>CM059786.1:42738386-43208154 GCA_030435695.1 Brachymystax lenok tsinlingensis | reverse complement strand
CCATATAGTGACCAATACCTACTATAGGACTACTATAGACTCTACCTACCATAGACTACCACTCACTATAGGACTACTACCTACTATAGGACACTATAGGACCACCAATCTACTATAGACTACTACCTCACCATAGGACTACTACCTACTATAGGACTACTACTATAGACTACTACCTACTATGACAACTACTACCTACTATAGACCAAACCCTACTATAGGACTACCCACTATAGGACTACTACCTACTATAGGACTACTACCTACTATAGGACTACTTACCTACTATAGGACTACTACTCACTATAGACTACCATAGACTACTACTACTATAGGACTACTACTCATATAGGACTACTACTACTATAGGACTACATCTACTATAGACTACTACCTACTATAGGACTACTATAGGACTACTACCTACTATAGACTCACTACTATAGGACTACTACCTACCATAGGACTACTACCTACTATAGACTACTATAGGACTACTATAGGACCACTACCTACTATAGACTACTACCTACTATAGGACAACTACCTACCATAGGACTACTACTATAGGACTACTATCCTAATATAGGACTACTACCCACTATAGGACTACTACCCACTATAGGACCATCATCTATAGGACCAATACTACTATGTGACTACTATAGGACTACTACCTACTATAGAACTACCATTCACTATAGACCACTACCATTATAGGACCACCATAGACTACTACCTACTATAGGACTACCACTCACTATAGGTTCAATACCTACTATAGGACTACTATAGGACTACCACCTACCATACAACTGCTACCTACTATAGGACTACTATCTACTATAGGACTACTACCCACTATAGACTCACTACCTACTCATAGGACCACTACCTACTATAGGACTATTACCTACTATAGGACTACCACCTACTATAGGACTCACTAGGACTACTATCACTATAGGATCACCTACTATAGACTACCACCTGCTATAGGACAACCACCACACTATAGACTACTACCACTATAGGACTACTATAGGACTACTACTACTATAGGACAACTACCCACTATAGGACACTCTACTATAGACTACTACCTACCATAGGACTACTAGACTACTATAGACTACTACCTACTATAGGACTACTACCTACTATAGGACTACTACCCACTATAGGACTACTACCACTATAGGACTACTACCTACTATAGGACTACTATCATAGACTACTACCTACTATAGACTACTATCTCACCATAGACAATACCTACTATAGGACTACTATAGACTACCACCTACTATAGGACTACTACCTACTATAGGACTACTATAGGACTACTACCACTACACTATAGACTACTACCTACTATAGGACAACTACCTACTATAGGACCACCTATAGACTACTACCCACTATAGGACTACACCTACCTATAGGACAACTCACCTATAGGACTACTACCCACTATAGGACAACCACTCACTATAGACCACTACCCACTACAGGACTACCACTACTATAGGACTCAATACCTACTATAGACTACCATAGGACTACTACCTACTATAGGACTACTATAGGACTACTACCCACTATAGGATCAACCACATTCTACTATAGGACACTACCTACTATAGACTACCACTCAGACAACTACCCACTATAGGACCACTACCTACTATAGGACTACCACCTACTATAGGACATACCACTACCATAGGACACTATAGGACTACTACCTACTATAGGACTACTACCTACTATAGACTACTATCTACCATAGGACTACTACCTACTATAGGACTACACCACCATAGACTACTATAGACTACTACCTCACTATAGGACTACTACCTACCATAGGACCACCATAGGACTACTACCTACTATAGGACTACTATCTACTATAGGACTACTACCACTATAGGACCACACTACCTACTATAGGACTACACCACTATAGGACCACTACTATAGGACCATCTACCCACTATAGGACTACTACCACTATAGGACTACCATCTACTATAGGACTACTACCTACTATAGACCACTACTATAGGACTACTACCTACTATAGGACTACCACCTACTATAGGACTACTACCTACTATAGGACTACCACCTACTATAGGACTACTCACCCACTATAGACTACTCACTATAGGACTACTACCTACTATAGACTACTACCTACTATAGGACTACTACCTACTATAGGACCATCACTACTACTAAGGACTCACTACCTACTATAGGACCTACTATAGACTACTACCTCACTATAGGATCACTACCTACTATAGGACTACTACCTACTATAGGACAAACCACCTACCATAGACTACCACTCACTATAGGACACTACCTACTATAGGACTACACCTACCATAGGACTACTACTACTATAGGACCACTACCCACCATAGGACTACCACTACCATAGGACTACTACCTACTATAGACTAACACTCACTATAGGACTACTACCTACTATAGACTACTACCTACCACTATAGGACTACCATCTACTATAGGACTACTACTCACTATAGGACCTACCACCCACTATAGGACCATAGACCACTATAGGACTAATACCCACTATAGGACTCACTACCTACTATAGGACTAATACCACTCACTATAGGACTACTACCTACCATAGGACTACTACCACTATAGGACTACTACCACTATAGGACTACCACCTACTATAGACTACTATAGGACTACTACCTACTATGGACAACCAGTAGACTACTATTCACTATAGACCACTACCTACTATAGGACCACTACCCACTATAGGACTACTACCTACTATAGACCACTACCACTATAGGACTACTACCACTATAGGACTATCTACCACTATAGACCACTACTCCACTATAGGACTCACTATAGGACTACTCACCTACTATAGACTACTATCTACTTATAGGACTACTATCACTACTATAGGACTACTCATAGGACCACTACTACCATAGGACTACTACCTACTATAGGACTTACTCACCTACTACTATAGGACTACTACCTACTATAGGACTACTCACCCACTATAGACTACTATAGGACTACCTACCATAGGGACTACTACCTACCATAGACTATCACCACTATAGGTCTACCACTATAGATCCACCACTAGGTAGACTCACACCTACTATAGGACTACTACCTACCATAGGGACTACTACCTACTATAGGACTACCACCCACTATAGGACTTCACTATAGGACTACTATAGGACCACTACCACCAGGACTACTACCTACTATAGGACCAATTCACCATAGACTACTACCCACCATTGACCACTACCTACTATAGACCACACCACTATAGGACTACACTCAGACCATATAGGACTACTACACTACCATAGGACTACCACCTCCACTATAGGACTATCACTCACTATAGGACCAATACACCATAGACAACCACCTACTATAGACTCACTAACCTACTATAGGACTAACTACATCACAGGACTACTACTCTATAGGACCAATACCTACTCTATAGGACTACATACCTACTATAGGACTACTACCCACTAGGACTACTACCTAGGACTACTACCCACTATAGACTACTCACCTATAGACTACTACTCACTATAGACTCACCTACCATAGGACTACTACCCACCATAGACCATTCACCATGTGACCACTCACAGCAGAATACTGCTACTCATAGACACACTGTATATCAACCATCTACCATAGACTACCACTCACCATAGGGCAACTACCTACCATAGACCACTCACTCCACTCATAGACAATCAATCTAATTCATAGACGAACTCACCGACTACTTTCACCCACCATAGACCACATCTACTCATAGACTACCACACCATCTAGGTGACCACTACTCCGCCATGTGATTCAACCAATACCATAGACTATTCACTACATCATATGACTACCACTGCTCATAGGACCACTCACCCACCTAGACTCATAGAATACTCATACTCATAGACCAACTGGCCTACCAGATCAATCTAACTACCATAGACCATCTCCATGACTACACTGCTAGACCATAGACTACTATAGACTACTCATATGACACTATCCACCATAGACTACCTACCACCATAGACCACCACCACTATACTACTACAGACTACCATCTACACATAGACCACTATCCCACTGTGACCTCATCACCCACACATAGACCATCACACATAGACACACCCACCATAGATCCATCACTACACCACAATATAGACCACTACCACATAGACTCACAGTAGATCACCATAGACTACCCACCCCACAGTGGATCAGACTACTACCTCACCATAGACTACCATAGACCCACTACTATAAAGATCTAATACCACTATAGACAATCAATCTACTATAGATCACTACTCACATAGACACTACATCCACTGACGAATGAACTACACTATAGACTACCACATGAACTACCACTCACCATAGACCAACAATGGCACTCTCACTCATGCTAGACACTACCCACTGCTCATAGACTACCATCTACCATGTGACTAGCACTCACAGACCATCCACTCACCAATGACACCATAGATCCACCCACACCACCATGTGACCACCACTGCACACCATCACTCAATCTACCATAGACTCACTACACCATAGTGACTCATCTACCAGATCACCACCCACTACCAGACCACTCATAGACCATCACCCAAGACCATCACTACCATGACTACAGACCCACCATACTACCAGACTCACCCAATCTACCAGAGACTACTATAGACTTCACACTACCATAGACTACACCTCATCATGTGACCACTGGAGACTGGCTCAGATCACCACCCACCATAGATCCACTTCACCATACAGACTACCACCCACTTCAGACTATCTACCATAGGACCAACCACCCACCCATAGACTACCCACTACCATATGTCAACCACTCTACTATAGACCACTCACTCACCATAGACTACTCACTAATATAGACTCACACTCACCATAGACTGTCAATACTACATGTGAACACCATAGGATCTACCACCAGACTACTCTCACACACTATCATGACCAAAACTCACTACCATAGACACTACCACTATAGACTACACTACTATGGGGGAATCACTCACCTACCATAGACCAATCCATTACCACCCAATCATAGACTACATTCACCACTCATCTTACCATAGACCACCATCTGACCACTCATAGACCACCACCTACCATAGACCACTACCAGCCATAGTAGGAAACCCACCATCTCCATAGACTACCATGTGACTACTCAATTGAGACAACTACTCTACCATAAAGTGACTATCTCATAGACCACTAGACCATAGATCAACTACCACCATAGACCATTCACAGACTCATCACCACCACCACAGACTACTACCCACTCATAGACTGACCACTGTCCACCACAGACTACCATCTCACCATAGTGACACCTACCATATATGACTGTCACCCACCATAGTGACCACCATCCACCACAGACTGACCACTCTACCATAGACTACCACCACCATAGATCACTGCAGACCACTCACTCACCATGTGACCACCAATCTACTCACAGGACCACCATAGACTGCCATAGACCACACTAGACCAGACCTACCATGGTGACTACCATAGTGACTCACCCATAAACCACTCAACAGACCACATAGTTCACCACTAGACACCACTCACCCACCATAGACTGAATAATTCACCATAGATCAACTCACCCATCTACACCACTCATTGGGACCACTATCTACCATAGGACTCACCACCCACCATAGACTCACTCACTCCACTCAGTGACCACCATAAATCACAATTGTGACTACCATCTGACTCAGACCAGATCCACCATAGACTCACTACCCCGCTTAGACCACTATCTGCACCATAGACCCAGGTGACCACATAGACACTGATACTACCATCCCATCTACTATATAGACCATCACCTCACCATAGACACCAATCTACCATAGATCAACACCACAGACTACACACTTATAGACTATCACCCGCCATAGACTCACACTACTCATGTGACTAACTTGTCTACTCACTGTCACAGGACTACTGCAGATCTGACCACTACCACTATGACTACTATAGACTACCACCACCATAGACTACCATCTACATAGACACTACCAATAGACTATCATAGACCACTCCACCATAGACCACTCACTACCATGTGACAAACCAATCACCAAGGTGACTCACATAGACCACTACTCCACTCATGTGACTACAGGACCACATCTATCAGCCATAGACGCTCATCTACCATAGACTACGACTACTCACTTCATAGACCACCACTACTGCATAGACCACATAGACCACATAGACTACAGACTACTACCTACCATAGACTACTCACCATAGATCACTACCCACTCATAGACCATTCACCACCATGGACGTAAACTCACCACCACCATAGACCACATATTCACCACATGTCACCCGACCACCATCCACATAGACCACCACTCACCATAGACCACTCATGTGACCATAGACCACATCACACTTACCATAGACTATCACTACCATGACAACTACCATCACTATAGACCACACTGCCATAGCAATTCACCATGGGATACCTCACCTACCATAGGACTGAATGTCATAGACTACTCAGCCCACCAGACTACCACACTACAGATCACTACCACTGGTGAATCACATCACTCAGATACCACCAGACCACTCATAGACTCATAGACCACTACCTACCATAGACAACTATCTACCATAGACCAATACTACCAATCTATAGACCACTACCGCCACTGACCACCATCGTACATAGATCACACTATAGACTCATCATAGACCACTACCAATCTTAGACCACCACCACCATAGACTACTACTACCATAGACTCACTACTACCACTACAGACTACCGACCACCATAGACCACTACCACCACCATTACCTACCATAGACTAATACCCACTTCAGACTGCATCACCATCATAGACCATCACCCACTATATAGACCACCACTCACCATAGACCATCACCCACCAGTGACCACTGACACCCACCATAGACTGGATCACAGACCGCACTATCACAGACCACTATCTACTCATAGACCACAGACCACCATACAGACCACTACCCTACCATCGCTGAATTCACACCCACCATGTAGACCACTATCACCATGTGACCACTACCCACCATAGACCAACATCTACCATAGACTACTCACCCACCATAGACTACTCATAGACTATAGACTCACACCACTACAGACCACCCACCATGTGACTGACCACCTACTCATAGTATCAACCAATTCATCCATAGACCACCAATCCACTCTGATACACACTACCATAGACCACTACCCAGCCATGCACTGTACATCCACACAGACTACTCAATACTCACTACCTCACCATAGACTACCACCCACAGGACCAACTCATCTACCATAGACCACTCATCCACCATAGACCAATTCAATAATATGTCATGACTGATTTCACTCACTCATAGACACACCCACCAGACCTCATCCACTCATAGTGATCACTCACCTACCATAGACTACTACCCACCATAGACTCTCATCATTTAGCATAGACCACTAGCAGACACTCATAGACTACCCCCAATCAGGCACCGCCATAGATACCAACTACCACATAGATCATTCATAGACTAGACCACATAGACACACTTTGATAGTGATCACCTCATCACCATGGTGACACGCACTCATGTGACAGACCACTCAATTGCTACCAAGGTACCACCATAGACTACTCATAGACTCACTACACCATGTGACTATTCACCCACATAGACTACTACCATAGACTGACCATTCACTACTCGCCATAGACTGGCTCACCCACTCATAGACCACCACTCCACCATAGACTCACCCACTACAGACTACCATAGACCACTACCCAGAATCAGGTGACCACTAGTGACCAATGGGTGACCACCCACCATGTGACCATAGACTACTACCACTCATAGACTGACTCACCCACTCATAGACTACAATTCACCACTAGACACACTCACCACACAGACCACAATCTACCATAGACTATCACCCACCATAGACTCATCTCACCATAGTGACTACCACCATCTACCATGCCTACAGACTCACTACAGCCGCACCACACCATCATAGACTACTACCCACTCACTTAGACTTATCCACTCATAGATCACCATCTACAGACTACAATCTACCATGTGACTACTACCCACCATAGACCATCATCCACCATAGACTCATCACCATAGACACCATTGTCTACTCATGTGATAACTACCACCAATTACAGATCTCATCATAGATCACTTACCCACCATGTGACAACAATTATAGACTACATCTACCATAGACTGGTCATCACTCATAGATCAGACCACCTACCATGTGACTACCAAATCACCAAAGGAATCAATACTCAATCTACCATAGACCATACCACATCCTGATCACTACCCACCATAGACCAATATCTACCATAGACCATCACTATAGTGACCACCAATCCACAGAGGACATCCACCATAGACCACTCACCCCATAGACCACTACCATAGACCACCACAGACCACTATCATAGACCACACATACTCACTAGCATAACCCAATAGTTCCCACTACATAGACTACCTTCATAGTAGACCACTACCCACATAGACCACTACCAGCAGATCACCGTATAATAGACTCACTCACAGACCACTACAGGACTACCACCATAGTACTCAACAATAGTCACCATAGACCACTACTAATATCCATAAGACACACCACCATAGACCACTACCTCACTATAGTAGACTACCACCATCATAGATCTAACCATGTGATCTTAACTC
Source organism: Brachymystax lenok tsinlingensis (assembly GCA_030435695.1). Lineage (NCBI taxonomy): Eukaryota > Metazoa > Chordata > Actinopteri > Salmoniformes > Salmonidae > Brachymystax > Brachymystax lenok. The sequence continues at coordinate 43,199,232 of CM059786.1, read as the reverse complement.
ACCTACCCACCATAGTGACTAGATCACCATAGACTACACCAATTCACCATAGACTGACACCATAGACTGTGTCTCACTCAGACACTCACTCACCCATAAGTGACTACAAACCGTTCACTCAGTAGGTGACCACTCCACATAGACCAATAGTCTCACCAACAGCAGATTAGGTCCAAAACCACTCACTACCATAGACCTACACCGCCATAGACTAGTGACACCTACCACAGAAGTCTCATTTTATCATCACTGCCATAGCTACCCATGGCAGACCACCACCTACCACAGACTGTAGTAATCTACTCATAGTATCACTACCCAATATGCAGACCACCATACGGTGACCACACCATAGACTCACCTACCCATAGACTACATCATTACCATAGATCCACTCACCTACATAGACTCACTATGCTGATCTTATAGACAAATCCATCTCCTCCTCATAGACCACTACCACTATATAGATCCACTCAATCCCATAGCAGGTGTCAGTCACTACCTCCCACTCCACAGGACCACTACCCACTACAGACCACTTTATGTCACCATAGACCACACTACCACCATTGACTGACTACCACTACCAGTAGTGACCATTTCCATAGACCACAATTCACCATAAAGACTATCACCATAGACCACATCTACCAGTAGACCACTACTTCACTCATAGACTCAATCACTCCACATAGATCACATCACTACTCATAGATCAGTCACCATAGGTCCACCATGGTGACTCACACTTGTGAATCACTCCACATAGACCAATGTTCAGACCACTATCACTAATGATAGACCACCACTACTTCAGCAGATTACTGTCTCCGCTACACAGACTATGTACCATCCATAGACCACTAGTGACTACCGCTAGACTATCACTACCCACCAGGTGTGACCACTACCCACATAGACTGGTCACCACTCATAGACTACTACCAATACTCATAGACTACCACCACATAGATGTCTACCATAGTGACTACAGTCCCATAAGACCACATAGCACTCACACGCACTCATCACCAGTAGTCAGCATAGTAGCAGTTCCCATAGCAGTGAATTCACTGCAAATGGTCCCACAGTGCAGTGTAGTCAGTAGTCCTAAAAATCAACCCACCATAGGCATCACTCCCAGCAGGTAAAAGTGGGCAGTCCTAATTCATCATAGACCTGTTACTACCCATACAGTCCACCATAGACTGTCCTAGCAGTAGGCAACAGTCCCACTGTAGCTCTCACTAGGTAGTGACTACGCACCCACTCATAGTATCTAGTCCACTATCATAAGTATAGCCAGTGTGTTCTCGGTCTGACCACTGACCAGAGTCATCAACATGTAACCAACATAGACCACACCCGCCATAGTGTGTGCAAACATCACTTCATCCCAGAGTCCACCTCCACCACTATAGTAGTCCCATAGTAGGTAGTCCTACCATAGTAGGGATCAGTCCCATACTACCTACTATAGGGACTATTATAGATTCACAGGTCCTCATAGATCTACTCATAGTAGGGGTACTCAGGCAGAGAGTAGTACCAGGTCAGTCCTATAGTAGGTATCTGTATAGTCCCAGATAGAATAGTATGGTAGTCCCATATAGTAGCTACCACTATAGTAGGTAGTAGTCCCATAGTATAGTAGGTAGGTTGTGTCCTCATAGTAGGTGTAGTCATAGTAGTCTCACAGTCTATGGCAGTAGTCCCAGTAGGTAGTAGTCCTATAGAGAATAGATAGTAGTCCTACAGTAGTCCCATAGTAGGTAGTAGTCTCATAGTAGGTAGTCCCATAGTAGGGTAGTAGTCCCATAAGGGCAGGTAGGCCAGTCCCATAGTAGTAGTCTCATAGTAGTAGTCCCATAGTAGAGTAGGTAGTCTCATAGCAGGTAGTGTGTCCCATACGCAGTCCCATAGTAGATGGTAGTCCTATAGTAGGTAGTAGTCTCATAGCAGGTGTCTCATAGTAGTCTCATAGTAGGTAGTAGTCCTATAGATAGTAGTCCTATAGTGTGTAAGACAGTAGGTAGTCTCATAGTAGGTGTGCAGTCCCATATAGACAGTAGTCCTATAGTAGTGTATTAGTCTCATAGTATTGACAATAGTCCCATAGTGTAGTAGTAGTCTATAGTAGGTAGTAGTCTCTATAGCTGAGTTCATAGTAGTCCTATAGTAGGTAGTAGTCCCTATATAGGTAGTAGTCCTACAAACAATAGTAGGTAGTAGTCCTCATAGTAGGTAGTAGTCCTATAGTAGGTAGTAGTCTCATAGCATAGATAGTAGTCTTTATAGTAGGTAGTAGTCTCTATAGTAGGTAGTAGTCTCATAGTAGTCCCATAGTAGGTAGTAGTCCTATAGTAGGTAGTAGTCCCATAGTAGGTAGTTGTCTCATAGTAGGTAGTAGTCCTAGTAGGTAGTCAGTCCTATAGTAGGTAGTCCCATAGCAGTAGCAGTCCCAACAGTAGCCAGTCCTATAGCAGGCAGTAGTCCCACAGTAGTCCCATAGTAGGTAGTAGTCCCACTACAGCATTGCAGTATAGTCCTACAGTAGGGGTAGCAGTCCCATAGCAGCAGGTCCCATAGCAGGTAGTAGTCCCATAGTAGTCCCATAGTAGGTGCAGTCCCACAGGCAGTCCTACAGCAGGTAGCAGTCCTCATAGTAGGTTGTAGTCCATAGCAGGATAGCAGTCCCATAGCAGGCAGTGTAGTCCCATAGCAGGCAGTAGTCCTATAGTAGCTTGTAGTCCCAGGTAGGTAGTCCTATGTGCAGGTGCAGTCTCATAGTAGGTAGTAGTCCCATAGTAGTCAGTCTCATAGCAGGTAGTCCCATACAGTAGTCTCATAGTAGTAGTAGTCCCATAGTAGGTAGTAGTCTCATAGTCCCATAGTAGTCCCATAGTAGGTAGTGTAGTCCCATAGTAGGTAGTAGTCCCTATAGTAGGTAGTGTGGTCCCATAGCAGGCAGTAGTCCCTATAGTAGATAGTAGTCCTATAGTAGGTAGTAGTCCCATAGTAGTCTGTCCTATAGTAGGTAGTAGTCCTATAGTAGGTAGTATATAGTCCTATAGTAGGTAGTAGTAGTCATATAGTAGATAGTAGTCCTATAGTAGGTAGTAGTCCCATAGTAGGTAGTCCTATAGTAGGTAGTAGTCCCATAGTAGATAGTAGTCCTATAGTAGATAGTAGTCTCATAGTAGGTAGTAGTCCTATAGTAGATAGTAGTAGTCCTATAGTAGTCCTATAGTAGGTAGTAGTCCATAGTAGGTAGTAGTCTCATAGTAGGTAGTAGTCTCTATAGAAGATAGTACTCCTATAGTAGTAGTCTCATAGTAGACCTATAGTAGGTAGTAGTCTCATAGTAGGTAGTAGTCCTATAGTGGGTGTAGTTGTCCAATAGTAGATAGGCTAGTCCTATAGTAGGTAGTAGTCCTATAGTAGATAGTAGTCCTATAGTAGGTAGTAGTCCTATAGTAGATAGTAGTCCTATAGTAGGTAGTAGTCCTATAGTAGATAGTAGTCCTATAGTATTGAGTAGTTGTCCTATAGTGAGTGGTAGTCCTATAGTAGGTAGTGTGAGTCCCACATAGTAGGTAGTAGTCCCATAGTAGTCCCATAGCAGTAGTAGTAGTCCCATAGTAGGTAGTATAGTAGTCCTATAGTAGGTAGTAGTCCTATGGTAGGTGTAGTCTATAGTAGGTAGTTGTCCAATAGTAGGTAGTAGTCTCATAGTAGGTAGTTGTCCTATAGTAGGTAATAGTCCTATAGTAGGTGGTAGTCCCATAGTAGGTTGTCCTATAGTAGGTAGTAGTCCTCAGTAAGTCCTATAGTGGGTAGTAGTCACCATAAGTAGGTAATGAGTCCTATAGTAGGTGGTGGTCATATAGTGAGATAGTAGTCCTAGTAGTAGTAGTGGTGGTCTCATAGTAGGTAGTAGTCCTATAGTGGGTAGTAGTCCTATGGTGAGATGAAGTAGTCCTATAGTAGGTAGTAGTCCTATAGTAGGTAGTAGTCCTATAGTAGTCCTATAGTAGTCCTATAGTAGGTAGTAGTCCTATAGTAGATAGTAGTCCTATAGTAGGTAGTAGTCCTATAGTAGATAGTAGTCCTATAGTAGGTAGTAGTCCTATAGTAGGTAGTAGTCCTATAGTGGGTAGTAGTCCTATAGTGAATGTGGTAGTCCTATAGTAGGTAGTAGTCCTATAGTAGGTAGTAGTCCTATAGTAGATAGTAGTCCTATAGTAGGTAGTAGTCCTATAGTAGGTAGTAGTTCTATAGTAGTCCCATAGTAGGTAGTGGTCCTATAGTAGGTGCAGTCCTATAGCAGATAGTCCCATATAGTAGGCAGTAGTCCTATAGTAGGTAGTTGTCCTATAGGAGGGTAGTGAGTCCCATAGTAGGTAGTAGTCCCATAGTAGTAGTCTCATAGTAGGTAGTAGTCCCATAGCAGACAAGAGTCCCATAGTAGGTAGTAGTCCTATAGTGCAGTGTAGTAGTCTCATAGCAGGCAGTGGTAGTCCCATAGTAGATAGTAGTCCTATAGTAGGTAGTCTGTCCTATAGTAGGTAGTAGTCCTAAGGCAGGTAGTAGTCCCATAGTAGGTAGTAGTCTCATGGTAGGTAGTAGTCAGTAGTAGTCTCATAGTAGGTAGTAGTCCTATAGCAGGTAGATAGTCCTATAGTAGTCTCTGTAGTAGTCCCATAGTAGGTGTAGTCCCTATAGTATGTGTAGTAGTCCTATAGTAGGTAGTAGTCCCATAGTATGCTATAGTAGGTAGCTGTCTCATAGTTAGGTCCTATAGTAGGTAGTAGTCCTATAGTAGGTGGTAGTCCTATGTAGGTAGTAGTCCTATAGTAGGTAGTAGTCCCATAGTAGGTAGTAGTCTCTATAGTATAGGTCCTATAGTAGGTAGTAGTCCTATAGTAGGTAGTAGTCCTATAGCAGGTAGTAGTCCTATAGTAGGTAGTAGTCCTATAGTAGGTAGTAGTCCTATAGGTAGTCCTAGTAGTCCTATAGTAGTGTGTCCTATAGTAGTCCTATAGTAGGTAGTAGTCCTATAGTAGGTAGTAGTCCTATAGTAGGTAGCAGTCCCATAGGTGAATGGTTCCAAGTAGTAAAGACAGTCCCATAGTGGAGTAGGCCAGTCCTAGTTCCAGTAGGTAGTAGTCCTATAGTAGATAGTAGTCCCATAGTAGGTAGTAGTCCCATAGTAAGATCAGCAGTAGTAGTCCCATAGTAGTAGTAGTCCCATAGCAGATAGTCTCCATAGTAGGCAGTAGTCCCATATAGTAGTCTATAGTAGGTAGTAGTCCTATAGTAGGCAGTAGTCCTATAGTAGGTAGTAGTCCCATAGTAGGTAGTAGTCCTATAGTAGTCCCATAGTAGTCCTATAGTAGGTAGTAGTCCTATAGTAGGTAGTAGTCCTATAGTAGTCCCATAGTAGGTAGTAGTCCCATAGTAGGTAGTAGTCCTATAGCAGGTAGTAGTCCCATAGTAGGTAGTAGTCTCATAGTAGGTAGTAGTCCTATAGTAGGTAGTAGTCCTATAGTAGATAGTAGTCCTATAGTAGGGTCTAGTAGTCCTATAGTAGGTAGTCCCATAGTAGGTAGTGTAGTCCCATAGTAGGTAGTAGTCCTATAGTAGTCCTATAGTAGGTAGTAGTCCTATAGTAGGTAGTAGTCCTATAGTAGGTAGTAGTCCTATAGTAGGTAGTAGTCTCATAGTAGGTAGTAGTCCTACAGTAGGTAGTAGTCCTATAGTAGGTAGTAGTCTCATAGTAGGTAGTAGTCCCATAGTAGGTAGTAGTCCTATAGTAGGTAGTAGTCCCATAGCAGGCAGTAGTCCCATAGTAGGTAGTAGTCTCATAGTAGGTAGTAGTCCTATAGTAGGTAGTAGTCCTATAGTAGATAGTAGTCCCATAGTAGGCAGTAGTCCTATAGTAGTCCTATAGTAGGTAGTAGTCTCATAGTAGATAGTAGTCCCATAGTAGGTAGTAGTCCTTCAGTAGGTAGATAGTAGTCCCATAGTAGTCCCATAGTAGGTAGTAGTCTATAGTCAATAGTAGTCCTATAGTAGGTAGTAGTCCTATAGTAGGTAGTAGTCCTATAGTAGGTAGTAGTCCCATAGTAGGTAGTAGTCCTATAGTAGGTAGTAGTCTCATAGTAGGTAGTAGTCCTATAGTAGGTAGTAGTCCTATAGTAGTCCTATAGTAGGTAGTAGTCCTATAGTAGGTAGTAGTCCTATAGCAGGTAGTAGTCTCATAGTAGGTAGTAGTCCTATAGTAGATAGTAGTCCTATAGTAGGTAGTAGTCTCATAGTAGGTAGTAGTCCTATAGTAGAGTCTCATAGTAGGTAGTAGTCTCATAGTAGGTAGTAGTCTCATAGTAGGTAGTAGTCCTATAGTAGGTAGTAGTCCTATAGTAGGTAGGTAGTCCTATAGTAGGTAGTAGTCTATAGTAGGTAGTAGTCCTATAGTAGTAGTAGTCTCACAGTAGGTAGTAGTCCTATAGTAGGTAGTAGTCCTAGTAGTCCTATAGTAGGTAGTAGTCCTATAGTAGATAGTAGTCCTATAGTAAGGGCAGGCAGTCCCATAGCAGGTAGTAGTCTCACAGCAGGCAGTAGTCCCACAGCAGACAGCAGTCCTACAGTAGGTAGTAGTCCCATAGCAGGTGTAGCAGTCCCATAGCAGGCAGTCCCATAGCAGGGGAAGCAGTCCTGTATATAGTGTCCTGTAGTAGTCCCATAGTAGAGCAGTAGTCCCATAGTAGGTAGCAGTCCAGTATAGTAGTAGTCCTATAGTAGGTGGTAGTCCTAGTAGTGTAGTAGTCTCATAGTAGTGTAGCAGTCCTATAGACAGGTGATAGTAGTCCCATAGTAGGTAGTAGTCCCATAGTAGGCAGTAGTCTCATAGTAGGTAGTAGTCCTATAGCAGGTAGTAGTCCTATAGTAGGTAGTAGTCCTATAGTAGTCTCATAGTAGTCCTATAGTAGGTAGTAGTCCCATAGTAGGGTAGTAGTCCTATAGTAGGTAGTAGTCTCAGTAGCCCTATAGTAGTCCTATAGTAGGTAGTAGTCCCATAGTAGGTAGTAGTCCTCATAGTAGGTAGTAGTCCTATAGTAGGTAGAAGTCCTATAGTAGGTAGTAGTCCTATAGTAGTCCTATAGTAGGTAGTAGTCTCTATAGTAGGTAGTTGTCCTATAGTAGGTAGTAGTCCTATAGTAGGTAGTAGTCCTATAGTAGGTAGTAGTCCTATAGTAGGTAGTCTATAGTAGGTAGTAGTCCTATAGTAGGTAGTAGTCCTATAGTAGGTAGTAGTCCTATAGCAGGTAGTAGTCCCATAGTATATGGTAGTAGTCCCATAGTAGGTAGTAGTCCCATAGCAGTAGTAGTCCCATAGTAGGTAGTAGTCCCATAGTAGATAGTAGTCCTATAGTAGTCCCACAGTAGTAGTCTATAGTAGTCCTATAGCAGTATGGGCAGTCCTATAGTAGGCAGTAGTCCTATAGTAGGTAGTAGTCACATAGTAAAGAGGTAGTCTCATAGCAGGTAGTAGTCCCACAGCAGGTAGTAGTCCAGTAGTGTAGTAGTCCCATAGTAGGTAGTAGTCCCATAGTAGGTAGTAGTCCCATAGTAGGTAGTAGTCCCATAGTAGGTAGTAGTCCTATAGTAGGTACTAGGTCCTATAGTAGTCCTATAGTAGGTAGTAGTCCTATAGTAGTCCCATAGTAGGTAGTAGTCCTATAGTAGGTAGTAGTCTCTATAGTAGGTAGTAGTCCTATAGTAGGTAGTAGTCTCTATAGTAGGTAGTAGTCCTATAGTAGGTAGTTAGTCCTATAGTAGGTAGTAGTCCTATAGTAGATAGTAGGTAGTCCTATAGTAGGTAGTAGTCTCATAGTAGGTAGTAGTCCTATAGTAGGTAGTAGTCCTATAGTAGGTAGTAGTCCTATAGTAGTCCTATAGTAGGTAGCAGTCCTATAGTAGTCCCATAGTAGGTAGTAGTCCTATAGTAGGTAGTAGTCCTATAGTAGGTAGTAGTCTCATAGTAGGTAGTAGTCCTATAGTAGATTAGTAGTCCTATAGTAGGTAGTGTCCCCATAGTGAGGTAGTAGTCCTATAGTAGGTAGTAGTCCTATAGTAGTCCCATAGTAGGTATAGTAGTCCCATAGTAGTAGTAGTAGTCCTATAGCAGGTAGTGTAGTCTCATAGTAGGTAGTCCCATAGTAGGTAGGGTAGTAGTCCTCATAGTAGATAGTAGTCCTATAGTAGGTAGTAGTCCTATAGTAGGTAGTAGTCCTATAGTAGGTAGTAGAGTCCTATAGTAGGCAGTAGTCCTATAGTAGGTAGTAGTCTCATAGTAGGTAGTAGTCCTATAGTAGGTAGTAGTCCTATAGTAGGTAGTAGTCCCATAGTAGGTAGTAGTCCTATAGTAGGTAGTAGTCCTATAGTAGGTAGTAGTCCTATAGTAGGTAGTAGTCCTATAGTAGGTAGTAGTCCTATAGTAGGTAGTAGTCCCTATAGCAGGTAGTAGTCCTATAGTAGGTAGTAGTCCTATAGTAGGTAGTAGTCCTATAGTAGGTAGTAGTCCTATAGTAGGTAGTAGTCCTATAGTAGGTAGTAGTCCTATAGTAGGTAGTAGTCTCATAGTAGGTAGTAGTCCCATAGTAGGTAGTAGTCCTATAGTACAGTAGTCCCATAGTAGCTATAGTAGGTAGTAGTCCCATAGTAGATAGTAGTCCCATAGTAGGTAGTCCTATAGTAGGTAGTAGTCCTATAGTAGTCCTATAGTAGGTACAGTCCTATAGTAGGTAGTAGTCCCATAGTCTCTATAGCAGGTAGTAGTCCTATAGTAGGTAGTAGTCTCATAGTAGGTAGTAGTCCTATAGTAGGTAGTAGTCCTATAGTAGGTAGTAGTCTCTATAGTAGGTAGTAGTCCTATAGTAGGTAGTAGTCCTATAGTAGTCCTATAGTAGGTACAGTCCTATAGTAGGTAGTAGTCCTATAGTAGGTAGTAGTCCTATAGTAGGTAGTAGTCCTATAGTAGGTAGTAGTCCCATAGCAGGTAGTAGTCCTATAGTAGGTAGTAGTCCCATAGTAGTCCCATAGTAGGTAGTCAGTCCTATAGTAGGATAGTAGTCCTATAGGGTGCAGGTAGTAGTCCTATAGTAGGTAGTAGTCCTATAGTAGGTAGTAGTCCTATAGTAGAACCTTAGTAGTCCTATAGTAGGTAGTAGTCCCATAGTAGGTAGTAGTCCTATAGTAGGTAGTAGTCCTATAGTAGATAGTAGTCCTATAGTAGGTAGTAGTCCCATAGTAGTCCTATAGTAGTCCTATAGTAGGTAGTAGTCCTATAGTAGGTAGTAGTCCCATAGTAGGTAGTAGTCCTATAGTAGGTAGTAGTCCCACAGTAGTCCCATAGTAGATAGTAGTCCTATAGTAGGTAGTAGTCCTATAGTAGGTAGTAGTCCTATAGTAGGTAGTAGTCCTATAGTAGGTAGTAGTCCTATAGTAGATAGTAGTAGTCTCATAGTAGGTAGTAGTCCTATAGTAGTCCTATAGTAGTAGTCCTATAGTAGGTAGTAGTCCTATAGTAGGTAGTAGTCCTATAGTAGGTAGTAGTCCTATAGTAGTGTAGTAGTCTCATAGTAGATAGTAGTCCTATAGTAGGTAGTAGTCTCATAGTAGGTAGTAGTCCCATAGTAGGTAGTAGTCCTATAGTAGGTAGTAGTCCTATAGTAGATAGTAGTCCTATAGTAGGTAGTAGTCCCATAGTAGGTAGTAGTCCTATAGTAGGTAGTAGTCCTATAGTAGGTAGTAGTCCTATAGTAGGTAGTAGTCCTATAGTAAATAGTAGTCCCATAGTAGGTAGTAGTCCTATAGTAGGTAGTAGTCCTATAGTAGTAGTCCTATAGTAGGTAGTAGTCCTATAGTAGGTAGCAGTCCTATAGCAGGTAGTAGTCCCATAGTAGGTAGTAGTCCTATAGTAGTAGTAGTCCCATAGCAGGTAGTAGTCCTATAGTAGGTAGTAGTCCTATAGTAGATAGTAGTCCTATAGTAGGTAGTAGTCCTATAGTAGTAGTCCTATAGTAGGTAGTCCTATAGTAGGTAGTTGTCCTATAGTAGGTAGTAGTCCTATAGTAGGTAGTAGTCCTATAGTAGGTAGTAGTCCTATAGCAGGTAGTAGTCCCATAGTAGGTAGTAGTCCTATAGTAGTCCTATAGTAGGTAGTAGTCCTATAGTAGGTAGTAGTCTCATAGTAGATAGTAGTCCTATAGTAGGTAGCAGTCCTAGTAGTCTCATAGTAGGTAGTAGTCCTATAGTAGATAGTAGTCTCTATAGTAGGTAGTAGTCCTATAGTAGTCCTATAGTAGGTAGTAGTCCTATAGTAGGTAGTAGTCCTATAGTAGGTAGTAGTCCTATAGTAGGTAGTTGTCCTATAGTAGGTAGTAGTCCTATAGTAGGGTAGTAGTCCTATAGTAGTCCTATAGTAGGTAGTAGTCTCATAGTAGGTAGTAGTCCTATAGTAGTCTCTATAGTAGGTAGTAGTCCTATAGGTAGTCCTATAGTAGGTAGTAGTCCTTGTTAGGTAGTAGTCCCATAGTAGTAGTCCTATAGTAGGCAGTAGTAGTCCTATAGTAGGTAGTAGTCCCATAGCAGGTAGTTGTCCTATAGCAGGTAGTAGTCCTATAGTAGGTAGTAGTCCTATAGTGCAGGTAGTAGTCCCATAGTAGTCCTATAGTAGGTAGTAGTCCTATAGTAGGCATAGTAGTAGTCCTATAGTAGGTAGTAGTCCTATAGTAGGTAGTAGTCCTATAGTAGGTAGTAGTCCTATAGTAGGTAGTAGTCCTATAGTAGGTAGTAGTCTCATAGTAGGTAGTAGTCCTATAGTAGGTAGTAGTCCCTATAGTAGGTAGTCCTATAGTAGGTAGTAGTCTCATAGTAGGTAGTAGTCCTATAGTAGGTAGTAGTCTCTATAGTAGTCCTATAGTAGGTGTGTAGTCCTATAGTAGGTAGTAGTCTCTATAGTGGGTAGTAGTCCTATAGTAGGTAGTTGTCCTATAGTAGGTAGTAGTCCTATAGTAGGTAGTAGTCCTATAGTAGGTAGTAGTCCTATAGTAGGTAGTAGTCCTATAGTAGGTAGTAGTCCTATAGTAGTCCTATAGTAGTAGTTGTCCTATAGTAGGTAGTAGTCTCTATAGTAGGTAGTAGTCCTATAGTATGAGTAGTTGTCCCATAGTAGGTAGTAGTCCTATAGTAGGTAGTAGTCTATAGTAGATAGTAGTCCCATAGTAGGTAGTAGTCCTATAGTAGGTAGTAGTCCTATAGTAGGTAGTAGTCCTATAGTAGTCCTATAGTAGTCCTATAGTAGGTAGTAGTCCCATAGTAGGTGTCCCATAGTAGGTAGTAGTCCCATAGCAGGTAGTAGTCCTATAGTAGTCCCATAGCAGGTAGTAGTCCCATAGTAGGTAGTAGTCCCATAGCAGGTAGTAGTCCTATAGTAGGTAGTCCTATAGCAGTAGTAGTCTCATAGTAGGTAGTAGTCCTATAGTAGGTAGTAGTCCTATAGTAGTCCTATAGTAGTCCTATAGTAGGTAGTAGTCCTATAGTAGGTAGTAGTCCTATAGTAGGTAGTAGTCCTATAGTAGGTAGTAGTCCCATAGTAGTCCTATAGTAGGTAGTAGTCCTATAGTAGGTAGTAGTCCTATAGTAGGTAGCAGTCCTATAGTAGGTAGTAGTCCTATAGTAGTGTAGTAGTCCTATAGTAGTCCTATAGTAGGTAGTAGTCCTATAGTAGGTAGTAGTCCTATAGTAGGTAGTAGTCCCATAGTAGTCCTATAGTAGGTAGTAGTCCTATAGTAGGTAGTAGTCCTATAGTAGGTAGTAGTCCTATAGTAGGTAGTAGTCCTATAGTAGTGTAGTAGTCCTATAGTAGGTAGTAGTCCTATAGTAGGTAGTAGTCCTATAGTAGGTAGTAGTCCCATAGTAGTCCTATAGTAGGTAGTAGTCCTATAGTAGATAGTAGTCCTATAGTAGGTAGTAGTCCTATAGTAGGTAGTAGTCCTATAGTAGGTAGTAGTCCTATAGTAGGTAGTAGTCCTATAGTAGGTAGTAGTCCCATAGTAGGTAGTAGTCCTATAGTAGGTAGTAGTCCTATAGTAGGTAGTAGTCTCATAGTAGGTAGTAGTCCCATAGTAGGTAGTAGTCCTATAGTAGGTAGTAGTCCTATAGTAGGTAGTAGTCCCATAGTAGGTAGTTGTCCTATAGCAGTAGTAGTCCTATAGTAGGTAGTTGTCCTATAGTAGGTAGTAGTCTCATAGTAGGTAGTAGTCCCATAGTAGGTAGTAGTCCTATAGTAGGTAGTAGTCCTATAGTAGGTAGTAGTCCCATAGTAGGTAGTAGTCCTATAGTAGGTAGTAGTCCTATAGTAGGTAGTAGTCCTATAGTAGGTAGTAGTCCTATAGTAGGTAGTAGTCCTATAGTAGGTAGTCCTATAGTAGGTAGTAGTCCTATAGTAGGTAGTAGTCCTATAGTAGTCCTATAGTAGGTAGTAGTCCTATAGTAGGTAGTAGTCCTATAGTAGGTAGTAGTCCTATAGTAGGTAGTAGTCCTATAGTAGGTAGTAGTCCTATAGTAGGTAGTAGTCCTATAGTGAGGTAGTAGTCCTATAGTAGGTAGTAGTCTCTATAGTAGGTAGTAGTAGTCCTATAGTAGGTAGTAGTCCTATAGTAGGTAGTAGTCCTATAGTAGGTAGTAGTCCTATAGTAGGTAGTAGTCTCATAGTAGTAGTCCTATAGTAGTCCTATAGTAGGTAGTAGTCCTATAGTGAGATAGTAGTCCTATAGTAGGTAGTAGTCCTATAGTAGGTAGTAGTCCTATAGTAGGTAGTAGTCCCATAGTAGTCCCATAGTAGGTATTAGTCCTATAGTAGATAGTAGTCCTGTATAGTAGGTAGTAGTCCCATAGTAGGTAGTAGTCCCATAGTAGGTAGTAGTCCTATAGTAGGTAGTAGTCCTATAGTAGGTAGTAGTCCTATAGGTATAGGTAGTCCTATGTAGTAGTCTCATAGTAGTAGTAGTCCTATAGTAGGTAGTAGTCCTATAGCAGGTAGTAGTCCTATAGTAGGTAGTGTCCTATAGTAGGTAGTAGTCCTATAGTAGTGTCCTATAGTAGGTAGTAGTCCTATAGTAGTAAGTAGTCCATAGTAGTAGTCTCTATAGTAGGTAGTAGTCCTATAGTAGGTAGTAGTCCCATAGTAGGTAGTAAGTCCTATAGTAGGTAGTAGTCCTATAGTAGATAGTAGTCCTATAGTAGGTAGTAGTCCTATAGTAGAAGTAGTCCTAGGTAGTAGTCCTATAGTAGGTAGTAGTCCTATAGTAGGTAGTAGTCCTATAGTAGGTAGTAGTCCTATAGTAGGTAGTAGTCCTATAGTAGTCCTATAGTAGGTAGTAGTCCCTATAGTAGTCCTATAGTAGGTAGTAGTCTCTATAGTAGGTAGTAGTCCCATAGTAGGTAGTAGTCCTATAGTAGGTAGTAGTCCTATAGTAGGCAGTAGTCCTATAGTAGATAGTCCTATAGTAGGTAGTAGTCCCATAGTAGGTAGTCCCATAGTAGGTAGCAGTCCTAGTAGTCCCAGTATAGGTAGTAGTCCTATAGTAGTAGTAGTCTCAGTAGTAGTCCTATAGTAGGCAGTAGTCCTATAGTAGTCCTATAGTAGGTAGTAGTCCTATAGTAGATAGTAGTCCTATAGTAGGTAGTAGTCCTATAGTAGGTAGTTGTCCTATAGTAGGTAGTAGTCCTATAGTAGTAGTGTAGTATAGTAGGTAGTAGTCCCATAGTAGGTAGTAGTCCTATAGTAGTAGTCCTATAGTAGGTAGTAGTCCCATAGTAGGTCCTATAGTAGGTGTAGTCCTATAGCAGATAGTAGTCCTATAGTAGGTAGTAGTCCCATAGTAGTAGTCCTATAGTAGGTAGTGGTAGGTATAGTAGGTAGTAGTCTATAGTAGGTAGTAGTCCTATAGTAGTCCCATAGTAGGTAGTAGTCCTATAGTAGGTAGTAGTCTCATAGTAGGTAGTTGTCCTATAGTAGGTAGTAGTCCTATAGTAGGTAGTAGTCCCATAGTAGGTAGTAGTCCTATAGGTAGGTGGTAGTCCTATAGTAGGTAGTAGTCCTATAGTAGGTAGTAGTCCTATAGTAGGTAGTAGTCCTATAGTAGTCCTATAGGTAGTAGTCTCCATAGTAGGTAGTAGTCCTATAGTAGGTAGTAGTCCTATAGTAGGTAGTAGTCCTATAGTAGGTAGTAGTCTCTATAGTAGGTAGTAGTCCTACAGTAGGTCCTATAGTGCAGTGTCCCATAGCAGGGTAGTCCCATAGTAGGTCCCATAGCAGGCAGTTGTCCTAAGGCAGCAGTCCTATTCCTATAGCAGGTACAGTCCCATAGCAGGCAGTAGTCCCATAGCAGACAGTGTCCCATAGCAGGCAGTCCCACAGCAGGTAGTAGTCCTATAGTAGGTAGGTAGTAGTCCCATAGTAGATAGTAGTCCTATAGTAGGTAGTAGTCCTATAGTAGTTAATTACTATAGTAGTATAGCAGGTAGTAGTCCTATAGTAGGTAGTAGTCCTATAGTAGGTAGTAGTCCTATATAGTGTAGTAGTCCTATAGTAGGTAGTAGTCCTACAGTAGGTGGTCTCCTATAGTAGATAGTAGTCCTATGTAGTCTCATAGTAGGTAGTAGTCCTATAGTAGGTAGTAGTCTCATAGTAGTGGAGTAGGTAGTAGTCCTATAGTAGATAGTAGTCCTATAGTAGGTGTAGTAGTCCTATAGTAGTGTAGTCTCATAGTAGGTAGTAGTCCTATAGTAGGTAGTAGTCCTATAGTAGGTAGTAGTCCTATAGTAGGTAGTAGTCCTATAGTAGGTAGTAGTCCTATAGTAGGTAGTAGTCCCATAGTAGTCCTATAGTAGGTAGTAGTCCTATAGTAGGTAGTAGTCCTATAGTAGGTAGTAGTCCTATAGTAGGTAGTAGTCCTATAGTAGGTAGTAGTCCCATAGTAGTCCCATAGTAGGTAGTAGTCCTATAGTAGGTAGTAGTCCTATAGTAGGTAGTAGTCCTATAGTAGGTAGATAGTAGTCCTATAGTAGGTAGTAGTCCCATAGTAGGTAGTCCCATAGTAGGTAGAGTCCTATAGTAGGTAGTAGTCCTATAGTAGGTAGTAGTCCTATAGTAGGTAGTAGTCCCATAGTAGGTAGTAGTCCTATAGCAGGTAGTAGTCCTATAGTAGGTAGTAGTCCTATAGTAGGTAGTAGTCCTATAGTAGGTAGTAGTCCTATAGTGTGAGTCCTATAGTAGGTAGTAGTCCTATATAGTAGTAGTCTATAGTAGTCCTATAGTAGGTAGTAGTCCTATAGTAGTCCTATAGTAGGTAGTAGTCCTATAGTAGGTAGTAGTCCTATAGTAGGTAGTAGTCCTATAGTAGGTAGTAGTCCTATAGTAGATAGTAGTAGTCCTATAGTAGGTAGTAGTCCTATAGTAGGTAGTAGTCCTATAGGTAGTAGTCCTATAGTAGCATAGTAGTCCTATAGTAGTCCTATAGTAGGTAGTAGTCCTATAGTAGGTAGTAGTCCTATAGTAGTAGTCCTATAGTAGGTAGTAGTCCTATAGTAGGTAGTCCTATAGTAGGTAGTAGTCCTATAGTAGGTAGTAGTCCTATAGTAGGTAGTAGTCCTATAGTAGGTAGTAGTCCTATAGTAGGTAGTAGTCCCATAGTAGGTAGTAGTCCTATAGTAGTCCCATAGTAGTCCCATAGTAGGTAGTAGTCCCATAGCAGGTAGTAGTCCTATAGCAGGTAGTAGTCCATAGCAGGTAGTAGTCCTATAGCAGACAGTAGTCCTATAGTAGGTAGTAGTCCCATAGTAGTCCTATAGTAGGTAGTAGTCCCATAGTAGGTAGTAGTCCCATAGTAGGTAGTAGTCCTATAGTAGGTAGTAGTCCTATAGTAGTCCTATAGTAGGTAGTAGTCTCATAGTAGGTAAAGTTGTCCTATAGCAGGTAGTAGTCCTATAGTAGGTAGTAGTCCCATAGTAGATAGTAGTCCTATAGTAGGTAGTAGTCCTATAGTAGGTAGTAGTCCTATAGTAGGTAGTAGTCCTATAGTAGGTAGTAGTCCTATAGGTAGTAGTCCTATAGCAGGTAGTAGTCCTATAGTAGGTAGTAGTCCTATAGTAGGTAGTAGTCCTATAGTAGGTAGTAGTCCCATAGTAGGTAGTAGTCCTATAGTAGGTAGTAGTCCTATAGTAGGTAGTATGTCTCATAGTAGTCCTATAGTAGTCCTATAGTAGGTAGTAGTCCTATAGTAGGTAGTAGTCCTATAGTAGGTAGTAGTCCTATAGTAGGTAGTAGTCCTATAGTAGCATAGTAGTCTCATAGTAGGTAGTCCTATAGTAGGTAGTAGTCCTATAGTAGGTAGTAGTCCTATAGTAGGTAGTAGTCCTATAGTAGGTAGTAGTCCTATAGTAGATAGTAGTCCCATAGTAGGTAGTAGTCCTATAGTAGGTCCTATAGTAGGTAGTAGTCCTATAGTAGTCCCATAGTAGGTAGTAGTCCTATAGTAGGGTAGTAGTCCATAGTAGGTAGTAGTCCTATAGTAGGTAGTAGTCCTATAGTAGGTAGTAGTCCTATAGTAGGTAGTAGTCCTATAGTAGGTAGTAGTCCTATAGTAGATAGTAGTCCTATAGTAGGTAGTAGTCCTATAGCAGGTAGTAGTCCTATAGTAGGTAGTAGTCCTATAGTAGGTAGTTGTCCTATAGTAGGTAGTAGTCCCATAGTAGGTAGTAGTCCTATAGTAGGTAGTAGTCCTATAGTAGGTAGTAGTCCCATAGTAGGTAGTAGTCCTATAGTAGGTAGTAGTCCTATAGTAGTGTAGTAGTCCTATAGTAGGTAGTAGTCCTATAGTAGGTAGTAGTCCTATAGTAGGTAGTAGTCCTATAGTAGGTAGTAGTCCTATAGCAGGTAGTAGTCCTATAGTAGTGTAGTTGTCCTATAGTAGATAGTAGTCCCATAGTAGGTAGGTAGTAGTCCTATAGTAGATAGTAGTCCTATAGTAGGTAGTAGTCCTATAGTAGATAGTAGTCCTATAGTAGGTAGTAGTCCTATAGTAGGTAGTAGTCCTATAGTAGATAGTAGTCCTATAGTAGGTAGTAGTCCTATAGTAGGTAGTTGTCCTATAGTAGGTAGTAGTCCTATAGTAGGTAGTAGTCCTATAGTAGATAGTAGTCCTATAGTAGGTAGTAGTCCTATAGTAGGTAGTAGTCCTAGTAGTCCTATAGTAGGTAGTAGTCCTATAGTAGGTAGTAGTCCTATAGTAGATGGTAGTCCTATAGTAGGTAGTAGTCCTTCAGTAGGTAGTAGTCCTATAGTAGTCCTATAGTAGGTAGTAGTCCTATAGTAGGTAGTAGTCCTATAGTAGGTAGTAGTCCTATAGTAGGTAGTAGTCCTATAGTAGGTAGTAGTCCTATAGTAGGTAGTAGTCCTATAGTAGGTAGTAGTCCTATAGTAGGTAGTAGTCCTATAGTAGGTAGTAGTCCTATAGTAGGTAATAGTCCTATAGTAGGTAGTAGTCCTATAGTAGTCCTATAGTAGGTAGTAGTCCTATAGTAGTCCTATAGTAGGTATTCGTCCTATGGTAGGTAGTAGTCCTATAGCAGGTAGTAGTCCTATAGTAGGTAGTTGTCCTATAGTAGGTAGTAGTCCTATAGTAGGTTAGGTTCCTATAGCAGGTAATAGTCCTATAGTAGGTAGTAGTCCTATAGTAGGTAGTAGTTCTATAGTAGGTAATAGTCCTATAGTAGGTAGTAGTCCTATAGTAGATAGTAGTCCTATAGTAGGTAGTAGTCCTATAGTAGATAGTAGTCCTATTGTAGGTAGTTGTCCTATAGTAGGTAGTAGTCCTATAGTAGTCCTATAGTAGGTAGTCATTCTATAGTAGGTAGTAGTCCAATAGTAGATAGTAGTCCTATAGTAGGTAGTAGTCCTATAGTAGTCCTATAGTAGGTAGTAGTCCTATAGTAGTCCTATAGAAGGTAGTAGTCCTATAGTAGGTAGTAGTCCTATAGTAGTCCTATAGTAGGTAGTAGTCCTATAGTAGTCCTATAGTAGGTATTAGTCCTATAGTAGGTAGTAGTCCTGTAGTAGGTAGTAGTCCTATAGTAGATAGTAGTCCTATAGTAGGTAGTAGTCCTATAGTAGTCCTATAGTAGATAGTGGTCCTAAAATAGGTAGTAGTCCTATAGTAGGTAGTAGTCCTATAGTAGATAGTAGTCCTATAGGTGATAGTAGTCCTATAGTAGGTAGTAGTCCTATAGCAGGTAGTAGTCCTATAGTAGTCCTATAGTAGATAGTAGTCCTATAGTAGTAGTAGTCCTATAGTAGTCTTATAGTAGGTAATAGTCCTATAGTAGGTAGTAGTCTCATAGTAGGTAGTAGTCCTATAGGGTAGTAGTCCTATAGTAGTCCTATAGTAGATGGTAGTCCTATAGTGGTAGTTGTCTCATAGTAGGTAGTAGTCCTATAGTAGGTAATAGTCCTGTAGCAGGTAGTATTCCTATAGTAGGTAGTAGTCCTATAGTAGATAGTAGTCCTATAGTAGGTAGTAGTCCTATAGTAGGTAGTAGTCCTATAGTAGGTAGTAGTCCTATAGTAGTCCTATAGTAGGTAGTAGTCCTATAGTAGGTAATAGTCCTATAGTAGGTAGTAGTCCTATAGTAGATAGTAGTCCTATAGTAGGTAGCAGTCCTATAGTAGGTAGTAGTCCTATAGTGGGTAGTAGTCCTATAGTAGTCCTATAGTAGTCCTATAGTAGGTATTAGTCCTATAGTAGGTACGTGTCCTATAGTAGGTAGTTGTCCTATAGTAGGTAGTAGTCCCATAGTAGGTAGTAGTCCTATAGTAGGTAGTAGTCCTATAGTAGGTAGTAGTCCTATAGTAGATAGTAGTCCTATAGTAGGTAGTAGTCCTATAGTAGTTAGTAGTCCTATAGTAGTCCTATAGTAGGTAGTAGTCCTATAGTAGTCCTATAGTAGGTAGTTGTCCTATAGTAGGTAGTAGTCATATAGTAGGTAGTAGTCCTATAGTAGGTAGTTGTCCTATAGTAGGTAGTAGTCCTATAGTAGGTAGTAGTCCTATAGTAGATAGTAGTCCTATAGTAGGTAGTAGTCCTATAGTAGGTAGTAGTCCTATAGTAGTCCTATAGTAGGTAGTAGTCCTATAGTAGTCCTATAGTAAGTATTAGTCCTATAGTAGGTAGTAGTCCTATAGCAATTACTAGTCCTATAGTAGGTAGTTGTCCTATAGTAGGTAGTAGTCCTATAGTAGGTAGTTGTCCTATAGTAGGTAATAGTCCTATAGTAGGTAGTAGTCCTATAGTAGGTAGTAGTTCTATAGTAGGTAATAGTCCTATAGTAGGTAGTAGTCCTATAGTAGTAGTAGTAGTCCTATAGTAGGTAGTAGTCATATAGCAGGTAGTAGTCCTATAGTAGGTAGTAGTCCTATAGCAGGTAGTAGTCCTATAGTAGGTAGTAGTCCTATAGTAGGTAGTAGTCCTATACAGTAGTCCTATAGTAGTCCTATAGTAGATAGTAGTCCTATAGTAGGTAGTAGTCCTATAGTAGTCCTATAGGTAGTAGTCCTATAGTAGGTAGTAGTCCTATAGTAGGTAGTAGTCCTATAGTAGATAGTCCATAGTAGTCTCATAGTAGGTAGTAGTCTCATAGTAGTCCTATAGTAGGTAGTAGTCCCATAGTAGGTAGTAGTCCTATAGTAGATAGTAGTCCTATAGTACGGAGTAGTCCTATAGTAGTCCTATAGTAGGTAGTAGTCCTATAGTAGTCCTATAGTAGGTAGTAGTCCTATAGTAGGTAGTAGTCCTATAGTAGTCCTATAGTAGGTAGTAGTCCTATAGTAGTCCTATAGTAGGTATTAGTCCTATAGTAGGTAGTAGTCCTATAGTAGGTAGTAGTCCTATAGTAGGTAGTAGTCCTATAGTAGTCCTATAGTAGATAGTGGTCCTAAAGTAGGTAGTAGTCCTATAGTAGGTAGTAGTCCTATAGTAGATAGTAGTCCTATAGTAGATAGTAGTCCTATAGTAGGTTGTAGTCCTATAGCAGGTAGTAGTCCTATAGTAGTCCTATAGTAGGTAGTAGTCCTATAGTAGATAGTAGTCCTATAGTAGATAGTAGTCCTATAGTAGGTTGTAGTCCTATAGCAGGTAGTAGTCCTATAGTAGTCCTATAGTAGATAGTAGTCCTATAGTAGGTAGTAGTCCTATAGTAGGTAGTAGTCCTATAGTAGGTAGTAGTCCTATAGTAGGTAGTAGTCCTATAGTAGGTAGTAGTCCTATAGTAGGTAGTAGTCCTATAGTAGTCCTATAGTAGGTAGTAGTCCATAGTCCTATAGTGAGTAGTAGTCCTATAGCAGGTAGTAGTCCCATAGCAGGTAGTAGTCCTATAGTAGGTAGTAGTCCTTTAGTAGGTAGTAGTCCTATAGTAGTCCTATAGTAGGTAGTTGTCCTATAGTAGGTAGTAGTCCTATAGTAGTCCTATAGTAGGTAGTAGTCCTATAGTAGGTAGTAGTCCTATAGTAGGTAGTAGTCATAGTAGGTAGTAGTCCTATAGCAGGTAGTAGTCCTATAGTCCTATAGTAGGTAGTAGTCCTATAGTAGGTAGTAGTCCTATAGTAGGTAGTAGTCCTATAGTAGATAGTAGTCCTATAGTAGGTAGTAGTCCTATAGTAGGTAGTAGTCCTATAGTAGTCCTATAGTAGATAGTAGTCCTATAGTAGGTAATAGTCCTATAGTAGTCCTATAGTAGTCCTATAGTAGGTAGTAGTCCTATAGTAGGTAGTAGTCCTATAGTAGGTAGTAGTCCTATAGTAGGTAGTAGTCTCATAGTAGGTAGTAGTCCTATAGTAGGTAGTAGTCCTATAGTAGTCCTATAGTAGGTAGTAGTCCTATAGTAGGTAGTAGTCCTATAGTAGGTAGTAGTCCTATAGTAGGTAGTAGTCCTATAGTAGGTAGTAGTCCTATAGTAGGTAGTAGTCCCATAGTAGGTAGTAGTCCTATAGTAGATAGTAGTCCTATAGTAGGTAGTAGTCCTATAGTAGGTAGTAGTCCTATAGTAGGTAGTAGTCCTATAGTAGTAGTCCCATAGTAGATAGTAGTCCTATAGTAGGTAGTAGTCCTATAGTAGTCCTATAGTATGTAATAGTCCCATAGTAGGTAGTAGTCCTATAGTAGGTAGTAGTCCTATAGTAGGTAGTAGTCCTATAGTAGGTAGTAGTCCTATAGTAGGTAGTAGTCCTATAGTAGGTAGTAGTCCTATAGTAGGTAGTAGTCCTATAGTAGGTAGTAGTCCTATAGTAGGTAGTAGTCCTATAGTAGGTAGTAGTCCTATAGTAGTCCTATAGTAGGTAGTAGTCCTATAGTAGGTAGTAGTCCTATAGTAGTCCTATAGTAGTCCTATAGTAGGTAGTAGTCCTATAGTAGGTAGTAGTCCTATAGTAGGTAGTAGTCCTATAGTAGGTAGTAGTCCTATAGTAGGTAGTAGTCCTATAGTAGATAGTAGTCCTATAGTAGGTAGTAGTCCTATAGTAGGTAGTAGTCCTATAGTAGGTAGTAGTCCTATAGTAGTCCTATAGTAGGTAGTAGTCCTATAGTAGGTAGTAGTCCTATAGTAGATAGTAGTCCTATAGTAGGTAGTAGTCCTATAGTAGGTAGTAGTCCTATAGTAGTCCTATAGTAGGTAGTAGTCCTATAGTAGGTAGTAGTCCTATAGTAGGCAGTCCTATAGTAGTAGTAGTCCCATAGTAGGTAGTAGTCCTATAGTAGGTAGTAGTCCTATAGTAGGTAGTAGTCCTATAGTAGTCCTATAGTAGGTAGTAGTCCTATAGTAGGTAGTAGTCCTATAGTAGGTAGTAGTCCTATAGTAGGTAGTAGTCCTATAGTAGTCCTATAGTAGGTAGTAGTCCTATAGTAGGTAGTAGTCCTATAGTAGGTAGTAGTCCTATAGTAGGTAGTAGTCCTATAGTAGGTAGTAGTCTATAGTAGGTAGTAGTCTCATAGTAGGTAGTAGTCCTATAGTAGTTAGTAGTCCTATAGTAGGTAGTAGTCCTATAGTAGTCCTATAGTAGGTAGTAGTCCTATAGTAGTCCTATAGTAGGTAGTTGTCCTATAGTAGGTAGTAGTCCTATAGTAGGTAGTAGTCCTATAGTAGGTAGTAGTCCTATAGTAGTCCTATAGTAGTCCTATAGTAGGTAGTAGTCCTATAGTAGGTAGTAGTCCTATAGTAGGTAGTAGTCCTATAGTAGGTAGTAGTCCTATAGTAGGTAGTAGTCCTATAGTAGGTAGTAGTCCTATAGTAGGTAGTAGTCCTATAGTTGTCCTATAGTAGTCCTATAGTAGGTAGTAGTCCTATAGTAGGTAGTAGTCCTATAGTAGGTAGTTGTCCTATAGTAGGTAGTAGTCCTATAGTAGTCCTATAGTAGGTAGTAGTCCTATAGTAGGTAGTAGTCTCATATAGGGTAGTAGTCCTATAGTAGGTAGTTGTCCTATAGTAGGTAGTAGTCCTATAGTAGGTAGTAGTCCTATAGTAGTCCTATAGTAGGTAGTAGTCCTATAGTAGGTAGTAGTCCTATAGTAGGTAGTAGTCCTATAGTAGGTAGTAGTCCTATAGTAGATAGTAGTCCTATAGTAGGTAGTAGTCCTATAGTAGGTAGTAGTCCTATAGTAGGTAGTAGTCCTATAGTAGGTAGTTGTCCTATAGTAGGTAGTAGTCCTATAGTAGGTAGTTGTCCTATAGTAGGTAGTAGTCCTATAGTAGGTAGTAGTCCTATAGTAGGTAGTAGTCCTATAGTAGGTAGTAGTCCCATAGTAGGTAGTAGTCCTATAGTAGATAGTAGTCCTATAGTAGGTAGTAGTCCTATAGTAGGTAGTAGTCCTATAGTAGGTAGTAGTCCTATAGCAGGTAGTAGTCCTATAGTAGGTAGTAGTCCTATAGCAGGTAGTAGTCCTATAGTAGATAGTAGTCCTATAGTAGGTAGTAGTCCTATAGTAGTCCTATAGTAGGTAGTAGTCCTATAGTTGGTAGTAGTCCTATAGTAGATAGTAGTCCTATAGTAGGTAGTAGTCCTATAGTAGGTAGTAGTCCTATAGTAGTCCTATAGTAGGTAGTAGTCCTATAGTAGGTAGTTGTCCTATAGCAGGTAGTAGTCCTATAGTAGGTAGTTGTCCTATAGTAGATAGTAGTCCTATAGTAGGTAGTAGTCCTATAGTAGATAGTAGTCCTATAGTAGGTAGTAGTCCTATAGTAGATAGTAGTCCTATAGTAGGTAGTAGTCCTATAGTAGGTAGTAGTCCTATAGTAGATAGTAGTCCTATAGTAGGTAGTAGTCCTATAGTAGGTAGTAGTCCTATAGTAGGTAGTAGTCCTATAGTAGGTAGTAGTCCTATAGTAGATAGTAGTCCTATAGTAGGTAGTAGTCCTATAGTAGGTAGTAGTCCTATAGTAGATAGTAGTCCTATAGTAGGTAGTAGTCCTTCAGTAGGTAGTAGTCCTATAGTAGTCCTATAGTAGGTAGTAGTCCTATAGTAGTCCTATAGTAGGTAGTTGTCCTATAGTAGGTAGTAGTCCTATAGTAGGTAGTAGTCCTATAGTAGGTAGTTGTCCTATAGTAGGTAGTAGTCCTATAGTAGGTAGTAGTCCTATAGTAGTCCTATAGTAGGTAATAGTCCTATAGTAGGTAGTAGTCCTATAGTAGTCCTATAGTAGGTAGTAGTCCTATAGTAGTCCTATAGTAGGTATTAGTCCTATAGTAGGTAGTAGTCCTATAGCAGGTAGTAGTCCTATAGTAGGTAGTTGTCCTATAGTAGGTAGTAGTCCTATAGTAGGTTAGGTTCCTATAGTAGGTAATAGTCCTATAGTAGGTAGTAGTCCTATAGTAGGTAGTAGTCCTATAGTAGGTAGTAGTCCTATAGTAGATAGTAGTCCTATTGTAGGTAGTTGTCCTATAGTAGGTAGTAGTCCTATAGTAGTCCTATAGTAGGTAGTCAGTCTATAGTAGGTAGTAGCAGGTAGTAGTCCTATAGTAGGTAGTAGTCCTATAGTAGGTAGTAGTCCTATAGTAGTCCTATAGTAGGTAGTAGTCCTATAGTAGTCCTATAGAAGGTAGTAGTCCTATAGTAGGTAGTAGTCCTATAGTAGTCCTATAGTAGGTAGTAGTCCTATAGTAGTCCTATAGTAGGTAGTAGTCCTATAGTAGGTAGTAGTCCTATAGTAGGTAGTAGTCCTATAGTAGATAGTAGTCCTATAGTAGGTAGTAGTCCTATAGTAGGTAGTCTATAGTAGTAGTAGTCCTATAGTAGGTAGTAGTCTATATAGTAGGTAGTAGTCCTATAGTAGGTAGTAGTCCTATAGTAGATAGTAGTCCTATAGTAGGTTGTAGTCCTATAGCAGGTAGTAGTCCTATAGTAGTCCTATAGTAGATAGTAGTCCTATAGTAGGTAGTAGTCCTATAGTAGTCTTATAGTAGGTAATAGTCCTATAGTAGGTAGTAGTCCTATAGTAGATAGTAGTCCTATAGTAGGTAGTAGTCCTATAGTAGTCCTATAGTAGATAGTAGTCCTATAGTAGGTAGTTGTCCTATAGTAGGTAGTAGTCCTATAGTAGGTAATAGTCCTGTAGCAGGTAGTATTCCTATAGTAGGTAGTAGTCCTATAGTAGATAGTAGTCCTATAGTAGGTAGTAGTCCTATAGTAGGTAGTAGTCCTATAGTAGGTAGTAGTCCTATAGTAGTCCTATAGTAGGTAGTAGTCCTATAGTAGGTAATAGTCCTATAGTAGGTAGTAGTCCTATAGTAGATAGTAGTCCTATAGTAGGTAGTAGTCCTATAGTAGGTAGTAGTCCTATAGTGGGTAGTAGTCCTATAGTAGTCCTATAGTAGTCCTATAGTAGGTATTAGTCCTATAGTAGGTAGTTAGTCCTATAGTAGGTAGTAGTCCTATAGTAGGTAGTAGTCCTATAGGAGTTGTAGTCCTATAGTAGATAGTAGTCCTATAGTAGATAGTAGTCCTATAGTAGGTAGTAGTCCTATAGTAGATAGTAGTCCTATAGTAGGTAGTAGTCCTATAGTAGGTAGTAGTCCTATAGTAGATAGTAGTCCTATAGTAGGTAGTAGTCCTATAGTAGGTAGTAGTCCTATAGTAGGTAGTAGTCCTATAGTAGGTAGTAGTCCTATAGTAGATAGTAGTCCTATAGTAGGTAGTAGTCCTATAGTAGGTAGTAGTCCTATAGTAGGTAGTAGTCCTATAGTAGGTAGTAGTCCTTCAGTAGGTAGTAGTCCTATAGTAGTCCCATAGTAGGTAGTAGTCCTATAGTAGTCCTATAGTAGGTAGTTGTCCTATAGTAGGTAGGTAGTAGTCCTATAGTAGGTAGTAGTCCTATAGTAGGTAGTAGTCCTATAGTAGGTAGTAGTCCTATAGTAGGTAGTAGTCCTATAGTAGTCCTATAGTAGGTAGTAGTCCTATAGTAGGTAGTAGTCCTATAGTAGTCCTATAGTAGGTAGTAGTCCTATAGTAGGTAGTAGTCCTATAGTAGGTAGTAGTCCTATAGTAGGTAGTAGTCCTATAGCAGGTAGTAGTCCTATAGTAGGTAGTAGTCCTATAGTAGGTAGTAGTCCTATAGTAGGTAGTAGTCCTATAGTAGGTATAGTAGTC
The DNA here is from genome assembly GCA_030435695.1 of Brachymystax lenok tsinlingensis. NCBI lineage: Eukaryota > Metazoa > Chordata > Actinopteri > Salmoniformes > Salmonidae > Brachymystax > Brachymystax lenok. Next base: position 43,173,472 of record CM059786.1, on the reverse strand, counting down.
CTATAGTAGGTAGTAGTCTATAGTAGGTAGTAGTCCTATAGTAGGTAGTAGTCCTATAGTAGGTAGTAGTCCTATAGTAGATAGTAGTCCTATAGCAGGTAGTAGTCCTATAGTAGGTAGTAGTCCTATAGTAGGTGGTCCTATAGTAGGTAGTAGTCCTATAGTAGTCCTATAGTAGGTAGTAGTCTATAGTAGGTAGTAGTCCTATAGTAGATAGTAGTCCTATAGTAGGTAATAGTCCTATAGTAAGTAGTAGTCCTATAGTAGGTAGTAGTCCTATAGTAGGTAGTAGTCCTATAGTAGTCCTATAGTAGGTAGTAGTCCTATAGTAGTGCAGTCCTATAGTAGGTAGTAGTCCTATAGTAGGTAGTAGTCCTATAGTAGGTAGTAGTCCTATAGTAGGTAGTAGTCCTATATAATAGGGTAGTAGTCCTATAGTAGTCCTATAGTAGGTAGTAGTCCTATAGTAGGTAATAGTCCTATAGTAGTCCTATAGGCCAGGTAGTAGTCCTATAGTAGGTAGTAGTCCTATAGTAGGTAGTAGTCCTATAGTAGGTAGTAGTCCTATAGCAGGTAGTAGTCCTATAGTAGTCCTATAGTAGATAGTAGTCCTATAGTAGGTAGTAGTCCTATAGTAGTCCTATAGTAGGTAGTTGTCCTATAGTAGGTAGTAGTCCTATAGTAGGTAGTAGTCCTATAGTAGGTAGTAGTCCTATAGTAGGTAGTAGTCCTATAGTAGGTAGTAGTCCTATAGTAGGTAGTAGTCCTATAGTAGGTAGTAGTCCTATAGTAGTCCTATAGTAGATAGTAGTCCTATAGTAGGTAGTAGTCCTATAGTAGGTAGTAGTCCTATAGTAGGTAGTAGTCCTATAGTGGGTAGTAGTCCTATAGTAGTCCTATAGTAGGTAGTAGTCCTATAGTAGGTAGTAGTCCTATAGTAGGTAGTAGTCCTTTAGTAGGTAGTAGTCCTATAGTAGTCCTATAGTAGTCCTATATTAATGGGTAGTTGTCCTATAGTAGGTAGTAGTCCTATAGTAGTAGTCCTATAGTAGGTAGTAGTCCTATAGTAGGTAGTAGTCCTATAGTAGTCCTATAGTAGGTAGTAGTCCTATAGTAGGTAGTAGTCCTATAGTAGGTAGTAGTCCTATAGTAGGTAGTAGTCCTATAGTAGTCCTAGTCATTAGTGGTAGTAGTCCTATAGTAGGTAGTAGTCCTATAGTAGGTAGTAGTCCTATAGTAGATAGTAGTAGTAGTCCTATAGTAGGTAGTAGTCCTATAGTAGGTAGTAGTCCTATAGTAGTAGGTAGTAGTCCTATAGTAGGTAGTAGTCCTATAGTAGGTAGTAGTCCTATAGTAGATAGTAGTCCTATAGTAGGTAGTAGTCCTATAGTAGGTAGTAGTCCTATAGTAGGTAGTAGTCCTATAGTAGGTAGTAGTCCTATAGTAGGTAGTAGTCCTATAGTAGGTGCAATGTAGTCCTACTAGTAGGTAGGTGTCCTATAGTAGGTAGTAGTCCTATAGTAGTAGTCCTATAGTAGGTCCTATAGTAGTTGTCTATAGTAGGTAGTAGTCCTATAGTAGTCCTATAGTAGGTAGTCTATAGTAGGTAGTCCTATAGTAGGTAGTAGTCCTATAGTAGGTAGTAGTCCTATAGTAGGTAGTAGTCCTATAGTAGTCCTATAGTAGTAGTAGTCCTATAGTAGGTAGTAGTCCTATAGTAGGTAGTAGTCCTATAGGTAGTCCTATAGTAGGTAGTAGTCCTATAGTAGTCCTATAGTAGGTAGTAGTAGTCTATAGTAGGTAGTAGTCCTATAGTGAGTAGTAGTCCTATAGTAGGTAGTTGTCCTATAGTAGGTAGTAGTCCTATAGTAGGTAGTAGTCCTATAGTAGGTAGTAGTCCTATAGTAGGTAGTAGTCTATAGCAGGTAGTAGTCCTATAGTAGGTAGTAGTCCTATAGCAGGTAGTAGTCCTATAGTAGATAGTAGTCCTATAGTAGGTAGTAGTCCTATAGTAGGTAGTAGTCCTATAGTAGTCCTATAGTAGGTAGTAGTCCTATAGTAGGTAGTAGTCCTATAGGTAGTCCCTATAGTAGGTAGTAGTCCTATAGTAGGTAGTAGTCCTATAGTAGTCCTAGTAGTAGTCCTATAGTAGGTAGAGTAGTCCTATAGTAGGTAGTAGTCCTATAGTAGTCCTATAGTAGATAGTAGTCCTATAGTAGGCAGTAGTCCTATAGTAGGTAGTAGTCCTATAGTAGGTAGTAGTCCTATAGTAGGTAGTAGTCCTATAGTAGGTAGTAGTCCTATAGTAGGTAGTAGTCCTATAGTAGTAGTCCTGTAGTAGTCCTATAGTAGGTAGTAGTCCTATAGTAGGTAGTAGTCCTATAGTAGGTAGTAGTCCTATAGTAGGTAGTAGTCCTATAGTAGTCCTATAGTAGATAGTAGTCCTATAGTAGGTAGTAGTCCTATAGTAGGTAGTAGTCCTATAGTAGGTAGTAGTCCTATAGTAGGTGGTCCTATAGTGGTAGTAGTCCTATAGTAGTAGTAGGTAGTAGTCCTATAGTAGTCCTATAGTAGGTAGTAGTCCTATAGTAGGTAGTAGTCCTATAGTAGTCCTATAGTAGGTAAGTCCTATAGTAGGTAGTAGTCCTATAGTAGTAGTCCTATAGTAGGTAGTAGTCCTATAGTAGGTAGTAGTCCTATAGTAGTCCTATAGTAGTCCTATAGTAGGTAGTAGTCCTATAGTAGGTAGTAGTCCTATAGTAGTCCTATAGTAGAGTAGTAGTCCTAGTAGTGAGTAGTAGTCCTATAGTAGGTAGTAGTCCTATAGTAGGTAGTAGTCCTATAGTAGGTAGTAGTCCTATATGGTAGTCTATAGTAGGTAGTAGTCCTATAGTAGGTATAGTAGTCCTATAGTAGGTAGTAGTCCTATAGTAGGTAGTAGTCCTATAGTAGGTAGTAGTCCTATAGTAGAGTGTAGTCCTATAGTAGTCCTATAGTAGGTAGTAGTCCTATAGTAGGTAGTAGTCCTATAGTAGAGGTAGTACCAGTCTAGTAGGTAGTAGTCCTATAGTAGGTAGTAGTCCTATAGTAGGTAGTAGTCCTATAGTAGGTAGTAGTCCTATAGTAAACTATAGTAGGTAGTAGTCCTATAGTAGGTAGTAGTCCCATAGTAGGTAGTAGTCCTATAGTCCTATAGTAGGTAGTAGTCCTATAGTAGTAGTCCTATAGTAGATAGTAGTCCTATAGTAGGTAGTAGTCCTATAGTAGGTAGTAGTCCTATAGTAGGTAGTAGTCCTATAGTAGGTAGTAGTCCTATAGTAGGTAGTAGTCCTATAGTAGGTAGTAGTCCCATAGTAGTCTATAGTAGTCCTATAGTAGGTAGTAGTCCTATAGTAGTCCTATAGTAGGTAGTAGTCCTATAGTAGGTAGTAGTCCTATAGTAGTCCTATAGTAGGTAGTAGTCCTATAGTAGAGTAGGTAGTCCTTATAGTGGTAGTAGTCTATAGTAGGTAGTAGTCCTATAGTAGTAGTAGTCCTATAGTAGGTAGTAGTCCTATAGTAGTCCTATAGTAGGTATTAGTCCTATAGTAGGTAGTAGTCCTATAGTAGTCTATAGTAGGTAGTAGTCCTATAGTAGGTAGTAGTCCTATAGCATAGTAGTCCTATAGTAGGTAGTAGTCCTATAGTAGGTAGTAGTCCTATAGTAGGTAGTAGTCCTATAGTAGTAGTAGTAGTCCTATAGTAGGTAGTAGTCCTATAGTAGTCCTATAGTAGTCCTATAGTAGGTAGTAGTCCTATAGTAGGTAGTCCTATAGTAGGTAGTAGTCCTATAGTAGGTAGTAGTCCTATAGTAGGTAGTAGTCCTATAGTAGGTAGTAGTCCTATAGTAGTCCTATAGTAGGTAGTAGTCCTATAGTAGGTAGTAGTCCTATAGTAGGTAGTAGTCCTATAGTAGGTAGTAGTCTATAGTAGTCCTATAGTAGTAGTCCTATAGTAGATAGTAGTCCTATAGTAGGTAGTAGTCCTATAGCAGGTAGTAGTCCCATAGTAGTAGTCCTATAGTAGATAGTAGTCCTATAGTAGGTAGTAGTCCTATAGTAGTCTTATAGTAGGTAGTAGTCCTATAGTAGGTAGTAGTCCTATAGTAGGTAGTAGTCCTATAGTAGTCCTATAGTAGATAGTAGTCCTATAGTAGGTAGTAGTCCTATAGTAGGTAGTAGTCCTTTAGTAGGTAGTAGTCCTATAGTAGTCCTATAGTAGATAGTAGTCCTATAGTAGGTAGTAGTCCTATAGTAGGTAGTAGTCCTTTAGTAGGTAGTAGTCCCATAGTAGTCCTATAGTAGGTAGTAGTCTATAGTAGGTAGTAGTCCTATAGTAGTCCTATAGTAGGTAGTATTCCTATAGTAGGTAGTAGTCCTATAGTAGGTAGTAGTCCTATAGTAGTCCTATAGTAGATAGTAGTCCTATAGTAGGTAATAGTCCTATAGTAGTCCTATAGTAGTCCTATAGTAGGTAGTAGTCCTATAGTAGGTAGTAGTCCTATAGTAGGTAGTAGTCCTATAGTTGTCCTATAGTAGATAGTAGTCCTATAGTAGGTAGTAGTCCTATAGTAGGTAGTAGTCCTTTAGTAGGTAGTAGTCCTATAGTAGTCCTATAGTAGGTAGTCGTCCTATAGTAGGTAGTAGTCCTATAGTAGTCCTATAGTAGGTAGTAGTCCTATAGTAGGTAGTAGTCCTATAGTAGGTAGTAGTCCTATAGTAGTTCTATAGTAGATAGTAGTCCTATAGTAGGTAGTAGTCCTATAGTAGGTAGTAGTCCTTTAGTAGGTAGTAGTCCTATAGTAGTCCTATAATAGGTAGTTGTCCTATAGTAGGTAGTAGTCCTATAGTAGTCCTATAGTAGGTAGTAGTCCTATAGTAGGTAGTATTCCTATAGTAGGTATTAGTCCTATAGTAGATAGTAGTCCTATAGTAGATAGTAGTCCTATAGTAGGTAGTTGTCCTATAGTAGGTAGTAGTCCTATAGTAGGTAGTAGTCCTATAGTAGGTAGTAGTCCTATAGTAGTCCTATAGTAGTCCTATAGTAGGTAGTAGTCCTATAGTAGGTACGTGTCCTATAGTAGGTAGTTGTCCTATAGTAGGTAGTAGTCTTATAGTAGTCCTATATTAGGTAGTTGTCCTATAGTAGGTAGTTGTCCTATAGCAGGTATTAGTCCAATAGTAGGTAGTTGTCCTATAGTAGGTAATAGTCCTATAGTAGGTAGTAGTCCTATAGTAGATAGTAGTCCTATAGTAGGTAGTAGTCCTATAGTAGATAGTAGTCCTATAGTAGTTAGTAGTCCTATAGTAGGTAGTAGTCCTATAGTAGATAGTAGTCCTATAGTAGGTAGTAGTCCTATAGTAGGTAGTAGTCCTATAGTAGGTAGTAGTCCTATAGTAGGTAGTAGTCCTATAGTAGTCCTATAGTAGGTTGTAGTCCTATAGTAGGTAGTAGTCCTATAGTAGATAGTAGTCCTATAGTCGGTAGTTGTCCTTCAGTAGTTAGTAGTCCTATAGTAGTCCTATAGTAGGTAGTAGTCCTATAGTAGTCCTATAGTAAGTAGTTGTCCTATAGTAGGTAGTAGTCCTATAGTAGGTAGTAGTCCTATAGTAGGTAGTTGTCCTATAGTAGGTAGTAGTCCTACAGTAGGTAGTAGTCCTATAGTAGTCCTATAGTAGGTAATAGTCCTATAGTAGGTAGTAGTCCTATAGTAGTCCTATAGTAGGTAGTAGTCCTATAGTAGTCCTATAGTAAGTATTAGTCCTATAGTAGGTAGTAGTCCTATAGCAATTACTAGTCCTATAGTAGGAAGTTGTCCTATAGTAGGTAGTAGTCCTATAGTAGGTAGTTGTCCTATAGTAGGTAATAGTCCTATAGTAGGTAGTAGTCCTATAGTAGGTAGTAGTTCTATAGTAGGTAATAGTCCTATAGTAGGTAGTAGTCCTATAGTAGATAGTAGTCCTATAGTAGGTAGTAGTCATATAGCAGGTAGTAGTCCTATAGTAGGTAGTAGTCCTATAGCAGGTAGTAGTCCTATAGTAGGTAGTAGTCCTATAGCAGGTAGTAGTCCTATAGTAGATAGTAGTTCTATAGTAGGTAGTAGTCCTATAGTAGTCCTATAGTAGGTAGTCGTCCTATAGTTGGTAGTAGTCCTATAGTAGATAGTAGTCCTATAGTACGTAGTAGTCCTATAGTAGTCCTATAGTAGGTAGTAGTCCTATAGTAGTCCTATAGTAGGTAGTAGTCCTATAGTAGGTAGTAGTCCTATAGTAGTCCTATAGTAGGTAGTAGTCCTATAGTAGTCCTATAGTAGGTATTAGTCCTATAGTAGGTAGTAGTCCTATAGTAGGTAGTAGTCCTATAGTAGATAGTAGTCCTATAATAGGTAGTAGTCCTATAGTAGTCCTATAGTAGATAGTGGTCCTAAAGTAGGTAGTAGTCCTATAGTAGGTAGTAGTCCTATAGTAGATAGTAGTCCTATAGTAGATAGTAGTCCTATAGTAGGTTGTAGTCCTATAGCAGGTAGTAGTCCTATAGTAGTCCTATAGTAGATAGTAGTCCTATAGTAGGTAGTAGTCCTATAGTAGTCTTATAGTAGGTAATAGTCCTATAGTAGGTAGTAGTCCTATAGTAGGTAGTAGTCCTATAGTAGGTAGTAGTCCTATAGTAGTCCTATAGTAGATAGTAGTCCTATAGTAGGTAGTAGTCCTATAGTAGGTAGTGGTCCTATAGTAGGTAGTAGTTCTATAGTAGGTAGTAGTCCTATAGCAGGTTTTAGTCCTATAGTAGATAGTAGTCCTATAGTAGGTAGTAGTCCTATAGTAGGTAGTAGTCCTATAGTAGTCCTATAGTAGATAGTAGTCCTATAGTAGGTAGTAGTCCTATAGTAGTCCTATAGTAGGTAATAGTCCTATAGTAGGTAGTAGTCCTATAGTAGGTAGTAGTTGTATAGTAGGTAGTAGTCCTATAGTAGGTAGTAGTCCTATAGTAGTCCTATAGTAGATAGTAGTCCTATAGTAGGTAGTAGTCCTATAGTAGTCTTATAGTAGGTAATAGTCCTATAGTAGGTAGTAGTCCTATAGTAGGTAGTAGTCCTATAGTAGGTAGTAGTCCTATAGTAGTCCTATAGTAGATAGTAGTCCTATAGTAGGTAGTAGTCCTATAGTAGGTAGTGGTCCTATAGTAGGTAGTAGTTCTATAGTAGGTAGTAGTCCTATAGCAGGTTTTAGTCCTATAGTAGATAGTAGTCCTATAGTAGGTAGTAGTCCTATAGTAGGTAGTAGTCCTATAGTAGTCCTATAGTAGATAGTAGTCCTATAGTAGGTAGTAGTCCTATAGTAGTCCTATAGTAGGTAATAGTCCTATAGTAGGTAGTAGTCCTATAGTAGGTAGTAGTTGTATAGTAGGTAGTAGTCCTATAGTAGGTAGTAGTCCTATAGTAGGTAGAGTCCTATAGTAGATAGTAGTCCTATAGTAGGTAGTAGTCCTATAGTAGATAGTAGTCCTATAGTAGGTAGTAGTCCTATAGTAGGTAGTAGTCCTATAGTAGTCCTATAGTAGGTAGTTGTCCTATAGTAGGTAATAGTCCTATAGTAGTCCTATAGTAGTCCTATAGTAGGTAGTAGTCCTATAGTAGGTAGTAGTCCTATAGTAGGTAGTAGTCCTATTGTAGGTAGTAGTCCTATAGTAGGTAGTAGTCCTATAGTAGGTAGTAGTCCTATAGTAGTCCTATAGTAGATAGTAGTGCTATAGTAGGTAGTAGTCCTATAGTAGGTAGTAGTCCTATAGTAGGTAGTAGTCCTATAGCAGGTAGTAGTCCTATAGTAGATAGTAGTCCTATAGCAGGTTGTAGTCCTGTAGTAGATAGTAGTCCTATAGTAGGTAGTAGTCCTATAGTAGATAGTAGTCCTATAGTAGATAGTAGTCCTATAGTAGGTTGTAGTCCTATAGCAGGTAGTAGTCCTATAGTAGTCCTATAGTAGATAGTAGTCCTATAGTAGGTAGTAGTCCTATAGTAGTCTTATAGTAGGTAGTAGTCCTATAGTAGGTAGTAGTCCTATAGTAGGTAGTAGTCCTATAGTAGTCCTATAGTAGGTAGTAGTCCTATAGTAGGTAGTAGTCCTATAGTAGGTAGTAGTCCTATAGTAGGTAGTAGTCCTATAGCAGGTTGTAGTCCTATAGTAGATAGTAGTCCTATAGTAGGTAGTAGTCCTATAGTAGGTAGTAGTCCTATAGTAGTCCTATAGTAGATAGTAGTCCTATAGTAGGTAGTAGTCCTATAGTAGTCCTATAGTAGGTAATAGTCCTATAGTAGGTAGTAGTCCTATAGTAGGTAGTAGTTGTATAGTAGGTAGTAGTCCTATAGTAGGTAGTAGTCCTATAGTAGGTAGAAGTCCTATAGTAGATAGTAGTCCTATAGTGAGTAGTAGTCCTATAGTAGATAGTAGTCCTATAGTAGGTAGTAGTCCTATAGTAGGTAGTAGTCCTATAGTAGTCCTATAGTAGGTAGTTGTCCTATAGTAGGTAATAGTCCTATAGTAGTCCTATAGTAGTCCTATAGTAGGTAGTAGTCCTATAGTAGGTAGTAGTCCTATAGTAGGTAGTAGTCCTATTGTAGGTAGTAGTCCTATAGTAGGTAGTAGTCCTATTGTAGGTAGTAGTCCTATAGTAGATAGTAGTGCTATAGTAGGTAGTAGTCCTATAGTAGGTAGTAGTCCTATAGTAGGTAGTAGTCCTATAGCAGGTAGTAGTCCTATAGTAGATAGTAGTCCTATAGCAGGTTGTAGTCCTGTAGTAGATAGTAGTCCTATAGTAGGTAGTAGTCCTATAGTAGGTAGTAGTCCTATAGTAGGTAGTAGTCCTATAGTAGTCCTATAGTAGATAGTAGTCCTATAGTAGGTAGTAGTCCTATAGTAGTCCTATAGTATGTAATAGTCCTATAGTAGGTAGTAGTCCCATAGTAGGTAGTAGTCCCATAGGTAGGTAGTAGTCCTATAGTAGGTAGTAGTCCTATAGTAGGTAGTAGTCCTATAGTAGGTAGTAGTCCTATAGTAGTCCTATAGTAGGTAGTAGTCCTATAGTAGGTAGTAGTCCTATAGTAGTCCTATAGTAGTCCTATAGTAGGTAGTAGTCCTATAGTAGGTAGTAGTCCTATAGTAGGTAGTAGTCCTATAGTAGGTAGTAGTCCTATAGTAGTCCTATAGTAGATAGTAGTCCTATAGTAGGTAGTAGTCCTATAGTAGTAGTAGTCCTATAGTAGGTAGTAGTCCTATAGTAGGTAGTAGTAGGTGAGTAGTCCTATAGTAGGTAGTAGTCCTATAGTAGGTAGTAGTCTATAGTGGGTAGTAGTGTCCTATAGTAGGTAGTAGTAGTAGTCCCTATAGTAGTCCTATAGTGTAGTAGTCCTATAGTAGTCCTATAGTAGGTAGTAGTCCTATAGTAGGTAGTCCTATAGTAGATAGTAGTCCTATAGTAGGTAGTAGTCCTATAGTAGGTAGCAGTCCTATAGTAGGTAGTAGTCCCATAGTAGGTAGTAGTCCCATAGTAGGTAGTAGTCCTATAGTAGGTAGTAGTCCTATAGTAGGTAGTAGTCCTATAGTAGGTGTGTAGGTCCTATAGCAGGTAGTCCTATAGTCATAGTAGTCCTATAGTAGGTAGTAGTCCTATAGTAGTAGTCCTATAGTAGTAGTAGAGTCCTATAGTAGTAGTAGTCCTATAGTAGGTAGTAGTCTATAGTAGATAGTAGTCTAAAGTTAGTAGTCCTATAGTAGATGTAGTAGTCCTATAGTAGGTAGTAGTCCTATAGTAGGTAGTAGTCCTATAGTAGGTAGTAGTCCTATAGTAGGTAGTAGTCCTATAGTAGGTAGTAGTCCTATAGTAGGCATAGTAGTAGTAGTCCTATAGTAGGTAGTAGTCCTATAGTAGTCCTATAGTAGGTAGTAGTCCTATAGTAGGTAGTAGTCCTATAGTAGGTAGTAGTCCTATAGTAGGTAGTAGTCCTATAGTAGTCCTATAGTAGATAGTAGTCCTATAGTAGGTAGTAGTCCTATAGTAGTCCTATAGTAGGTAGTTGTCCTATAGTAGGTAGTAGTCCTATAGTAGAGTAGTAGTCCTATAGTAGGTAGTAGTCCTATAGTAGGTAGTAGTTCTATAGTAGGTAGTAGTCCTATAGCAGGTTTTAGTCCTATAGTAGGTAGTAGTCCTATAGTAGGTAGTAGTCCTATAGTAGGTAGTAGTCCTATAGCAGTGTTTAGTCCTATAGTAGATAGTAGTCCTATAGTAGGTAGTAGTCCTATAGTAGTCCTATAGTAGGTAGTCCTATAGTAGGTAGTAGTCCTATAGTAGGTAGTAGTTGTATAGTAGGTATGTAGTCCTATAGTAGGTAGTAGTCTATAGTAGTCCTATAGTAGATAGTAGTCCTATAGTAGGTAGTAGTCCTATAGTAGTCTTATAGTAGGTAATAGTCTATAGTAGGTAGTAGTCCTATAGTGGGTAGTAGTCCTATAGTATGGGTAGTAGTCCTATAGTAGTCCTATAGTAGATAGTAGTCCTATAGTGTAGTAGTCCTATAGTAGGTAGTGGTCCTATAGTAGGTAGTAGTTCTATAGTAGGTAGTAGTCCTATAGCAGGTTTTAGTCCTATAGTAGATAGTAGTCCTATAGTGGTAGTAGTCCTATAGTAGGTAGTAGTCTATAGTAGTCCTATAGTAGATAGTAGTCCTATAGTAGGTAGTAGTCCTATAGTAGTCCTATAGTAGGTAATAGTCCTATAGTAGGTAGTAGTCCTATAGTAGGTAGTAGTTGTATAGTAGGTAGTAGTCCTATAGTAGGTAGTAGTCCTATAGTAGGTAGAAGTCCTATAGTAGATAGTAGTCCTATAGTAGGTAGTAGTCCTATAGTAGATAGTAGTCCTATAGTAGGTAGTAGTCCTATAGTAGGTAGTAGTCCTATAGTAGTCCTATAGTAGGTAGTTGTCCTATAGTAGGTAATAGTCCTATAGTAGTCCTATAGTAGTCCTATAGTAGGTAGTAGTCCTATAGTAGGTAGTAGTCCTATAGTAGGTAGTAGTCCTATTGTAGGTAGTAGTCCTATAGTAGGTAGTAGTCCTATAGTAGGTAGTAGTCCTATAGTAGTCCTATAGTAGATAGTAGTGCTATAGTAGGTAGTAGTCCTATAGTAGGTAGTAGTCCTATAGTAGGTAGTAGTCCTATAGCAGGTAGTAGTCCTATAGTAGATAGTAGTCCTATAGCAGGTTGTAGTCCTGTAGTAGATAGTAGTCCTATAGTAGGTAGTAGTCCTATAGTAGATAGTAGTCCTATAGTAGATAGTAGTCCTATAGTAGGTTGTAGTCCTATAGCAGGTAGTAGTCCTATAGTAGTCCTATAGTAGATAGTAGTCCTATAGTAGGTAGTAGTCCTATAGTAGTCTTATAGTAGGTAATAGTCCTATAGTAGGTAGTAGTCCTATAGTAGGTAGTAGTCCTATAGTAGTCCTATAGTAGGTAGTAGTCCTATAGTAGGTAGTAGTCCTATAGTAGGTAGTAGTCCTATAGTAGGTAGTAGTCCTATAGCAGGTTGTAGTCCTATAGTAGATAGTAGTCCTATAGTAGGTAGTAGTCCTATAGTAGGTAGTAGTCCTATAGTAGTCCTATAGTAGATAGTAGTCCTATAGTAGGTAGTAGTCCTATAGTAGTCCTATAGTAGGTAATAGTCCTATAGTAGGTAGTAGTCCTATAGTAGGTAGTAGTTGTATAGTAGGTAGTAGTCCTATAGTAGGTAGTAGTCCTATAGTAGGTAGAAGTCCTATAGTAGATAGTAGTCCTATAGTAGGTAGTAGTCCTATAGTAGATAGTAGTCCTACAGTAGGTAGTAGTCCTATAGTAGGTAGTAGTCCTATAGTAGTCCTATAGTAGGTAGTTGTCCTATAGTAGGTAATAGTCCTATAGTAGTCCTATAGTAGTCCTATAGTAGGTAGTAGTCCTATAGTAGGTAGTAGTCCTATAGTAGGTAGTAGTCCTATTGTAGGTAGTAGTCCTATAGTAGGTAGTAGTCCTATTGTAGGTAGTAGTCCTATAGTAGATAGTAGTGCTATAGTAGGTAGTAGTCCTATAGTAGGTAGTAGTCCTATAGTAGGTAGTAGTCCTATAGCAGGAAGTAGTCCTATAGTAGATTGTAGTCCTATAGCAGGTTGTAGTCCTGTAGTAGATAGTAGTCCTATAGTAGGTAGTAGTCCTATAGTAGGTAGTAGTCCTATAGTAGGTAGTAGTCCTATAGTAGTCCTATAGTAGATAGTAGTCCTATAGTAGGTAGTAGTCCTATAGTAGTCCTATAGTATGTAATAGTCCTATAGTAGGTAGTAGTCCTATAGTAGATAGTTGTCCTATAGTAGGTAGTAGTCCTATAGTAGGTAGTAGTCCTATAGTAGTCCTATAGTAGGTAGTTGTCCTATAGTAGGTAATAGTCCTATAGTAGTCCTATAGTAGTCCTATAGTAGGTAGTAGTCTTATAGTAGGTAGTAGTCCTATAGTAGGTAGTAGTCCTATAGTAGGTAGTAGTCCTATAGTAGTCCTATAGTAGATAGTAGTCCTATAGTAGGTAGTAGTCCTATAATAGGTGGTAGTCCTATAGTAGGTAGTAGTCCTATAGTAGTCCTACAGTAGGTAGTTGTCCTATAGTAGGTAGTAGTCCTATAGTAGTCCTATAGTAGTCCTATAGTAGGTAGTAGTCCTATAGTAGGTAGTAGTCCTATAGTAGGTAGTAGTCCTATAGTAGTCCTATAGTAGGTAGTTGTCCTATAGTAGGTAATAGTCCTATAGTAGTCCTATAGTAGTCCTATAGTAGGTAGTAGTCCTATAGTAGGTAGTAGTCCTATAGTAGGTAGTAGTCCTATAGTAGTCCTATAGTAGATAGTAGTCCTATAGTAGGTAGTAGTCCTATAGTAGGTAGTAGTCCTTTAGTAGGTAGTAGTCCTATAGTAGTCCTATAGTAGGTAGTTGTCCTATAGTAGGTAGTAGTCCTATAGTAGGTAGTAGTCCTATAGTAGGTAGTAGTCCTATAGTAGTCCTATAGTAGATAGTAGTCCTATAGTAGGTAGTAGTCCTAAAGTAGGTAGTAGTCCTTTAGTAGGTAGTAGTCCTATAGTAGTCCTATAGTAGGTAGTTGTCCTATAGTAGGTAGTAGTCCTATAGTAGTCCTATAGTAGGTAGTAGTCCTATAGTAGGTAGTATTCCTATAGTAGTCCTATAGTAGTCCTATAGTAGGTATTAGTCCTATAGTAGATAGTAGTCCTATAGTAGGTAGTAGTCCTATAGTAGGTAGTAGTCCTATAGTAGGTAGTAGTCCTATAGCAGGTAGTAGTCCTATAGCAGGTAGTAGTCCTATAGTAGGTAATAGTTCTATAGTAGGTAGTAGTCCTATAGTAGTCCTATAGTAGATAGTAGTCCTATAATAGGTGGTAGTCCTATAGTAGGTAGTAGTCCTATAGTAGGTAGTAGTCCTATAGTAGTCCTATAGTAGATAGTAGTCCTATAGTAGGTAGTAGTCCTAAAGTAGGTAGTAGTCCTTTAGTAGGTAGTAGTCCTATAGTAGTCCTATAGTAGGTAGTTGTCCTATAGTAGGTAGTAGTCCTATAGTAGTCCTATAGTAGGTAGTAGTCCTATAGTAGGTAGTATTCCTATAGTAGTCCTATAGTAGTCCTATAGTAGGTATTAGTCCTATAGTAGATAGTAGTCCTATAGTAGGTAGTAGTCCTATAGTAGGTAGTAGTCCTATAGTAGGTAGTAGTCCTATAGCAGGTAGTAGTCCTATAGCAGGTAGTAGTCCTATAGTAGGTAATAGTTCTATAGTAGGTAGTAGTCCTATAGTAGTCCTATAGTAGATAGTAGTCCTATAATAGGTGGTAGTCCTATAGTAGGTAGTAGTCCTATAGTAGTCCTACAGTAGGTAGTTGTCCTATAGTAGGTAGTAGTCCTATAGTAGTCCTATAGTAGTCCTATAGTAGGTAGTAGTCCTATAGTAGGTAGTAGTCCTATAGTAGGTAGTAGTCCTATAGTAGTCCTATAGTAGGTAGTTGTCCTATAGTAGGTAATAGTCCTATAGTAGTCCTATAGTAGTCCTATAGTAGGTAGTAGTCCTATAGTAGGTAGTAGTCCTATAGTAGGTAGTAGTCCTATAGTAGTCCTATAGTAGATAGTAGTCCTATAGTAGGTAGTAGTCCTATAGTAGGTAGTAGTCCTTTAGTAGGTAGTAGTCCTATAGTAGTCCTATAGTAGGTAGTTGTCCTATAGTAGGTAGTAGTCCTATAGTAGGTAGTAGTCCTATAGTAGGTAGTAGTCCTATAGTAGTCCTATAGTAGATAGTAGTCCTATAGTAGGTAGTAGTCCTAAAGTAGGTAGTAGTCCTTTAGTAGGTAGTAGTCCTATAGTAGTCCTATAGTAGGTAGTTGTCCTATAGTAGGTAGTAGTCCTATAGTAGTCCTATAGTAGGTAGTAGTCCTATAGTAGGTAGTATTCCTATAGTAGTCCTATAGTAGTCCTATAGTAGGTATTAGTCCTATAGTAGATAGTAGTCCTATAGTAGGTAGTAGTCCTATAGTAGGTAGTAGTCCTATAGTAGGTAGTAGTCCTATAGCAGGTAGTAGTCCTATAGCAGGTAGTAGTCCTATAGTAGGTAATAGTTCTATAGTAGGTAGTAGTCCTATAGTAGTCCTATAGTAGATAGTAGTCCTATAGTAGGTAGTAGTCCTATAGTAGGTAGTAGTCCTATAGTAGGTAGTAGTCCTATAGTAGATAGTAGTCCTATAGTAGGTAGTAGTCCTATAGCAGGTAGTGTAGGAACAGATATTACTGATACTGATATTACTGAATTAACATGCTGCTCTCATTACCTTGAACAGATTGACTAGTCCTATAGTAGGTAGAATAAAACATGCTGCTCTCATTACCTAGAACAGATTGACTAGTCCTATAGTAGGTAGAATAAAACATGCTGCTCTCATTACCTAGAACAGATAGACTACTGCTGCTCTCATTACCTACAGCAGATAGACTACACTCATCTGTACTACAACAACAGAGCACTATTTCTGTGGTACTTCAGAGTGTGAGCTGCTCCACATGAATAGGGGACTATTGCTCACTCTATTGCTAAAGCATCCTTGGTACTAAGTGCTTTGGTGGACTATTTGAAGAGCCCAAGCGACCTGAAATGAAAGATTCATTATGTTTTATACAATACCCAGCCTGAGCCTGAGACCAAGTGCGCGACCCAAAAGCCACCCTATCCGCTTTATAGTGCACTACTTTTGACCCATAGAGCCCTGGGTATTGGGTGCCATTTGGGACGTTACCCAGTTCACCATGCTGCTGCTGCAGGAGGATGGAGCATCCTAAATGATTCAATACTACTCTACTCTTACACACACACACTGCCAAACATGTCCCTACCTTCTAACAGCTACACCACTGAGTCTGGCACCGAACAGGGCCCTACCAGCTAACAGCTACACCACTGATTCTGGCACCGAACAGGGCCCTACCAGCTAACAGCTACACCACTGAGTCTGGCACCGAACAGGGCCCTACCAGCTAACAGCTACACCACTGATTCTGGCACCGAACAGGGCCCTACCAGCTAACAGCTACACCACTGAGTCTGGCACCGAACAGGGCCCTACCTTCTAACAGCTACACCACTGAGTCTGGCACCGAACAGGGCCCTACCGGCTAACAGCTACACCACTGAGTCTGGCACCGAACAGGGCCCTACCAGCTAACAGCTACACCACTGAGTCTGGCACCGAACAGGGCCCTACCGGCTAACAGCTACACCACTGACACCGAACAGGGCCCTACCAGCTAACAGAGGTAGTACTAAACCATGTCAAGTCCTCATTGTTTAGGGCGCTACCAGCTAACAGAGGTAGTACTAAACCATGTCAAGTCCTCATTGTTTAGGGCCCTACCAGCTAACAGAGGTAGTAGGAGACCATGTCAAGTCCTCAGTGTTTAGGGCCCTACCAGCTAACAGAGGTAGTAGGAGACCAGGTCAAGTCCTCAGTGTTTAGGGCCCTACCAGCTAACAGAGGTAGTAGGAGACCAGGTCAAGTCCTCAGTGTTTAGGGCGCTACCAGCTAACAGAGGTAGTAGGAGACCAGGTCATGTCCTCAGTGTTTAGGGCGCTACCAGCTAACAGAGGTAGTAGGAGACCAGGTCATGTCCTCAGTGTTTAGGGCCCTACCAGCTAACAGAGGTAGTAGGAGACCAGGTCATGTCCTCAGTGTTTAGGGCCCTACCAGCTAACAGAGGTAGTAGGAGACCAGGTCATGTCCTCAGTGTTTAGGGCCCTACCAGCTAACAGAGGTAGTAGGAGACCAGGTCAAGTCCTCAGTGTTTAGGGCGCTACCAGCTAACAGAGGTAGTAGGAGACCAGGTCAAGTCCTCAGTGTTTAGGGCCCTACCAGCTAACAGAGGTAGTAGGAGACCAGGTCATGTCCTCAGTGTTTAGGGCGCTACCAGCTAACAGAGGTAGTAGGAGACCAGGTCATGTCCTCAGTGTTTAGGGCGCTACCAGCTAACAGAGGTAGTAGGAGACCATGTCAAGTCCTCAGTGTTTAGGGCCCTACCAGCTAACAGAGGTGGTAGGAGACCAGGTCATGTCCTCAGTGTTTAGGGCGCTACCAGCTAACAGAGGTAGTAGGAGACCAGGTCATGTCCTCAGTGTTTAGGGCGCTACCAGCTAACAGAGGTAGTAGGAGACCAGGTCAAGTCCTCAGTGTTTAGGGCCCTACCAGCTAACAGAGGTAGTAGGAGACCATGTCAAGTCCTCAGTGTGGACTGTGAAGTACACATAAGGGCTTTCCCAAATGGCACTCTTTCCCCTATATAGTGCACTTCTTTGACCAGGGCTTCATTTCCACAAGTAGTCAGCATACACCTGACAGATCTGACAAGGTATAGCTGTGATGTCATCCCTCCTGAGTCAGTGTCTTATGACAATCGGGAAGTGATCCGGAGCCTCTGAGACGAGACTGGTTGTCCAGTAACAACAACAACGTACAGTTGAAGTGGGAAGTTTACATACACTCAGGTTGGAGTCATTAAAATCTGTTTTTCAACCACTCCACACATTTCTTGTTAACAAACTATAGTTTTGGCTTAAGGACAACAAAGTCAAGGTATTGGAGTGGCCATCACAAAGCCCTGACCTCAATCCTATAGAACATTTGTGGGCAGAACCAAAAAAGAGTGTGCGAGCAAGGAGGGCCTACGAACCTGACTCAGTTACACCAGCTCTGTCAGGAGGAATGGGCCAAAATTCACCCAACATATTGTGGAAAGCTTCTGGAAGGCTACCCGAAACGTTTGACCCAAGTTAAACAATTGTAAAGGCAATGCTACCAAATACTAATTGAGTGTATGTAAACTTCTGACCCACTGGGAATGTGATGAAAGAAATTAAAGCTGAAATAAATACTTCTCTCTACTATTATTCTGACATTTCACATTCTTAAAATATAGTGGTGATTTGTACTAGTATTAAATGTCAGGAATTGTGGAAAACTGAGTTTAAATGTATTTGGTTAAGGTGTATGTAAACCTCTGACTTCAACTGTAACTACACCCTACACTAAACAACCATAACCCCTAGCTAGGACATGCCTCATACACAGATCTCAACCCAACACACACCTCAGACCTCATGAAAAACCCAGACCCCTACCAGCAAAGACAGGAGGAAAGGTTACAGTACTGTACACAGACACCATAATAGGTCTCTCATCCAGACTGCACACCGGTACAGCACATAGAGTAGGTAAGCTAACAGTCAACACACCCATTCACCAGACCACAGGTACATGTAGAAGACAAAGCCTGGCTGGTACACATCTCAAACAATGCTGACCTCAGACACGGACAGATCATCCGATGGTCTGATGTATACACACCCCCCTACCAGATACTAACCACTCCTCTACATAGGCAACCCCCTACCAGATACTAACCCCCTCCTCTACATAGGCAACCCCCTACCAGATACTAACCCCCTCCTCTACATAGGCAACCCCCTACCAGATACTAACCCCTCCTCTACATAGGCAACCCCTACCAGATACTAACCCCCTCCTATCCATAGGCAACCCCTACCAGATACTAACCCCTCCTATCCATAGGCAACCCCCTACCAGATACTAACCCCTCCTCTACATAGGCTGCCCCTACCAGATACTAACCCCTCCTCTACATAGGCAACCCCTACCAGATACTAACCCCTCCTCTACATAAGCTTCCCCTACCAGATACTAACCCACTCCTCTACATAGGCAACCCCCTACCAGATACTAACCCCTCCGCTACATAGGCAACCCCCTACCAGATACTAACCCCCTCCTCTACATAGGCAGCCCCTTACCAGATACTAACCCCTCCTATCCATAGGCAACCCCTACCAGACACTAACCCCCTGCTATCCATAGGCAGCCCCCTACCAGATACTAACCCCTCCTATCCATAGGCAACCCCTACCAGATACTAACCCCCTCCTCTACATAGGCAACCCCCTACCAGATACTAATCCCCTCCTCTACATAGGCAGCCCCCTACCAGATACTAACCCCCTCATCTACATAGGCAATCCCTACCAGATACTAACCCCTCCTATCCATAGGCAACCCCCTACCAGATACTAACCCCTCCTCTACATAGGCAACCCCTACCAGACACTAACCCCCTCCTCTACATAGGCAACCCCTACCAGATACTAACCCCTCCTCTACATAGGCAGCCCCCTACCAGATACTAACCCCTCCTATCCATAGGCAACCCCCTACCAGATACTAACCCCTCCTATACATAGGCAACCCCCTACCAGATACTAACCCCTCCTCTACATAGGCAGCCCCCTACCAGATACTAACCCCTCATCTACATAGGCAATCCCTACCAGATACTAACCCCTCCTCTACATAGGCAACCCCCTACCAGATACTAACCCCTCCTATCCATAGGCAACCCCTACCAGACACTAACCCCTCCTCTACATAGGCAACCCCTACCAGATACTAACCCCTCCTCTACATAGGTAACCCCCTACCAGATACTAACCCCTCCTCTACATAGGCAACCCCCTACCAGATACTAACCCCCTCCTCTACATAGGCTGCCCCTACCAGATACTAACCCCTCCTATCCATAGGTAACCCCCTACCAGACACTAACCCCCTCCTCTACATAGGCAACCCCCTACCAGATACTAACCCCTCCTCTACATAGGCAACCCCCTACCAGATACTAACCCCTCCTCTACATAGGCAACCCTGCCAGAACCTAGACCCCACTCCTATCCATAGGCAACCCCTACCAGATACTAACCCCCTCCTCTATATAGGCTGCCCCTACCAGACACTAACCCCCACTCCTATCCATAGGCAACCCCCTACCAGATACTAACCCCTCCTCTACATAGGCTGCCCCTACCAGATACTAACCCCTCCTCTACATAGGCAACCCCTACCAGATACTAACCCCTCCTCTACATAAGCTGCCCCCTACCAGATACTAACCCCTCCTCTACATAGGCAACCCCCTACCAGATACTAACCCCTCCTCTACATAGGCAACCCCTACCAGATACTAACCCCCTCCTCTACATAGGCAGCCCCCTACCAGATACTAACCCACTCCTATCCATAGGCAACCCCTTACCAGATACTAACCCCCTGCTATCCATAGGCAGCCCCCTACCAGATACTAACCCCCTCCTATCCATAGGCAACCCCCTACCAGATACTAACACCCTCCTCTACATAGGCAACCCCCTACCAGATACTAATCCCCTCCTCTACATAGGCAGCCCCCTACCAGATACTTACCCCCTCATCTACATAGGCAATCCCCTACCAGACACTAACCCCCTCCTATCCATAGGCAACCCCCTACCAGATACTAACCCCCTCCTCTACATAGGCAACCCCTACCAGATACTAACCCCTCCTCTACATAGGCAACCCCCTACCAGACACTACCCCCTCCTCCCCATAGGCAACCCCTACCAGATACTAACCCCCTCCTCTACATAGGTAACCCCCTACCAGATACTAACCCCCTCCTCTACATAGGCAACCCCTACCAGATACTAACCCCCTCCTCTACATAGGCTGCCCCTACCAGATACTAACCCCTCCTATCCATAGGTAACCCCCTACCAGATACTAACCCCTCCTCTACATAGGCAACCCCCTACCAGATACTAACCCCTCCTCTACATAGGCAACCCCCTACCAGATACTAACCCCTCCTCTACATAGGCAACCCCCTGCCAAACACTAGCCCCCACTCCTATCCATAGGCAACCCCCTACCAGATACTAACCCCTCCTCTATATAGGCTGCCCCTACCAGACACTAACCCCACTCCTATCCATAGGCAACCCCCTACCAGATACTAACCCCTCCTCTACATAGGCTGCCCCTACCAGATACTAACCCTCCTATCCATAGGTAACCCCCTACCAGATACTAACCCCTCCTCTACATAGGCAACCCCCTACCAGATACTAAACCCCTCCTCTACATAGGCAACCCCTACCAGATACTAACCCCTCCTCTACATAGGCAACCCCCTGCCAGACACTAGCTCCCACTCCTATCCATAGTCAACCCCCGACCAGATACTAACCCCTCCTCCATATAGGATGCCCCTACCAGACACTAACCCCCACTCCTCTACATAGGCAACCCCCTACCAGATACTAACCCCCTCCTCTATATAGGCTGCCCCTGCCAGACACTACCCCCACTCCTATCCATAGGCAACCCCCTACCAGATACTAACCCCCTCCTCTACATAGGCAGCCCTTACCAGATACTATCCCCTCCTATCCATAGGCAACCCCTACCAGATACTAACCCCTCCTATCCATAGGCAACCCCCTACCAGACACTAACCCCTCCTATCCATAGGCAACCCCTACCAGATACTAACCCCTCCTCTACATAGGCAACCCCCTACCAGACACTAACCCCCTCCTATCCATAGGCAACCCCTACCAGATACTACCCCCTCCTATCCATAGGCAACCCCCTACCAGATACTAACCCCTCCTCTACATAGGTAACCCCCTACCAGATACTAACCCCTCCTCTACATAGGCTGTCCCTACCAGATACTAACCCCTCCTATCCATAGGCAACCCCTACCAGATACTAACCCCCTCCTCTACATAGGCTGCCCCTACCAGATACTAACCCTCCTATCCATAGGTAACCCCCTACCAGATACTAACCCCCTCCTCTACATAGGCAACCCCTACCAGATACTAACCCCTCCTCTATATAGGCTGCCCCTGCCAGACACTACCCCCACTCCTATCCATAGGCAGCCCCCTACCAGATACTAACCCCTCCTCTACATAGGCAACCCCCTACCAGATACTAACCCACTTCTATCCATAGGCAACCCCTACCAGATACTAACCCCTCCTCTACATAGGCAACCCCCTACCAGATACTAACCCCTCCTCTACATAGGCAACACCCTGCCAGACACTAGCCCCCACTCCTATCCATAGGCAGCCCCCTACCAGATACTAACCCCTCCTCTATATAGGCTGCCCCTACCAGACACTAACCACCACTCCTATCCATAGGCAGCCCCTACCAGATACTAACCCCCTCCTCTACATAGGCAACCCCCTACCAGACACTAACCCCTCCTCTACATAGGCAACCACTACCAGATACTAACCCCTCCTCTACATAGGCAACCCCCTACCAGACACTAACCCCCTCCTCTATATAGGCTGCCCCTGCCAGACACTAACCCCCACTCCTATGCATAGGCAACCCCTACCAGATACTAACCCCTCCTCTACATAGGCAACCCCCTACCAGATACTAACCCCTCCTCTACATAGGCAACCCCCTACCAGACACTAACCCCTCCTCTACATAGGCAACCCCCTACCAGACACTACCCCCCACTCCTATCCATTGGCAACCCCTACCAGATACTAACCCCTCCTCTATATAGGCTGCCCTGCCAGACACTACCCCCACTCCTATCCATAGGCAGCCCCCTACCAGATACTAACCCCCTCCTCTACATAGGCAACCCCCTACCAGATACTAACCCCTCCTCTACATAGGCAACCCCCTGCCAGACACTAACCCCCACTCCTATCCATAGGCAACCCCCTACCAGATACTAACCCCTCCTCTACATAGGCAGCCCCCTACCAGGTACTAACCCCCTCCTCTATATTGGCTGCCCCTGCCAGACACTACCCCCACTCCTATCCATAGGCAACCCCCTACCAGTTACTAACCCCCACTCCTATCCATAGGCAACCCCCTACCAGATACTAACCCCCTCCTATCCATAGGCAACCCCCTACCAGATACTAACCCACTCCTATCCATAGGCAACCCCTACCAGATACTAACCCCTCCTATCCATAGGAAACCCCCTACCAGATACTAACCCCTCCTATCCATAGGCAACCCCTACCAGATACTAACCCACTTCTATCCATAGGCAACCCCTACCAGATACTAACCCCCTCCTCTACATAGGCAACCCCTACAGATACTAACCCCTCCTCTACATAGGCAACCCCTGCCAGACACTAGCCCCCACTCCTATCCATAGGCAGCCCCCTACCAGATACTAACCCCCTCCTCTATATAGGCTGCCCCTACCAGACACTAACCCCCACTCCTATCCATAGGCAGCCCCCTACCAGATACTAACCCCCTCCTCTACATAGGCAACCCCCTACCAGATACTAACCCCTCCTCTATATAGGCTGCCCCTGCCAGACACTAACCCCCACTCCTATCCATAGGCAACCCCCTACCAGATACTAACCCCTCCTCTACATAGGCAACCCCCTACCAGATACTAACCCCCTCCTCTACATAGGCAACCCCCTACCAGATACTAACCCCTCCTCTATATAGGCTGCCCCTGCCAGACACTACCCCCACTCCTATCCATAGGCAGCCCCCTACCAGATACTAACCCTCCTCTACATAGGCTGCCCCCTACCAGATACTAACCCCCTCCTCTACATAGGCAACCCCCTACCAGATACTAACCCCCTCCTCTACATAGGCAACCCCCTACCAGATACTAACCCCCTCCTATCCATAGGCAACCCCCTACCAGTTACTAACCCCCACTCCTATCCATAGGCAACCCCCTACCAGACACTCACCCGGGTGTATACGTTCCTCCTAGTAGTCTGAGACGACATGCTGATTCTCCAGTCTTCGCCAGGCTCCAAGCTGGCCTGTCTGCTCTTATAACAATGAGGAGGAGACGGTGACGTCGTCGGTGGGGTACGACTGTGTGGGGGTATGGGGGTACTGCCGAGAGTGGGAGGGGTTCAGTGATGCTTCTAGAGCGTCTCTCTCGATAATCCTCTAGATCATCCCTCTTCTATAGCCCTCGTACTAATACTCCCTCTAGTCCACACAGCCACAGCCCAGGAACAACTTCCCTACTCCCCGTTGGTCCAGCTGGTTTCCTCCCTGTCTGGTCAGAGAGAGAGAGAGAGAGAGAGAAAGATATATATCCTGGCTTGCTGTCTGGGCTCACAGACGGCGCTCTGCACTGACAGGAAACAGCCTCAGCCTCCGACTGCAGACTTCAGATTAGACGCCAGGCCCGGAGGAGAGAAGGAAAACAGAACAGAAAGAAACTGCAGCCAGGGTTTGGTCTGCTGTCTGTGCCGTGAGTGCATCAGCTGAGATGAGAGGTAGCACTGCGCTAGTGTATGCTCTGGCTTGTTCTCTGCAGGAGGGCAGGCGGGGAGGGTGGACTGCTAGGCCCAGGGAGCTGCTGGGTCTTAAAGGCAGGCCCTCTTATCATCCATGACACAAACAAAGCCTATTCAAAGCTGATCCATCAGACATATAGGAGAGGCAAACACTCCAACAACACTGAGCTGCATTCCACAGCGCGGCGTTGGTCAGGGAAGAGCTAGAGGACAAATACGACTGTTTAATTTGACCAGACATTAGCAAGTAGCAGTGTTTTTCTTCAAAAAGTCTATTGAGTCTATTGAGCCCCTCTCAGAGCCACCTACAGATCACACCAGCAGAACTGTTATACCAGTAGACACACAGCAGATAATGATACTTGGCCAGGACAAACAAAGGCGGGTTTGCATCATAGAGGACTTTAATCAATTAATCATAACAGCATCTCACTATCTAGCTAATTAATAAACCATGCTGCGACACTCATTAACTCTTAAAGAGTCCAAAAGCTCTGGGCCTGTATTCATAGTGTCTCAAAGTAGGAGCGCTGAATTAGGATCAGTTTAGCCTTTTAGATCAGAATGGACGATCCTAGATCAGCACTCTTTCTCTGAGATGTTTTTGTAGACACGGCTGTGGTTAACTAGCTATCCAATTTCATGGGAGGAACTGGCATGATCTGGGTGGAGACAGAACTGATCTGGGTGGATACAGAACCAATCTGGGTGCAGACAGAACAGAGCAGACTAACACACAGAGCACAGCAGACAACTGAATGAATCATCTTCTATGTCTACTGTGTTGCATTGATGGATAGACTCAGGAGTCTAGTGGACAACAGGCTACAGACCACTGCATGCTCTCCCTGATGCTACTGTTACAATAGCCTCCACAGTGTTCTGGTGTGACAGGCTACATATGGCTTTATTTACTCCTGAAGCCTGTGGTAGAATATATTTATCAGGCCTCTAAATCAATCCTGGTCTTGGAGACCCAAAGGGGTGCACATTGATTGGTATTATGACCTTTGACCCCTGTTTGTTTTAATCCTGGTCTTGGAGACCCAAAGCGGTGAACACTTCTGTTTTTGCCCCTGGCAAATCAAATCAAATCAAATGTATTTTATAAAGCCCTTCTTACATTCGCTGATGTCACAGAGTGCTGTACAGAAACCCCAGCCTAAAACCCCCAAACAGCCAAGCCATGCAGGTGTAAAAGCACGGTGGCTAGGGGAAAAACTCCCTAGCACTACTCACCTGATTTCCCTAACCAACTCATCATCAACCTTTTGATTAGTGGAACCAGGTATGTAGTTCTAGGGCGAAACCACAACGTGCACCCCGTTTGGGTCCCCCAGGTTAGAATTAAAAGGTGGAATAAGTCATATTGTTGCCTGTGAATAGACCTATTGTCTTATCAGGTGATTATACATTAAACCTGTGATCCATTGGAATGTTTTGATACATTGCCCTGTAGTCTGAAATTCCATTTCGTCTCATCTGTTCGGACCGAATATTTCTGTGTGCATGTCCTTTCCAATTATCCTTCTTCAGAGGTGGTTATTTTCCCTTTGTGTTTCAGCTGTGGTTATTTTCCCTTTGTGTTTCAGCTGTGGTTATTTTCCCTTTGTGTTTCAGCTGTGGTTATTTTCCCTTTGTGTTTCAGCTGTGGTTATTTTCCCTTTGTGTTTCAGCTGTGGTTATTTTCCCTTTGTGTTTCAGCTGTGGTTATTTTTCCCTTTGTGTTTCAGCTGTGGTTATTTTCCTTTGTGTTTCAGCAGTGGTTATTTTCCCTTTGTGTTTCAGCTGTGGTTATTTTCCCTTTGTGTTTCAGCTGTGGTTATTTTCCCTTTGTGTTTCAGCAGTGGTTTCTTTCCCTTTGTGTTTCAGCAGTGGTTATTTTCCCTTTGTGTTTCAGCAGTGGTTATTTTCCCTTTGTGTTTCAGCTGTGGTTATTTTCCCTTTGTGTTTCAGCAGTGGTTTCTTTCCCTTTGTGTTTCAGCTGTGGTT
The DNA here is from genome assembly GCA_030435695.1 of Brachymystax lenok tsinlingensis. Classification (NCBI taxonomy): domain Eukaryota; kingdom Metazoa; phylum Chordata; class Actinopteri; order Salmoniformes; family Salmonidae; genus Brachymystax; species Brachymystax lenok. The sequence continues at coordinate 43,147,668 of CM059786.1, read as the reverse complement.
ATTTTCCCTTTGTGTTTCAGCAGTGGTTTCTTTCCCTTTGTGTTTCAGCAGTGGTTTCTTTCCCTTTGTGTTTCAGCTGTGGTTATTTTCCCTTTGTGTTTCAGCAGTGGTTATTTTCCCTTTGTGTTTCAGCAGTGGTTTCTTTCCCTTTGTGTTTCAGCTGTGGTTATTTTCCCTTTGTGTTTCAGCTGTGGTTATTTTCCCTTTGTGTTTCAGCAGTGGTCATTCTCCTTTGTGCTCAGCCTGTACATTTTCCCTTTGTGTTTCAGCAGTGGTTATTTTCCCTTTGTGTTTCAGCTGTGGTTATTTTCCCTTTGTGTTTCAGCAGTGGTTATTTTCCCTTTGTGTTTCAGCAGTGGTTATTTTCCCTTTGTGTTTCAGCAGTGGTTATTTTCCTTTGTGTTTCAGCTGTGGTTATTTTCCCTTTGTGTTTCAGCAGTGGTTATTTTCCCTTTGTGTTTCAGCAGTGGTTATTTTCCCTTTGTGTTTCAGCAGTGGTTATTTTCCCTTTGTGTTTCAGCTGTGGTTATTTTCCCTTTGTGTTTCAGCTGTGGTTATTTTCCCTTTGTGTTTCAGCAGTGGTTATCTTTCCTTTGTGTTTCAGCAGTGGTTATTTTCCCTTTGTGTTTCAGCTGTGGTTATTTTCCCTTTGTGTTTCAGCAGTGGTTTCTTTCCCTTTGTGTTTCAGCAGTGGTTTCTTTCCCTTTGTGTTTCAGCTGTGGTTATTTTCCCTTTGTGTTTCAGCTGTGGTTATTTTCCCTTTGTGTTTCAGCAGTGGTTTCTTTCCCTTTGTGTTTCAGCAGTGGTTATTTTCCCTTTGTGTTTCAGCTGTGGTTATTTTCCCTTTGTGTTTCAGCAGTGGTTTCTTTCCCTTTGTGTTTCAGCAGTGGTTTCTTTCCCTTTGTGTTTCAGCAGTGGTTTCTTTCCCTTTGTGTTTCAGCTGTGGTTATTTTCCCTTTGTGTTTCAGCAGTGGTTATTTTCCCTTTGTGTTTCAGCAGTGGTTTCTTTCCCTTTGTGTTTCAGCAGTGGTTTCTTTCCCTTTGTGTTTCAGCAGTGGTTTCTTTCCCTTTGTGTTTCAGCTGGTTATCTTTCCTTTGTGTTGTTTTGTTTCAGCAGTGGTTTCTTTCCTTTGTGTTTCAGCTGGTTTCTTTCCCTTTGTGTTTCAGCTGTGGTTATTTTCCCTTTGTGTTTCAGCAGTGGTTTCTTTCCCTTTGTGTTTCAGCAGTGGTTTCTTTCCCTTTCTGTTTCAGCAGTGGTTTCTTTCCCTTTGTGTTTCAGCAGTGGTTTCTTTCCCTTTGTGTTTCAGCAGTGGTTTCTTTCCCTTTGTGTTTCAGCAGTGGTTTCTTTCCCTTTGTGTTTCAGCAGTGGTTTCTTTCCCTTTGTGTTTCAGCAGTGGTTTCTTTCCTTTGTGTTTCAGCAGTGGTTTCTTTCCCTTTGTGTTTCAGCAGTGGTTTCTTTCCCTTTGTGTTTCAGCAGTGGTTTCTTTCCCTTTGTGTTTCAGCAGTGGTTCCTTTCCCTTTGTGTTTCAGCAGTGATTTCTTTCCCTTTGTGTTTCAGCAGTGGTTTCTTTCTCTTTCTGTTTCAGCAGTGGTTTCTTTCCCTTTGTGTTTCAGCAGTGATTTCTTTCCCTTTGTGTTTCAGCAGTGATTTCTTTCCCTTTGTGTTTCAGCAGTGATTTCTTTCCCTTTGTGTTTCAGCAGTGGTTTCTTTCCCTTTCTGTTTCAGCAGTGGTTCCTTTCCCTTTGTGTTTCAGCAGTGATTTCTTTCCCTTTGTGTTTCAGCAGTGGTTTCTTTCTCTTTCTGTTTCAGCAGTGGTTTCTTTCCCTTTGTGTTTCAGCAGTGATTTCTTTCCCTTTGTGTTTCCGAGGTGGTTCTGTTTGTGTTTTGTTGGGGGTTACCCTGGGGGTCTGGTGTGGGGCTATACCAGTGTCATGATTACTGTATATATGTGATAACCTTTGTATGCTTGCAATGCGCAATGATGGATAAGTACTGGGTAAATGGCGATGTACTGCTTTAGTTCTCAGGCTGAGAATTGTCCTGCACCTGCTGATAGTCACCCAGCCTCAAGCCCCGAGATAGTAGAGTGAGAAACCACATTCTAGACATGTTTTTCTCATCTTAGATACTTTGTATCTAATCCAATGCAACAATGTTAAGGTATGATTGACGGTAGGTTGTCCACACCCACTAGTATAAGGAGCGTTGTCTCCTGTTTCGCCACACAAATCTTTACTAGAGACTACTGAGGTACGGATCTTTACTAGAGACTACTGAGGTACAGATCTTTACTATAGACTACTGAGGTACGGATCTTTACTAGAGACTACTGAGGTACAGATCTTTACTAGAGACTACTGAGGTACAGATCTTTACTAGAGACTACTGAGGTACAGATCTTTACTATAGACTACTGTGGTACAGATCTTTACTAGAGACTACTGAGGTACAGATCTTTACTAGAGACTACTGAGGTACAGATCTTTACTAGAGACTACTGAGGTACAGATCTTTACTAGAGACTACTGAGGTACAGATCTTTACTAGAGACTACTGAGGTACAGATCTTTACTATAGACTACTGAGGTACAGATCTTTACTAGAGACTACTGAGGTACAGATCTTTACTATAGACTACTGAGGTACAGATCTTTACTAGAGACTACTGAGGTACAGATCTTTACTAGAGACTACTGAGGTACAGATCTTTACTAGAGACTACTGAGGTACAGATCTTTACTATAGACTACTGAGGTACAGATCTTTACTATAGACTACTGAGGTGCAGATCTTTACTAGAGACTACTGAGGTACAGATCTATACTATAGACTACTGAGGTACAGATCTTTACTAGAGACTACTGAGGTACAGATCTTTACTATAGACTACTGAGGTACAGATCTTTACTAGAGACTACTGAGGTACAGATCTTTACTAGAGACTACTGAGGTACAGATCTTTACTATAGACTACTGAGGTACAGATCTTTACTAGAGACTACTGAGGTACAGATCTTTACTAGAGACTACTGAGGTACAGATCTTTACTAGAGACTACTGAGGTACAGATCTTTACTAGAGACTACTGAGGTACAGATCTTTACTAGAGACTACTGAGGTACAGATCTTTACTAGAGACTACTGAGGTACAGATCTTTACTAGAGACTACTGAGGTACAGATCTTTACTAGAGACTACTGAGGTACAGATCTTTACTATAGACTACTGAGGTACAGATCTTTACTAGAGACTACTGAGGTACAGATCTATACTATAGACTACTGAGGTACAGATCTTTACTAGAGACTACTGAGGTACAGATCTTTACTATAGACTACTGAGGTACAGATCTTTACTAGAGACTACTGAGGTACAGATCTTTACTAGAGACTACTGAGGTACAGATCTTTACTATAGACTACTGAGGTACAGATCTTTACTAGAGACTACTGAGGTACAGATCTTTACTAGAGACTACTGAGGTACAGATCTTTACTAGAGACTACTGAGGTACAGATCTTTACTAGAGACTACTGAGGTACAGATCTTTACTAGAGACTACTGAGGTACAGATCTTTACTATAGACTACTGAGGTACAGATCTTTACTATAGACTACTGAGGTACAGATCTTTACTATAGACTACTGAGGGACAGATCTTTACTAGAGACTACTGAGGTACAGATCTTTACTATAGACTACTGAGGTACAGATCTTTACTATAGACTACTGAGGTACAGATCTTTACTATAGACTACTGAGGTACAGATCTTTACTATAGACTACTGAGGTACAGATCTTTACTAGAGACTACTGAGGTACAGATCTTTACTATAGACTACTGAGGTACAGATCTTTACTATAGACTACTGAGGTACAGATCTTTACTAGAGACTACTGAGGTACAGATCTTTACTAGAGACTACTGAGGTACAGATCTATACTATAGACTACTGAGGTACAGATCTTTACTAGAGACTACTGAGGTACAGATCTTTACTATAGACTACTGAGGTACAGATCTTTACTAGAGACTACTGAGGTACAGATCTTTACTAGAGACTACTGAGGTACAGATCTTTACTATAGACTACTGAGGTACAGATCTTTACTATAGACTACTGAGGTACAGATCTTTACTAGAGACTACTGAGGTACAGATCTTTACTAGAGACTACTGAGGTACAGATCTTTACTATAGACTACTGAGGTACAGATCTTTACTAGAGACTACTGAGGTACAGATCTTTACTATAGACTACTGAGGTACAGATCTTTACTAGAGACTACTGAGGTACAGATCTTTACTAGAGACTACTGAGGTACAGATCTATACTATAGACTACTGAGGTACAGATCTTTACTAGAGACTACTGAGGTACAGATCTTTACTAGAGACTACTGAGGTACAGATCTTTACTAGAGACTACTGAGGTACAGATCTTTACTAGAGACTACTGAGGTACAGATCTTTACTATAGACTACTGAGGTACAGATCTTTACTAGAGACTACTGAGGTACAGATCTTTACTAGAGACTACTGAGGTACAGATCTTTACTATAGACTACTGAGGTACAGATCTTTACTAGAGACTACTGAGGTACAGATCTTTACTAGAGACTACTGAGGTACAGATCTTTACTAGAGACTACTGAGGTACAGATCTTTACTAGAGACTACTGAGGTACAGATCTTTACTAGAGACTACTGAGGTACAGATCTTTACTATAGACTACTGAGGTACAGATCTTTACTATAGACTACTGAGGTACAGATCTTTACTAGAGACTACTGAGGTACAGATCTATACTATAGACTACTGAGGTACAGATCTTTACTAGAGACTACTGAGGTACAGATCTTTACTATAGACTACTGAGGTACAGATCTTTACTAGAGACTACTGAGGTACAGATCTTTACTATAGACTACTGAGGTACAGATCTTTACTATAGACTACTGAGGTACAGATCTTTACTAGAGACTACTGAGGTACAGATCTTTACTAGAGACTACTGAGGTACAGATCTTTACTAGAGACTACTGAGGTACAGATCTTTACTAGAGACTACTGAGGTACAGATCTTTACTAGAGACTACTGAGGTACAGATCTTTACTAGAGACTACTGAGGTACAGATCTTTACTAGAGACTACTGAGGTACAGATCTTTACTATAGACTACTGAGGTACAGATCTTTACTAGAGACTACTGAGGTACAGATCTATACTATAGACTACTGAGGTACAGATCTTTACTAGAGACTACTGAGGTACAGATCTTTACTATAGACTACTGAGGTACAGATCTTTACTAGAGACTACTGAGGTACAGATCTTTACTAGAGACTACTGAGGTACAGATCTTTACTATAGACTACTGAGGTACAGATCTTTACTAGAGACTACTGAGGTACATATCTTTACTAGAGACTACTGAGGTACAGATCTTTACTAGAGACTACTGAGGTACAGATCTTTACTAGAGACTACTGAGGTACAGATCTTTACTAGAGACTACTGAGGTACAGATCTTTACTAGAGACTACTGAGGTACAGATCTTTACTAGAGACTACTGAGGTACAGATCTTTACTAGAGACTACTGAGGTACAGATCTTTACTATAGACTACTGAGGTACAGATCTTTACTAGAGACTACTGAGGTACAGATCTTTACTATAGACTACTGAGGTACAGATCTTTACTATAGACTACTGAGGTACAGATCTTTACTATAGACTACTGAGGTACAGATCTTTACTATAGACTACTGAGGTACAGATCTTTACTAGAGACTACTGAGGTACAGATCTTTACTAGAGACTACTGAGGTACAGATCTTTACTATAGACTACTGAGGTACAGATCTTTACTAGAGACTACTGAGGTACAGATCTTTACTAGAGACTACTGAGGTACAGATCTTTACTATAGACTACTGAGGTACAGATCTTTACTAGAGACTACTGAGGTACAGATCTTTACTATAGACTACTGAGGTACAGATCTTTACTAGAGACTACTGAGGTACAGATCTTTACTAGAGACTACTGAGGTACAGATCTTTACTATAGACTACTGAGGTGCAGATCTTTACTAGAGACTACTGAGGTACAGATCTTTACTATAGACTACTGAGGTACAGATCTTTACTAGAGACTACTGAGGTACAGATCTTTACTAGAGACTACTGAGGTACAGATCTATACTATAGACTACTGAGGTACAGATCTTTACTAGAGACTACTGAGGTACAGATCTTTACTAGAGACTACTGAGGTACAGATCTTTACTATAGACTACTGAGGTACAGATCTTTACTAGAGACTACTGAGGTACAGATCTTTACTATAGACTACTGAGGTACAGATCTTTACTAGAGACTACTGAGGTACAGATCTTTACTAGAGACTACTGAGGTACAGATCTTTACTAGAGACTACTGAGGTACAGATCTTTACTAGAGACTACTGAGGTACAGATCTTTACTAGAGACTACTGAGGTACAGATCTTTACTAGAGACTACTGAGGTACAGATCTTTACTAGAGACTACTGAGGTACAGATCTTTACTAGAGACTACTGAGGTACAGATCTTTACTATAGACTACTGAGGTACAGATCTGTACTATAGACTACTGAGGTACAGACTACTGAGGTATTCTGTATGTGAATCTCTGTCTGCAATTGCATTTTATTACTAAAGAGTTTTATACCAAGGTTCCTGTGTCTGTGTCATCTATCTGGAAGACTGATTGTTAAAGGAAACTTACATCACCCCATGCAAAGGACCACCCAACAGTTTCAGCTGTGTTTCCGTTCTGTTTGTGTTTCATCAGTGGTTCCTTTCCCATTGTGTTTCAGCTGTGGTTCCTTTCCCATTGTGTTTCAGCTGTGGTTTCTTTCCCATTGTGTTTCAGCTGTGGTTCCTTTCCCATTGTGTTTCAGCTGTGGTTTCTTTCCCATTGTGTTTCAGTGGTGGTTTCTTAACCATTGTGTTTCAGCTGTGTTTCCGTTCTGTTTGTGTTTCATCAGTGGTTTCTTTCCCATTGTGTTTCAGCTGTGTTTCCGTTCTGTTTGTGTTTCATCAGTGGTTTCTTTCCCATTGTGTTTCAGCTGTGGTTCCTTTCCCATTGTGTTTCAGCTGTGGTTCCTTTCCCATTGTGTTTCAGTGGTGGTTTCTTTCCCTTTGTGTTTCAGTGGTGGTTTCTTTCCCATTGTGTTTCAGCTGTGGTTCCATTCCCTTTGTGTTTCACATCACTATAACTCAGAACACTGTTTTGATCACCAGCCAATCAGCACTGAGGAATAGAGGTTCACATTGACACGAGTGAAAATGAATTTCTGTCTTGTCCTGAAAATTTTTCCCCGTACTGTCTTGATCCCACAACAGTTCTATAACCCTGACAACTTTCCTTTCCCGTCCTGTCCCATGCTAATTTTAACACGCAGAATCAGAATTAACTTAGTCCATTATTTATTTGGATCCCCATTGGCAGCAGCTACTTTTCCTGGGATCCACAAGACATGACAAGTAACAAAACACTGATAGACAAGGACAGGTCCACAAGACATGACAAGTAACAAAACACTGACAGCCACAGAAATGTTAAATACAACGATATGCAGACAATACAACTAAAAACAATGTGCTCTAGTGTGTGTGTGTGTGTGTGTGTGTGTGTGTGTGTGTGTGTGTGTGTGTGTGTGTGTGTGTGTGTGTGTGTGTGTGTGTGTGCGTGCATGCGTGCGTGTGTGTGTTTGTGTCCCCTCACAGTCTCAGCCATTACATGTGCTGTTTAATTTGTTTCTTAAAGGGTAATTTTGCTGTTTGCTTGAATAATTGGAGATGGAAGGGAGCTCCATGCGATCATGACTCTGTATAATACTGTGTGTTGCCGTGAATTTGTTTTGGGACTCTGGGACTGTGAAGAGACCCCTGGTGGAATGTCTTTTAGGGGTATGTACAGTGAGGGGAAAAAAGTATTTGATCCCCTGCTGATTTTGTACGTTTGCCCACTGACAAAGAAATAATCAGTCTATAATTTTAATGGTAGGTTTATTTGAACAGTGAGAGACAGAATAACAACAACAAAAATCCCCTAATTTCCCTCATTAAAATGCAAATCAATTTATAACATTTTTCACATGCGTTTTTCTGGATTTTTTGGTTGTTATTCTGTCTCTCACTGTTCAAATAAACCTACCATTAAAATTACAGACTGATCATTTCTTTGTCAGTGGGCAAACGTACAAAATCAGCAGGGGATCAAATACTTTTTTCCCCCTCACTGTATGGGTGTCTGAGCTGAACGTTATCTGATTATGACAGTCGATCTGGAACGTTCATCACAGTAATATTTCTCATGGAAAAACCAGAAGAGAAGCACTTTGTCTCTCGTCAACCCTCAAACAGGAAAGACCGGCATGTTGTTGGTGTTAGTTCTGTATGTGCGGTTATGTGCTTTGTTCTGAGCCAGCTGGAGGTTTTCTAGGTCTTTCTTTGCTGCACTTGACCATTTTACCAGACAGTAATCAGGATGGGACAAGACCAGGGCCTGAACAACTAGTACAGTGATTTGTGTCAAACGCACAAGATCCATCTTCACAACAACTTTGTCATTGATTTGACCATGATAATTGACCATTATCTGCTCGTCTCTCTTTCAGTGCATTTCTAAAGAAACCGACCAGGGAATGCTGTGCTCTGAAGACGGCATTGTAGCCGCACATACATCGGAAGATAATTGTCGATCAGAAACAATCACAACCTTTATCTCTCCCGAATGGTGTCGCTGGTGTATTTGGTTAGCATTGTGGAATATATTGCACAATAGGCTATATGGTTTTCACCAGGGGCAAGTCCATCCATTTATCCCAATAGGCTATATGGTTTTCACCAGGGGCAAGTCCATCCATTTATCCTAATAGGCTATATGGTTTTCACCAGGCGCAAGTCCATCCATTTATCCCATGCGCGACACAACACACAACTCGAGAAACATATACGTATATTTCACCTACCATTTTAGATAAGAAAATATCAGTCATGTCAATTATCAAATCAAATAATTCTTTATATGTGTCTTTATATTCTTTTACACACGTAGATATGATAGAATTATACGGGGTAGAATCGAGCAACACTGGAGCTGTTGATTGTTGACAGTCATCATTCTTCACGTACGCTATATACACTACATGATCAAAAGTATGAGGACACCTGCTTGTCCAACATCTCATTCCAAAAATCAGGGGCATTATTATGGAGTTGATCGCCCCCTTTGCTGATATAACAGCCTCCACTCTTCTGGGAAGGCTTTCCACTAGATGTTGGAACATTGCTGCGGGGGGACTTGCTTCCATTCAGCCACAAGAGCATTAGTGAGGTCGGGCACTGATGTTAGGCGTTTAGGCCTGGTTCACAGTCGGCGTTCCAATTCATCCCAAAGGTGTTCGGGTTGAGGTCAGGGCTCTGTGCAGGTCAGTCAAGTTCTTCCACACCGATCGCGACTAACAATTTCTGTGATGACCTCACTTTGTGCATGGGGGCATTGTCATGCTGAAACAGAAAAGGGCCTTCCCCAAAGTTGGAAGCACAGAATCATCTAGAATGTAGCGTTAAGATTTCCCTTCACTGAAACTAAGGGGCCCGAACCATGAAACACAGCGCCAGACCATTATTCCACCTCCACAAAACTTTACAGTTGGCACTATGCATTGGGGCGGCTAGCGTTCTCCAGGCATCCACCAAACCAAGATTTGTCCGTTGGACTGCCAGGTGGTGAAGTGTGATTCATCACTCCAGAAAACACGTTTCCACTGCTATAGAGTCCAATGGCGGTGAGCTTTACACCACTCCGGCCGACGCTTGGCATTGCGCATGGTGATCTTAGGCTTATGTGTGGCTGCTCGTCCATGGAAACCCATTTCATGAAGCTTCCGATTAACAGTTCTTGTAATGACGTTGCTTCCAGAGGCAGTTTGGAACTCTGAAGTGAGTGCTGCAACCGAGGACAGGTGATTTTTACGCGCTTCAGCACTCAGAGGTCCCGTTCTGTGAGCTTGTGTGGCCTACCACTTCACGGCTGAGCCGTTGTTGCTCTTAGACGTTTCCACTTCACAATAACAGAACTGAGAGTTGACCGGGGGGGCAGCTCTAGCAGGGCAGAAATTTGACGCATTGACTTTTTGGAGCGGTGGCATTCCATGACGGCGCCACGTTGAAAGTCACTGAGCTCTTTAAAAAGGTCATTCTACTGAGAATGTTTGTCTATGGAGATTGCATGGCGGTGTGCTCGAATTTATACACCTGTCAGCAACGGGTGTGGCTGGAATAGCCGAATCCACTAATTTGAAGGGGTGTCCACATGCTTGTGTGTGTATATATAGTGTATAATGAATACACAACTTACAAGGAGTAAAGTATTTGATGCAAACATAATTTTATAAAAATTAGATAATCTCTGTCTGTCCCCACCTTCCTGTGAGTTACCATAGCAACGGCGCCATTTTGGAGAACGAAATGGAGAACCCAAACACCTGTTTCACGCTGCCCACATTAAACAGTCAGCACGTGAACAACAAGCCCTGTGATCCTTCACGCGTACACTGTATGAAAAAATGTGTATCGTGTGGCATAATAGTCACATCCCAGTGACTTACTACACCTTTAAAAGAGGTGGTTCCTGCTCTACAGGAAAGGCCTCAACCTGTAAACCAGGAGGCTATCCATTCCATTCACTTCAGTTCCATAGAACTACATTGAACTAATTTCCCAAAATGATTGCCATCATCAGCACACTCTGGAACGATGAGGGTCCCTGGCATTGTGGGAGTAAACACAAAGACACCAGGTGACGTTGGCCCAGCCAGCCCCACCCTGTACACACAGCAGCAGACCCACTGGTGCGTTCCAAACGGCACCCTATTACCCTTTTAGAGTGCACTACTTTGGACCAGGACCCAGAGGGAATAGGGTGCCGTTTGGGATGCATACATTATTTAACAGACCCACTGTACTGCTGCTAGATGGACAGGACGCTGTTAGACAGACACAGCTAACAGACCCACTGTACTGCTGCTAGATGGACAGGACGCTGTTAGACAGACACAGCTAACAGACCCGCTGTACTGCTGCTAGATGGACAGGACACTGTTAGACAGACACAGCTAACAGACCCACTGTACTCCAGCTAGATGGACAGGACGCTGTTAGACAGACACAGCTAACAGACCCACTGTACTGCTGCTAGATGGACAGGACGCTGTTAGACAGACACAGCTAACAGACCCACTGTACTCCAGCTAGATGGACAGGACGCTGTTAGACAGACACAGCTAACAGACCCGCTGTACTGCTGCTAGGTGGACAGGACGCTGTTAGACAGACACAGCTAACAGACCCGCTGTACTGCTGCTAGATGGACAGGACGCTGTTAGACAGACACAGCTAACAGACCCGCTGTACTCCAGCTAGATGGACAGGACGCTGTTAGACAGACACAGCTAACAGACCCACTGTACTGCTGCTAGATGGACAGGACGCTGTTAGACAGACACAGCTAACAGACCCACTGTACTGCTGCTAGATGGACAGGACGCTGTTAGACAGACACAGCTAACAGACCCGCTGTACTCCAGCTAGATGGACAGGACGCTGTTAGACAGACACAGCTAACAGACCCGCTGTACTGCTGCTAGATGGACAGGACGCTGTTAGACAGACACAGCTAACAGACCCGCTGTACTGCTGCTAGATGGACAGGACGCTGTTAGACAGACACAGCTAACAGACCCGCTGTACTGCTGCTAGATGGACAGGACGCTGTTAGACAGACACAGCTAACAGACCCGCTGTACTGCTGCTAGATGGACAGGACGCTGTTAGACAGACACAGCTAACAGACCCACTGTACTGCTGCTAGATGGACAGGACGCTGGATTAGTGGTCTTTGTCAGATAACTGCAGGATGCAGTTTTTCTTTTTTACTCTACATTCAATCTCTATTCATGGGTTTTGTAAAGGAAGCAAATGCTGAAGCATGGGCCTCTGTCTGTGCAAACAGTGCTGCTCTCTGGCGCATAACACAGGGATTCATATAAAGAGCTAGTGTTACTGTTTTCTAAGTTAGCTAGTTAGTTAGCCTGATGCAGCCTGCCGGTTTGAGAGCAGCAGAACTAGGACAGGACTGGTAGAGGAATATTTAAGAACAGAGGGGATTGCGTCCCAAATGGCATCCTATTTCCTGTGTAGTGCAGTACTTTCGAGTCCAGTAAAAAAAAAAAAAGAAAACTGCACAATATAGGGAATAGGTTGCCATTTGGGACGCAGGCATAATGAATCACTGCAGTGTTTCTGCACCTCTATTCTAATGAGGAGGAGGAGGAGAGGGCAGAGAGGAGGGAGGTGGGTGGGTGGGGGGGTAGTACTCTCATTTCCTCTCACAAAGTGCAGGCAGCAAACACACCAGATGAAACAGTCATCCGCCTACACCCTAGACCCTACACTGCTCCGATCAGAGAGCACTAGAGCAGGAGCAGCTTGAAGGAGCAGCTTGCAGGAGCAGCTTGAAGGAGCAGCTTGCAGGAGCAGCTTGAAGGAGAGACAAAGGCTGAAGGAGGGAGTGACTTTGCACCCATGTCTGTATAGCCGGTGTGAAATGGCTAGTTAGTTAGCGTGGTGCGCGCTAACAGCGTTTCAATCGGTGACGTCACTCGCTCTGAAACCTTGAAGTAGTTGTTCCCCTTGTAGTTGTTCCCCTTGCTCTGCAAGGGCCGCGGCTTTTGTGGCGCGATGGGCAACGATGCTTCGAGGGTGGCTGTTGTGTGTCTATGTGTGCAGAGGGTCCCCGGTTCGAGCCCAGGTAGGGACGGAAGCTATACGGTTACACCTGTTACACGAACCTAGTTGATGTAGGATCTCTACCTCCAACCTTGCCCCGGGCTCAGCTACTGCATAGATAGGTGTCTTGGGAAGCTTCTGTGACAGGAGGGGACAGACACCAGTATGAACAATCCACTAGCCTGTATGTGTAATATATACCACTGTCTATTTTGCCATGTATTGAACCGTGTATATAGTGCCGTACCAGTAACAGACCACTCGTCTGTTGTAACGCGGTCGCTGCTTCTATGGTGCGCTTGCGCTGTGTGGCAGTTGAGAGAAGTGAGGCAACAGCAAGACAGAAGCACCAACATAAATACTTTATCTTTATTTATTTTTTAAGGTAAGCGAGTGTGAAAGTACACTATTAAATAAAGTAACGTTGCCATGGCGTGTCCAACGTTTCCATGGCGTGTACAACGTTTCCATGGCGTGTCCAACGTTTCCATGGCGTGTACAACGTTTCCATGGCGTGTACAACGTTTCCATGGCGTGTACAACGTTTCCATGGCGTGTACAACGTTTCCATGGCGTGTACAACGTTTCCATGGCGTGTACAACTTTTCCATGGCGTGTACAACGTTTCCATGGCGTGTACAACGTTTCCATGGCGTGTACAACGTTTCCATGGCGTGTACAACGTTTCCATGGCGTGTACAACGTTTCCTTGGCGTGTACAACGTTTCCAATGGCGTGTACAACGTTTCCAATGGCGTGTACAACGTTTCCAATGGCGTGTACAACGTTTCCATGGCGTGTACAACGTTTCCAATGGCGTGTACAACGTTTCCAATGGCGTGTACAACGTTTCCATGGCGTGTACAACGTTTCCAATGGCGTGTACAACGTTTCCAATGGCGTGTACAACGTTTCCAATGGCGTGTACATACAGTGCATTCGGAAAGTATTCAGACCCCTTTAACGTTTTCCCACGTTGGTGTTATTCTAAAATGGTTTAAATAAATAAAACTTCTTCAATCCACCCACAATACCCCATAATATGGAACGCGTTTGGGTCTCTGCGTCCGTTTGGGTCTCTGCGTCCGTTTGGGTCTCTGCGTCCGTTTGGGTCTCTGCGTCCGTTTGGGTCTCTGCGTCCGTTTGGGTCTCTGCGTGTCAACACAAAGAAAAGAAGATGCACATCAAATAACACTATTTGACGACGCGATAAATAAGATTTGAATTTGACACGTCAAAGAACGCAATTCAATCAAATGTATCAATCAAGTGTATTTTATAAAACCCTTCTTACATCAGCTGACGTCACAGAGTGCTGTACAGTAACCCAGCCTAAAACCCCAAACAGCAAAGCAATGCAGGTGTAGAAGCACGGTGGCTAGGGAAAACTCCCTAGAAAGGCCAGAACCTAGTTAGAAACCTAGAGAGGAAACAGGCTATGAGGGGTGGCCAGTCCTCTTCTGCCTGTGCCGGGTAGACCAGAGGAACCAGGCTATGAGGGGTGGCCAGTCCTCTTCTGCCTGTGCCGGGTAGACCAGAGGAACCAGGCTATGAGGGGTGGCCAGTCCTCTTCTGGCTGTGCCGGGTAGACCAGAGGAACCAGGCTATGAGGGGTGGCCAGTCCTCTTCTGGCTGTGCCGGGTAGACCAGAGGAACCAGGCTATGAGGGGTGGCCAGTCCTCTTCTGGCTGTGCCGGGTGGAGATTATAACATTATTCTATTATAGAATGTTGTGTGTGCTGAATTTGAACGTGCACGCCAAGCTCTGCCACTACGATCAATAGCAATGTCAAATATGTACAAAATAATCTGCAAACAAGCATCAAATCAAACTTTATTTGTCACACGCGCCGAATATAACAGGTGTAGACGGCCTTAACCTTGAAATGCTTACTGACAAGCCCTTAACCAACAGTGCAGTTCAAGATGAGTTAAGAAAATATTTACCAAATAAACTAAAGTAAAACAGAATATAAAGTAACACAATAAAATAACGAGTCTATATACCGGGGTTACCGAGTCAGTGTGTGTGGGGGGGGGTACAGGTTAGTCGAGGGTGACGTGGCAATACAACGGCCACAAAGATGTGTCTACAATACCACAGTGGTAATAAGGCAAGTTCAGGATCAAACGAACAGGAGCCCCCCCAAAGAAATGTCAAATGTCTTTGACACAGATGTTATTAGCAACTTGTTTGGGGGTAGCTACCTTTAGCTTGGTACCTATCTAGCACCAATACAACCAGCCTGAAAAAAACGACCAGTAGAAACTGCGGTCAGTTTCATTATCCTCAATTTAGGAATCCTTGTCAGTAAGTATTAGCTAAGTGGCCACTTGTTGTTCGTCTATTGAAATTAAATTTAAGTTGATGAAAATAACTATCTAGGCAGCTACTAACCCCTGTTGCCCAAAGCAGCCAGCTAGTTTCATCTGGCTGGTGAGGCTCGACCGGACCCGCTTAGCAGCAATAATGGGATTTGCGGTTCCTTTTCATAATACAAGTCCCTCTTTGAAAGTGACGCAGAAGGTTACAATTGGTGGAATCATGCCATGTTTAGACTAGATAATGTTAAACAAGTTTGGAATGTGAAGCAACGAAAAGGTTTACCAGTCTACTCAGTGACGCCCACAGAATATTACAGTTGTAGCTTTTATCGCGGGTCTGCGACTGTGTGAAATCACCTCCCCAGTCAACCTATTGTGTGTGTTGACATTCATATTGCTCTGTACAGCTTTACCGTAGGATTGGGGATCAATGAAACAGGGTATCAGTCTACTCAATACCCAATATATCCCCCCCAACCCCCCACGTCCTCAAGAGTTATCAGACTCCAAAACATCCACGTTGTATTGTGTTTCCTCTGGAATAGTGTTCAATACACACAGGTTGACAATAAATGTGGCTCAATTCACAGTTGTTTCAGAGTCCCACAATAAGAGCTATAATGCTAATGTCCTCTGGGTGTCACTGAGTAGACTGATACCCCATGTTATTGATCCACCATCCATAGGTAAGGCTGAACAGTGAGTAGTAGACTGATATCCCATGTTATTGATCCACCATCCATAGGTAAGCTGTACAGTGAGTAGTAGACTGATATCCCATGTCATTGATCCACCATCCATAGGTAAGGCTGAACAGTGAGTAGTAGACTGATACCCCATGTTATTGATCCACCATCCATAGGTAAGGCTGAACAGTGGAATAAGTACAGCCCCCAATGCAATTCTAAAGTCTTAATACATCCAGTGTGATTTCAACAGATTTGTGAAATTAACAAATGATTGTCTTTTGTTGATTTTATATAACATTTCAACCTCGTTTAGCATGACCTATTCAATGATGTCATAATTCCAATATTTGTATTCATTTGCATCTCTGTCAATGACATACTTTTATTTTGAAGGCTAACCGCAAAGTCCACCGTTGTGGCTAATCCTTATTGTGGCTAGCTTCACATAGACGGGTCCGACCACCGTTAATAAAATAAGAACAGTCTTAGAAATGAGGGTTATTTTAGATGATGACACCAAAGCTAGATAGTTAGCTAGATAACCACAGCTACTGAAACAGATTGTCGTTTTGCTGTGTTTTGTGGGGAAGAACATTGTTCGCATCCATCAGCTTTGTTATCGTGTTGTTGTTGTAATGACCAGCACTGCCCTACCAGAGCTTGGGGGAGGACAGGTGCTACGTATCGATGAATCGATTGTGACATATGAAATACGAGTGTAATCAATGTGTAATAATAACGACTTACAAAAAAAATGTATGAACGCGTTAAATTACTATGTGACGTGCAGAGTCATTTAGGTCCTGATTGGTCGACGAGCGTATTTGACACGTCATATAGTGTTATTTGACCATTCTTTTTTGACACCCTAAGACCCAAACCGCGTTCCATACCCATAATGACAAAGCGAAAACAGGTTTTAAAAATATTTAAAAAATACCGAAATACCTTATTTACATAAGTATTCAGACCCATTGCTATGAGACTAGAGGGGCATCATGTTTCCATTGATCATCCTTGATGTTTCTACAACTTGATTGGAGTCCACCTGTGGTGAATTCAATTGATTGGACTTGATTTGGAAAGGCACACACCTGGCTATATAAAGATCCCACAGTTGACAGTGCATGTCAGAGCAAAAACCAAGTCATGAGGTCAAAGGAATTGTCCGTAGAGCTCAGAGACAGGATTGTGTCGAGGCACAGATCTGGGGAAGGGTACCAAAACATTTCTGCAGCATTGAAGATCCCCAAGAACACAGTGGCCTTCATCATTCTTAAAAGGAAGAAGTTTGGAACCACCAAGACTCTTCCTAGAGCTGGACGCCCGGCCAAACTGAATAGTCAGAAGAGAAGGGCCTTGGTCAGGGAGGTGACCGAGAACCCGATGGTCACTCTGACAGAGCTCTAGAGTTCCTTCGTTGAGATGAAAGAACCTTCCAGAAGGACAACCATCTCTGCAGCACTCCACCAATCAGGCCTTTATGGTAGAGTGGCCAGACGCAAGCCACTCCTCAGTAAAAGGCACATGACTTGCCGCTTGGAGTTTGTCAAAAGGCACTTATGTATTTTATTTTTCATTATTGAACCTTTATTTAACTAGGCAAGTCAGTTAAGAACAAATTCTTAATACAATGACGGCCGACCAAAGGCAAAAGGCCTCCTGCGGGGACAGAGGCTAGGATTAAATTAATTTATAAATAAAAAGACTCCTCATACCATGAGAAACAAGATTCCCTGGTCTGATGAAACCAAGATTGCACTTTTTGGCCTGAATGCCAACTGTCAGGTCTGGAGGAATCTTGGTGGTGGCAGCATCATGCTGTGGGGATGTTCTTCAGCGACTGGGAGACTAGTCAGGATCGAGGGAAAGAGGAACGGAGCAAAGTACAGAGAGATCCTTGATGAAAACCTGCTCCAGAGCACTCAGGACCTCAGACTGGGGGCGACGGTTCACTTTCCAACAGGACAGCAACCTTAAGCACACACCCAAGACAACGCAAGAGAGGCATCGGGACAAGTCTCTGAATGTCCTTGAGTGGCCCAGCCAGAGCCCAGACTTGAACCAGATCGAACATCTCTGGAGAGACCTGAAAATAGCTGTGCAGCGATGCTCCACATCCAACCTGACAGAGCTTGAAAGGTTCTGCAGAGAAGAATGGGAGAAACTCCCAGAATACACTTGTAGCGTCATACTCAAGAAGACACGAGGCTGTAATCGCTGCCAAAGGTGCTTCAACAAAGTACTGAGTAAAGGGTCTGAATACTGATGTAAATGTGATATTTTGTTTTTTTATTTCCAATACATTTGCTGAAATTTATAAAAACCTGTTTTGCTTAGTCATTATGTGGTACTGTGTGTAGATTGATGAATAAATGTTTTTTTTTGTTTTAATAAAGCTGTAACGTAACAAAATGTTGAAAAAGTCAAGGGGTCTGAATACTTTCCGAAGGCACTGCATGCCAATTAGGAATGTGCCACCTGTCCCTCCAGCATGTAGGAGGTGTTAACATCCAGGAGGTCCTCCCTACGGCCTAGCTGGATCCCATAGTTGAACAGGTACCGTACCGCCCGCGGCCTGGTCGCACAGAGCAGGGTGAGCTGTACCCAGATCAGTCTGAGAGCCTGAACACACACACAGCATCCAGTTTCTCAACGAACTCTGTGGAGTACACCTCCCTGACCACGGAGTAGTCTTCATCCTGGTCTATACAGATCCGATAGCCGTCCATCTCATCGGATCCCTCTAGCAAGCCCTGTGAAGAGAAGACCGCTCTCTAGAGCAACAGACTGGGCTGGAGATAAACTAATAACACATTTAAGATAAGGAAACGGAAGGAAGGGAAGCTCTCCTAGAGTACAAAATAGTAGATGTTTGTAGATAGAAGGTTCTCCGAGACGAAGACCTATGCTGAAGCGCGTCTGACGTTTTTAAATATTTGTTCCATTGAACACGCCCGTAACAATAAAAGGCATTATAAATATATGAAGAGTGTCTTGGTCCATGGGTTTTTTTTTCTACTGCTGGTTTTCTGTTCTACCTGGTCAGCTCCCTCATGGCGTCTCAGACCTGAACCAGTCCTGATTAGAGGGGAACATGGAAGATCAGCAGTAGGACTGGTTTTGAGGTCCAGACTTGAATTGACCTATAAGACGGAGGGAAGAGAAAGCCCTCCTCCTGCTGCTTATCCAATAAAATCACGAGAAAGCAAAAGAACCAGAATGAACGAATCAACCTCTTTAATTCACACAGTAAGTCAAAACAAATGTCCGGTATGCACAAAATCTACACAAATTAATTTACTAAATTAAACAACTGTTAAAAAAAATTCCATTAAATCAGTAATTTTGTCCCATTTGCACTGAAGTGCTGCCCTAGCACAGGTATTGAGGAGGTTCATGACCATAAACATAATTCAACAACTGTAGATCAACCATGGCAAAGTCCAGACACAGTCATACAGCTTGCTGGAATGAAACTGGACCCCTGTCCTGTTTCTGCATGTGTCCAGTAGAACAGACGGAATGAACTGGAACTACAGAGCACTCCTGTTTCTGCATGTGTCCAGTAGAACAGACGGAATGAACTGGAACTACAGAGCACTCGGATAGTATTCAGACCCTATGACCTTTTACACACTTTGTAAATAAGTTATTTCTGTTTTTTTATTTACCAACAATTCAAAACTGTTTTCGCTTTGCAATTATAGAGTATTGTGCAATTATAGAGTATTGTGTCATTATGGAGTATTGTGCCATTATGGAGTATTGTGTCATTATGGAGTATTGTGTCATTATGGAGTATTGTGTCATTATGGAGTATTGTGCCATTATGGAGTATTGTGCCATTATGAAGTATTGTGCCATTATGGAGTGTTGTGTCATTATGGAGTATTGTGTCATTATGGAGTATTGTGTCATTATGCAGTATTGTGTCATTATGGAGTATTGTGTCATTATGGAGTATTGTGTCATTATGGAGTATTGTGCCATTATGGAGTGTTGTGTCATTATGGAGTATTGTGTCATTATGAAGTATTGTGTCATTATGGAGTATTGTGTCATTATGGAGTATTGTGTCATTATGGAGTATTGTGCCATTATGGAGTATTGTGTCATTATGGAGTATTGTGTCATTATGGAGTATTGTGTCATTATGAAGTATTGTGTCATTATGAAGTATTGTGTCATTATGAAGTATTGTGTCATTATGGAGTATTGTGTCATTATGAAGTATTGTGTCATTATGAAGTATTGTGTCATTATGGAGTATTGTGTCATTATGGAGTATTGTGTCATTATGAAGTATTGTGTCATTATGGAGTATTGTGTATAGATTCATGAGGATTTGTTTTTAAGGCTGTAACGTAACAAAATGTGGAAAAGGGGAAGGGGTCCTAATATACCGAATGCACTGTATCTCCAGCGTGAGTCTGCGTGTGTCCTACTGTCCTTTCAGTCCTCCTCCTATTCCCTCCCTGCAGTAAGTCCAGTCCTCCTCCTATTCCCCCTGCAGTAAGTCCAGTCCTCCTCCTATTCCCTCCCTGCAGTAAGTCCAGTCCTCCTCCTATTCCCCCTGCAGTAAGTCCAGTCCTCCTCCTATTCCCTCCCTGCAGTAAGTCCAGTCCTCCTCCTATTCCCCCTTCAGTAAGTCCAGTCCTCCTCCTATTCCCCCATGCAGTAAGTCCAGTCCTCCTCCTATTCCCTCCCTGCAGTAAGTCCAGTCCTCCTCCTATTCCTCCCTGCAGTAAGTCCAGTCCTCCTCCTATTCCCCCTGCAGTAAGTCCAGTCCTCCTCCTATTCCCCCTGCAGTAAGTCCAGTCCTCCTCCTATTCCCTCCCTGCAGTAAGTCCAGTCCTCCTCCTATTCCCTCCCTGCAGTAAGTCCAGTCCTCCTCCTATTCCCTCCCTGCAGTAAGTCCAGTCCTCCTCCTATTCCCTCCCTGCAGTAAGTCCAGTCCTCCTCCTATTTCCCTGCAGTAAGTCCAGTCCTCCTCCTATTCCCTCCCTGCAGTAAGTCCAGTCCTCCTCCTATTCCCCCTGCAGTAAGTCCAGTCCTCCTCCTATTCCACTGCAGTAAGTCCTCCTCCTATTCCCCCTGCAGTAAGTCCAGTCCTCCTCCTATTCCCTCCCTGCAGTAAGTCCAGTCCTCCTCCTATTCCCTCCCTGCAGTAAGTCCTCCTCCTATTCCCCCTGCAGTAAGTCCAGTCCTCCTCCTATTTCCCCCCCTGCAGTAAGTCCAGTCCTCCTCCTATTCCCCCCCATGCAGTAAGTCCAGTCCTCCTCCTATTCCCCCTGCAGTAAGTCCAGTCCTCCTCCTATTCTCCCCCTGCAGTAAGTCCAGTCCTCCTCCTATTCCCCCTGCAGTAAGTCCAGTCCTCCTCCTATTTCCCCCCCTGCAGTAAGTCAAGTCCTCCTCCTATTCCTCCATGCAGTAAGTCCAGTCCTCCTCCTATTCCCCCCCATGCAGTAAGTCCAGTCCTCCTCCTATTCCCCCTGCAGTAAGTCCAGTCCTCCTCCTATTCTCCCCCTGCAGTAAGTCCAGTCCTCCTCCTATTCCCCTGCAGTAAGTCAAGTCCTCCTCCTATTCCTCCATGCAGTAAGTCCAGTCCTCCTCCTATTCCTCCATGCAGTAAGTCCAGTCCTCCTCCTATTTCCCTGCAGTAAGTCCAGTCCTCCTCCTATTTCCCCTTCAGTAAGTCCAGTCCTCCTCCTATTCCCCCATGCAGTAAGTCCAGTCCTCCTCCTATTTCCCTGCAGTAAGTCCAGTCCTCCTCCTATTCCCCTGCAGTAAGTCAAGTCCTCCTACTATTCCCTCCCTGCAGTAAGTCCAGTCCTCCTCCTATTCCCCCTGCAGTAAGTCCAGTCCTCCTCCTATTCCCTCCCTGCAGTAAGTCCAGTCCTCCTCCTATTCCCCCTGCAGTAAGTCCAGTCCTCCTCCTATTTCCCTCCCTGAAGTAAGTCCAGTTTATACTCTATCAGAGTAAAGTTTATGATTTTGGCAATGGGCTCAGGTATGACAAACTCTCTGACCCGTGTGTAGCCTATGTTCTCATACAGCTTCTGTGCATCAGTCTGCACTACAGACGTGTAGAGGATGACAGCGGGGAAGCCTCTCTCCCTGCTGAAGTCTGCCACTGTCCTGCTGAGGGCCTTGGCGATTCCCATCCTCCGGTGTGTCCGACGTACAGACAACCTCTTCAGCTCCATGCAGCCTGGTTCCCTCTCCGCAGGCAGGCAGGCCACCGAACCCACCAGCCGGCCGTCGCTCTCAGCCACCCAGAAACACGAGTCCTTGTTCTCCAGGTAGGTCTCCTGGATGTGGTTGAGGTCCTTCCTCAGGGAGGTGTCGATGTAGCTGTTGAAGAGGTAGCCCACCAGCTGCTTGGCCCCGGCCAGGAGGAGAGTGACCCCTACTACAGGCAGCAGGACGGACTTGGAGCTGGCCAGCAGGGCGCAGAACGTGACCATCATGATCATCTGGGTCAGGGGCTGTTTGAGGAGGTGCATTAAGGAGGGGGGGACGTGCTCGCTCATCCCCATGGTGAAGATCTCCTTCACGGTCTCCTTGTCGTCTTCCTTAAATCTCCGGATAGTGATGCCAGCCATGGCACTGGTGGATGGCACTGCTCTGCCCTGTAATAGAGACGACACAGCGAGAGCTGACAGCCTACTCACTACAACCTACTGTTCAGACCAACGCTGAACTAAGGTGTTTTTTTATCTGATTCTACTGCTGCATCAGTTACCTGATGTGGAATAGAGTTCCATGTAGTCATGGCTCTATGTAGTACTGTGCGCCTCCCATAGTCTGTTCTGGACTTGGGGACTGTGAAGAGACCTCTGGTGGCATGTCTTGTGGGGTATACATGGGTGCCTGAGCTGTGTGCCAGTAGTTCAGACAGACAGCTCGGTGCATTCAACATGTCAATACCTCTCATAAATACAAGTAGTGATGAAGTCAATCTCTCCTCCACTTTGAGCCAGGAGCGATTGACATGCATATTATTAATATTAGCTCTGTGTGTACATCCAAGGGCCAGCCGTGCTGCCCTGTTCTGAGCCAATTTCCCTAGTCCCTCTTTCTGGCACCTGACCAACACGACTGAACAGTAGTCCAGGTGTGACTAAACCAGGGCCTGTAGGACCTGCCTTGTTGATAGTGCTGTTAAGAAGGCAGAGCAGCGCTTTATTATGGACAGACTTCGCCCCATCTTAGCTACTGTTCTATAAACATGTTTTGACCATGACAGTTTACAATCCAGGGTTACTCCAAGCAATTTATTCACCTCAACGTGCTCAATTTCCACATTATTCATTACAAGATTTAGTTGAGGTTTCAGGGTTTAATGAATGTTTTACTCAGTCTATCATCTCAGGGCACAGGTCTCCCCATTCTCCAAACATCTTGTATTGAATCAGAATCCCGTAACTAGTCATTCTTATTCAACTTAGTCATTTCCTGTCTACTTGGCTGAGGCCATAGAGATATTAGTCTGTCTACTTGGCTGAGGCCATATGGTTGTTTTAGTTAGTCTACTTGGCTGAGGTCATATGGTTGTTTTAGTCTGGCTACTTGGCTGAGGCCATATGGTTGTTTTAGTCTGGCTACTTGGCTGAGGCCATATGGTTGTTTTAGTCAGTCTACTTGGCTGAGGCCATATGGTTGTTTTAGTCAGTCTACTTGGCTGAGGCCATATGGTTGTTTTAGTCTGTCTACTTGGCTGAGGCCATATGGTTGTTTTAGTCTGGCTACTTGGCTGAGGCCATATGGTTGTTTTAGTCTGTCTACTTGGCTGAGGTCATATGGTTGTTTTAGTCAGTCTACTTGGCTGAGGCCATATGGTTGTTTTAGTCAGTCTACTTGGCTGAGGCCATATGGTTGTTTTAGTCTGTCTACTTGGCTGAGGCCATAGAGATATTAGTCTGTCTACTTGGCTGAGGCCATAGAGATATTAGTCTGTCTACTTGGCTGAGGCCATAGGGTTGTTTTAGTCTGACAATACTAGCCTATCATTTCTGAGTTCTATTTTATCACTTGTGAATGATGGCCAGAGTAAGGCAAGAAACAATGCCATATTTGTGACTTTTTCAAATCTAGTCGCACACCTCATGTAGCCTAGCCCATAGTCCTATATGTTTTAATAAGGTTAGTACCACAACTCATGTATCCTAGCCCATAGTCCTATATGTTTTAATAAGGTTAGTACCACACCTCATGTAGCCTAGCCCATAGTCCTATATGTTTTAATAAGGTTAGTATCACACCTCATGTATCCTAGCCCATAGGCCTGTATGTTTTAATAAGGTTTGTATCACAACTAAAGTGGCCAAATAACTTCTTAAAATTAAGCACATTAATCCGCTTTACAACGGGTGTAGAGCCTAACTGGCATACATAAGCAGCACGTAAGTTTCAAGTTTACCGCCATGTGCGCGTTGCTGCGCTTATAGCCTACTGCCGTGTGTGTTGCTGTGCTTATAGCCTACTGCCGTGTGTGTGTTGCTGCGCTTATAGACTACTGCCGTGTGTGTGTTGCTGCGCTTATAGACTATTGCCGTGTGTGTTGCTGAGCTTATAGACTACTGCTGTGTGTGTTGCTGCGCTTATAGACTACTGCCGTGTGTGTTGCTGCGCTTATAGACTACTGCCGTGTGTGTGTTGCTGCGCTTAAAGACTACTGCTGTGTGTGTTGCTGCGCTTATAGACTACTGACGTGTGTGTTGCTGGGCTTATAGACTACTGCCATTTGTGTTGCTGCGCTTATAGACTACTGCCGTGTGTGTGTTTCTGCGCTTATAGACTACTGCCGTGTGTGTTGCTGCGCTTATAGACTACTGCTGTGTGTGTTGCTGCGCTTATAGACTACTGCCGTGTGTGTTGCTGCGCTTATAGACTACTGCTGTGTGTGTTGCTGAGCTTATAGACTACTGCTGTGTGTGTTGTTGCGCTTATAGACTACTGCCGTGTGTGTTGCTGCGCTTATAGACTACTGCCGTGTGTGTTGCTGCGCTTATAGACTACTGCCGTGTGTGTGTTGCTGCGCTTATAGACTACTGCCGTGTGTGTTGCTGCGCTTATAGACTACTGCCGTGTGTGTGTTGCTGCGCTTATAGACTACTGCCGTGTGTGTTGCTGCGCTTATAGACTACTGCCATTTGTGTGTGTTGCTGCGCTTAAAGACTACTGCTGTGTGTGTTGCTGCGCTTATAGACTACTGCCGTGTGTGTTGCTGGGCTTATAGACTACTGCCATTTGTGTTGCTGCGCTTATAGACTACTGCCGTGTGTGTGTTGCTGCGCTTATAGACTACTGTCATGTGTGTTGCTGCGCTTATAGACTACTGTCATGTGTGTTGATGCGCTTATAGACTACTGCCGTGTGTGTGTGTGTTGCTGCGCTTATAGACTACTGCCGTGTGTGTGTTGCTGCGCTTATAGACTACTGTCATGTGTGTTGCTGCGCTTATAGACTACTGTCATGTGTGTTGCTGCGCTTATAGACTACTGCCGTGTGTGTGTGTGTTGCTGCGCTTATAGACTACTGTCATGTGTGTTGCTGCGCTTATAGACTACTGTCATGTGTGTTGCTGCGCTTATAGACTACTGTCATGTGTGTTGCTGCGCTTATAGACTATTGTCATGTGTGTTGCTGCGCTTATAGACTACTGTCATGTGTGTTGCTGCGTTCATAATGTGAAGAAATAGCCTTATAGTTCATCAGCATTTTAAGCTAAAAGTTATTTTGATGCCTGTGGTTGTATTAATTTGGGATCTATCGCATCCCACAACTGTCCCAGACTATGTTTGGAATATTTATTTCTCGCACAGAATAGGTCAGCTTTTGTACTATGAGGGAAAGGATATTGATATAGGCCAATGCTGTTCATTTGGCCTACTCATCTTGTTGGGCTGACGAAAAGTAAATGTGGACAGTTCTTCCAATATCTTCAATATGCACCTTGGAATTGGATGAGGATTGACACAGTTGCGTCCCCCGATGTGTCTGTCTTCACTTGTATCACTTGTAGCCTGTGAGTAAAGACCCGATCACGTGATGAAGAGCCGTGTGAATGAGATGAGAGGTGCTTCTGAGCAGGCAGCACTCAGGGAGAAGGGCTGCAAAAAGCATGGATTTTTGTTTAGGGCGCATTATGGGCCACACACAAAGGCATTATGAAGTGCTTCTCAACAAAACAAAGCAGAGCTCATACATTTCAAACATCTTTTGTCAAATCCTCATTAGAGTCGCATCATGCAGCCTTACAATGTATTTAAAAATCCAAACATTTAGCCCAACGTTTGTAGAACAACTATTTACATGAATAACTCTAAATTAAGTATATAGGAATACCTATTTCTTTGTTAACCGCTCAACACAGAATAGCTGTATGTGCGCACTACCTAAAATAGTTGAGAAAATATTATTTATATTTTATTCAGATTTGTTAAATTGTATTCTTCATACTATAAAACATAAAATAATGCCATGGATTTCTAAGTAAATCTTAATGAACCAGTGTAGTCTGCTAAATGAACCAGTGTAGCCCACAGCCATTAGGCATGGCCAGATCAGGACCTAACATAAGGACAACCCAGAGTATGCTATTCTGTTCTTCATATCATGTTTCTTTACACCGGTCTAAAATAAATAATGGATGTGAAGGTGTAGGCTATATTACATGGATTTATTAAGACTACATTTTTAAATGTAGATGTTTCAAAGGTCTGCATCAGTGGCTTGTAGGAAGCCAGGAGATTCTAAATGTGTTCATGTTAATTAACGGTCAATTACCGTGAGACCGAACAGTTATTTTCTTGACAATCACCGGCTGAAGAAATTTCGTGACCCCCACAGCGCTCTCGCCTCACTTGAATGAAAGAACTGCAACAAATACAAACACAGAGTTACACATGGGATAAACAAACGTACAGTCAATAATACAATAGAAATATATATATACAGTGTGTGCAAATGAAGTAAGGAGGGAAGACAATAAAAAGGCCAATAGTGGCGAAATAATTACAATTTACAATTTAGATGAGGATGAGCAAGTAGAAGTACTGAATCAGGAAAGTTTCCTCTCACGACCTCTACACGCTGCCAGAATGTTTCATAATTTCATAATTTGACATAATTATATATTCCTGTGGATATATTGTTTCACATTCCTAAACCCAAAACGGACCAACCACATGGACAACTGGTAAAGTACATTAAAATATATAACTGTATTCAACATTTTGGCTTGTAGAGGGAAATTGTCCTTATTCAACCGCTCATTTCTGCCTGACAGAGTGCAGTGCAATTCAATGTCGCGTTTCCAGACAACGGACCGCAGTGACAATGTCCTATATCTCAGTAATCCAATTAATGCGACATCAAATCTGATCTTCTCTGGCTTCTCCCGATTAGAAAATAACACGGAACTCTACCGACAAAAATAAACCTAGCAAACTAGCTAGAAACTCCGAATTGTTATTTAGCTAGATAGCGAGTTATCTTTTTATTCAACCTTTATTTAAACTAGGCCGATAGTGAGATCATATATATTTGGCATTGCATCAAAACGTGTATGATTAATCTTTCAGCTGTAATGGAAACGCTTTGTAAGAGAATAAAACGCACCTGATTTTGATATGGCTGTGAGAAATATAAATCCAACTCTTGGGGAGAAATCCACCAACTAGCGGTTTTGTTATCTGTGGTTGTAATGACCGCATCCACTTAGATAGGAGGGATTTACGGTATGTCTTGTAACGGATTGGCTGAGAGGAAGATTCATTCATACGCTCCTACTCTTAATTCTGCCGTTTATTCGGCAGCAGGGACGTCGCTAAGCCTATTTTAGGGGGGTCATTAGCCCCCATTAACTAAATAAATACATCAGTCAATATATATTCTCCGTGATTTCTTATTTTTTCTCCGTCAACCGTTCCATCGCATCTTTAACGTGTTACCGGGCGGGAAGGGCAGTTAGGCCTACTTGTATGCAACATGTTGGTTACCGTTAGTTACTGATGCTGCTGAGACTGCTGTACACGCTAGTGACAGTTAGGTCTACTTGTATGTAACATGTTGGTTACCGTTAGTTACTGCTGCTGCAGAGGCTGCTGTACACGCTAGTGACAGTTAGGTCTACTTGTATGTAACATGTTGGTTACCGTTAACCGTTAGTTACTGCTGCTGCAGAGGCTGCTGTACACACTAGTGACAGTTAGGTCTACTTGTATGCAACATGTTGGTTACCGTTAGTTACTGATGCTGCTGAGACTGCTGTACACGCTAGTGACAGTTAGGTCTACTTGTATGTAACATGTTGGTTACCGTTAGTTACTGCTGCTGCAGAGGCTGCTGTACACGCTAGTGACAGTTAGGTCTACTTGTATGTAACATGTTGGTTACCGTTAGTTACTGATGCTGCTGAGACTGCTGTACACCCTAGTGACAGTTAGGTCTACTTGTATGTAACATGTTGGTTACCGTTAACCGTTAGTTACTGCTGCTGCAGAGACTGCTGTACACGCTAGTGACAGTTAGGTCTACTTGTATGTAACATGTTGGTTACCGTTAGTTACTGATGCTGCTGCAGAGACTGCTGTATAGTGACAGTTAGGTCTACTTGTATGTAACATGTTGGTTACCGTTAGTTAGTTCTGCTGCTAGAGGCTGCTGTACACGCTAGTGACAGTTAGGTCTACTTGTATGTAACATGTTGGTTACCGTTAGTTACTGCTGCTGCAGGCTGCTGTACACGCTAGTGACAGTTAGGTCTACTTGTATGTAACATGTTGGTTACCGTTAGTTACTGATGCTGCTGCAGAGACTGCTGTACACCTAGTGACAGTTAGGTCTACTTGTATGTAACATGTTGGTTACCGTTAACCGTTAGTTACTGCTGCTGCAGAGGCTGCTGTACACGCTAGTGACAGTTAGGTCTACTTGTATGTAACATGTTGGTTACCGTTAGTTACTGCTGCTGCTGAGGCTGCTGTACACACTAGTGACAGTTAGGTCTACTTGTATGCAACATGTTGGTTACCGTTAGTTACTGATGCTGCTGAGACTGCTGTACACGCTAGTGACAGTTAGGTCTACTTGTATGTAACATGTTGGTTACCGTTAGTTACTGCTGCTGCAGAGGCTGCTGTACACGCTAGTGACAGTTAGGTCTACTTGTATGTAACATGTTGGTTACCGTTAGTTACTGATGCTGCTGAGACTGCTGTACACCCTAGTGACAGTTAGGTCTACTTGTATGTAACATGTTGGTTACCGTTAACCGTTAGTTACTGCTGCTGCAGAGACTGCTGTACACGCTAGTGACAGTTAGGTCTACTTGTATGTAACATGTTGGTTACCGTTAGTTACTGATGCTGCTGCAGAGACTGCTGTACACCCTAGTGACAGTTAGGTCTACTTGTATGTAACATGTTGGTTACCGTTAACCGTTAGTTACTGCTGCTGCAGAGGCTGCTGTACACGCTAGTGACAGTTAGGTCTACTTGTATGTAACATGTTGGTTACCGTTAGTTACTGCTGCTGCTGAGGCTGCTGTACACACTAGTGACAGTTAGGTCTACTTGTATGCAACATGTTGGTTACCGTTAGTTACTGATGCTGCTGAGACTGCTGTACACGCTAGTGACAGTTAGGTCTACTTGTATGTAACATGTTGGTTACCGTTAGTTACTGCTGCTGCAGAGGCTGCTGTACACGCTAGTGACAGTTAGGTCTACTTGTATGTAACATGTTGGTTACCGTTAGTTACTGATGCTGCTGAGACTGCTGTACACCCTAGTGACAGTTAGGTCTACTTGTATGTAACATGTTGGTTACCGTTAACCGTTAGTTACTGCTGCTGCAGAGACTGCTGTACACGCTAGTGACAGTTAGGTCTACTTGTATGTAACATGTTGGTTACCGTTAGTTACTGATGCTGCTGAGACTGCTGTACACCCTAGTGACAGTTAGGTCTACTTGTATGTAACATGTTGGTTACCGTTAACCGTTAGTTACTGCTGCTGCAGAGGCTGCTGTACACGCTAGTGACAGTTAGGTCTACTTGTATGTAACATGTTGGTTACCGTTAACCGTTAGTTACTGCTGCTGCAGAGACTGCTGTACACGCTAGTGACAGTTAGGTCTACTTGTATGTAACATGTTGGTTACCGTTAACCGTTAGTTACTGCTGCTGCAGAGACTGCTGTACACGCTAGTGACAGTTAGGTCTACTTGTATGTAACATGTTGGTTACCGTTAGTTACTGCTGCTGCAGAGACTGCTGTACACCCTAGTGACAGTTAGGTCTACTTGTATGTAACATGTTGGTTACCGTTAGTTACTGCTGCTGCTGAGGCTGCTGTACACACTAGTGACAGTTAGGTCTACTTGTATGTAACATGTTGGTTACCGTTAGTTACTGATGCTGCTGAGACTGCTGTACACGCTAGTGACAGTTAGGTCTACTTGTATGTAACATGTTGGTTACCGTTAGTTACTGCTGCTGCAGAGGCTGCTGTACACGCTAGTGACAGTTAGGTCTACTTGTATGTAACATGTTGGTTACCGTTAACCGTTAGTTACTGCTGCTGCAGAGGCTGCTGTACACACTAGTGACAGTTAGGTCTACTTGTATGTAACATGTTGGTCACCGTTAGTTACTGCTGCTGCAGAGGCTGCTGTACACCCTAGTGACAGTTAGGTCTACTTGTATGTAACATGTTGGTTACCGTTAACCGTTAGTTACTGCTGCTGCAGAGACTGCTGTACACGCTAGTGACAGTTAGGTCTACTTGTATGTAACATGTTGGTTACCGTTAGTTACTGCTGCTGCAGAGGCTGCTGTACACGCTAGTGACAGTTAGGTCTACTTGTATGTAACATGTTGGTTACCGTTAGTTACTGCTGCTGCTGAGGCTGCTGTACACGGTAGTGACAGTTAGGTCTACTTGTATGTAACATGTTGGTTACCGTTAGTTACTGCTGCTGCAGAGGCTGCTGTACACGCTAGTGACAGTTAGGTCTACTTGTATGTAACATGTTGGTTACCGTTAGTTACTGCTGCTGCAGAGGCTGCTGTACACGCTAGTGACAGTTAGGTCTACTTGTATGTAACATGTTGGTTACCATTAGTTACTGCTGACGCTAGTGACAGTTAGGTCTACTTGTATGTAACATGTTGGTTACCGTTAACCGTTAGTTACTGCTGCTGCAGAGACTGCTGTACACGCTAGTGACAGTTAGGTCTACTTGTATGTAACATGTTGGTTACCGTTAGTTACTGCTGCTGCAGAGGCTGCTGTACACGCTAGTGACAATTAGGTCTACTTGTATGTAACATGTTGGTTACCGTTAATCGTTAGTTACTGCTGCTGCAGAGACTGCTGTACACGCTAGTGACAGTTAGGTCTACTTGTATGTAACATGTTGGTTACCGTTATCCGTTAGTTACTGCTGCTGCAGAGACTGCTGTACACGCTAGTGACAGTTAGGTCTACTTGTATGTAACATGTTGGTTACCGTTAGTTACTGCTGCTGCAGAGACTGCTGTACACGCTAGTGACAGTTAGGTCTACTTGTATGTAACATGTTGGTTACCGTTAGTTACTGCTGCTGCAGAGGCTGCTGTACACGCTAGTGACAGTTAGGTCTACTTGTATGTAACATGTTGGTTACCGTTAACCGTTAATTACTGCTGCTGCAGAGACTGCTGTACACGCTAGTGACAGTTAGGTCTACTTGTATGTAACATGTTGGTTACCGTTAGTTACTGCTGCTGCAGAGACTGCTGTACACGCTAGTGACAGTTAGGTCTACTTGTATGTAACATGTTGGTTACCGTTAGTTACTGCTGCTGCAGAGGCTGCTGTACACACTAGTGACAGTTAGGTCTACTTGTATGTAACATGTTGGTTACCGTTAACCGTTAGTTACTGCTGCTGCAGAGACTGCTGTACACGCTAGTGACAGTTAGGTCTACTTGTATGTAACATGTTGGTTACCGTTAGTTACTGCTGCTGCAGAGACTGCTGTACACGCTAGTGACAGTTAGGTCTACTTGTATGTAACATGTTGGTTACCGTTAGTTACTGCTGCTGCAGAGGCTGCTGTACACGCTAGTGACAGTTAGGTCTACTTGTATGTAACATGTTGGCTACCGTTAACCGTTAGTTACTGCTGCTGCAGAGACTGCTGTACACGCTAGTGACAGTTAGGTCTACTTGTATGTAACATGTTGGTTACCGTCAGTTACTGCTGTGGCTTGAGGCTGCTAGCCAACAGTAAATTGACAGGACAGATTCATGCAGATAGGCTACGATGTGAATTCGTGGTAAGTTAGAACAGAGAGAGAGAGAGAGAGAGAGAGAGAGAGTCTGAGAGAGAGAGAGAGCTAGAGAGAGAGAGAGACCAGGCTATAAATGAGACAGATGGTATCTAGGTAACGTTATATTTAATGTAGTCTTGCTATCTGTACCAGGCTATAAATGAGACAGATGGTATCTAGGTAACGTTATATTTAATGTAGTCTTGCTATCTGTACCAGGCTATAAATGAGACAGATGGTATCTAGGTAACGTTATATTTAATGTAGTCTTGCTATCTGTACCAGGCTATAAATGAGACAGATGGTATCTAGGTAACGTTATATTTAATGTAGTCTTGCTATCTGTACCAGGCTATAAATGAGACAGATGGTATCTAGGTAACGTTATATTTAATGTAGTCTTGCTATCTGTACCAGGCTATAAATGAGACAGATGGTATCTAGGTAACGTTGTATTTAATGTAGTCTTGCTATCTTTACCAGGCTATAAATGAGACAGATGATATCTAGTTAACGTTATATTTAATGTAGTCTTGCTATCTGTACCAGGCTATAAATGAGACAGATGGTATCTAGGTAACGTTATATTTAATGTAGTCTTGCTATCTGTACCAGGCTATAAATGAGACAGATGGTATCTAGGTAACGTTATATTTAATGTAGTCTTGCTATCTGTACCAGGCTATAAATGAGACAGATGGTATCTAGGTAACGTTGTATTTAATGTAGTCTTGCTATCTTTACCAGGCTATAAATGAGACAGATGATATCTAGTTAACATTATATTTAATGTAGTCTTGCTATCTTTACCAGGCTATAAATGAGACAGATGATATCTAGTTAACGTTATATTTAATGTAGTCTTGCTATCTGTACCAGGCTATAAATGAGACGGGTGACGTAACATCATGGACATATCTGTTCATACTCAGGTGCTTTCATTCAGTAGGCCATTGCAAAACAATTATCAGTCGATCATTGTGTAGAAAAGGTGACATAGTGTTGATCACAATGTCATTGTATCGTCCTCAATTTCTCAACTGTATTCTAGTTAACGACTAAAGTTTAGATGGATATACGAGATGCAGTGCCAGCAGCTCTGCCGAAGGCCAATCCGGGGTGGGGAGAGAAATCAAGATTTTACCAGTTCAAAGAAACAAATTAAAACTTAAACTGATTAGTCACATATTAAGCCTTGAGTTACTGTAAATAACGATGACAAGAAGCTGGAGGCTGAGGGAGCATGTCTAATGAAGGTTAGGGATACAAACAAATATAGCGAGTAGATGTTTAAGCTCTTAGTTAAATTTGTACAGCATATGTCTTCCTTTTGTTAGGCATAAATAAATTATTAAAAGGGTCATGCAGAAAGAGAGGCTTCTATGCAAGGCAGAGATCAACATGCGAGTTGTATAAGTGAGATAGAGAGAGAGAGAGAGAGAGAGAGAGAGAGAGAGAGAGAGAGAGAGAGAGAGAGAGAGAGAGCATGCCCAGAGAAAGAAAGTAATCAAGTCGCTGCAGCAACTGCTTCCAGAAATGAGAGCGATTTAGGTGACAAAGACACTGGGCCCAGACAAGTGAAGCTGAATAGCTACCCACACGAACGTTTTGGTACACAGAAAAGGGCATTTCAGCACTGCTGGTTTGAGAAATACAATTGGGTAGAGTACTCTGTTCACACGAAAGCAGCTTTCTGCTTTCCATGTAGAGTTTTTGGCAAAAAACATTCAATTTGATTATTTTGTCAGTAATGGCTGCAAAAATGGGGGGGGGGAAGCTTTGTTTATATTCGGTAAACATGAAATGGCACAAACACACAGAGACAGTGTTGTGGCATGGCAAAGCTACCAGGTAATGTCTTCTCTCTCTCTCTCTCTCTCTCTCTCTCTCTCTCTCTCTCTCTCTCTCTCTCTCTCTCTCTCTCTCTCTCTCTCTCTGTCTCTCTCTCTCTCTCTCTCTCTCTCTCTCTCTCTCTCTCTCTCTCTCTCTCTCTCTCTCTCTCTCTCTCTCTCTCTCTCTCTCAAAATAACATCCCAAAAGTATTTTGGCTAGATCGTACAGCCATTTTTGTGCCTTTTGTTGGTGTTGGATGGATGGGGACAGAGTGGGATTTAATTTCTTCATTTGGATAGAATTTAAGTAAGTCATATTAGATCAGTGTCTAACACAAACTATGAGACAGACTTTTAGCCAACCTTGACCAAGCTTTATTTTGATCGATTTTACACCCGTTGTTACTCTAAAAATACATGATGAAAATACATTTTGGGGGCTTTAAAACAAATCCTGGGGGAGTATGCCCAGACCCCAATAAAAGAGGCTTAGCCCCCCCTATCCATGACGTCCCTGTTCGGCACCATTATAAAAAGGATGAAGAAACACTGTTAAAGAAACACATGGCCAATTTATGTAGAAAGAATCTCATAGGATTCTGTGTGGCTCCGTTGGTATAGCATGAGGCTTGCCAGGGTTGTGGGTTCGGGACCAGTAGGGTTGTGGGTTCGGGACCAGTACGTAAATGTAGGTACTCACTATTCTAAATCGCATTGGATAAAAACGTCTGCTAAATGACCTAGCTCACACATTATTGAATAATTTTCTACAGCAAAGAGATTGAGTCCAGACATTTGCCATAAGCACAAAAAGCTTATTTCTCTCAAATTCTGTGCACAAATTTGTTTACATCCCTGTTAGTGAGCATTTCTCCTTTGCCAAGATAATCCATCCACCTGACAGGTGTGGCATATCAATACCTTTCTTGTCCCTGGCCTGAATCTAAGGTACCAGAGCTTCGTGCGTCACTGTTATAGTTCAGTGGAACACTAGGTCTGCCGTGTGACCTATGTTAGGTATATTTGGTATATTTGTTATAGTGAAACTTCCCCGTTCATTTACTTCCCACTGAAGTTGATCAGGCTTCAGTATGAGTCAGTATAATATCCAGGTTCTGTTTTCGACACCATTCAAATATATTTTCTCTCCCTGTCCGTCCTATATTTATTATACCTAAACTGATTCGATTTCCTATGCGATCACTCTCTTGGGTTTTATGACTAATACAACTTATTGCTATATCTAGTTATGGTTCCGTCAGTTCCTCAATCTCGTGCGTTTTATCCCTTGCGCTAAGGGTAGTCCGTTATGCCTTCTGTTGCGTTTTATCCCCATGCGCTAAGGGTAGTCCGTTATGCCTTCTGTTGCGTTTTATCCCCTGCGCTGAGGGTAGTCCGTTATGCCTTCTGTTGCGTTTTATCCCCTGCGCTGAGGGTAGTCCGTTATGCCTTCTGTTGCGTTTTATCCCCTGCGCTAAGGGTAGTCCGTTATGCCTTCTGTTGCGTTTTATCCCCTGCGCTAAGGGTAGTCCGTTATGCCTTCTGTTACGTTTTATCCCCTGCGCTAAGGGTAGTCCGTTATGCCTTCTGTTGCGTTTTATCCCCTGCGCTAAGGGTAGTCCGTTATGCCTTCTGTTGCGTTTTATCCCCTGCGCTAAGGGTAGTCCGTTATGCCTTCTGTTGCGTTTTATCCCCTGCGCTAAGGGTAGTCCGTTATGCCTTCCTCCCTTTGTAGTGACTGGTAGTACGTTTATTCCCTAAAACGATTTACTCTAACTACAATGTTGGCAGTATCATGTAACACGTTTATGCCTTCACACGTTATCTGCCTACAGTGTTTAGTATCCTATAGAACGCTTATTACCTAAAACGATTTACCTAAGTACCCGTCGGTTAGGGCTGCTTGAACCCTAATACTAAATACTGTTCCAACTAAAATAAGTTAACTTGTTAGGGAGAGGCTGAGGGGTCGGTTTTGGAGAGCCTGGTGTGCCCAAAGTAAAATGCCTCCCATTCAGGCCCAGAAAATAAGATATCAGTCAAAGTCACCATTATTAGTCAGTTGTACAACCGAATGCCTTCAACCGAAATGTGTCTTCCGCATTTAACCCAACCCCTCTGAATCAGAGAGGTGCGGGGGGCTGCCTTAATCGACATCCACGTCTTCGGCGCCCGGGGAACAGTGGGTTAACTGCCTTGTTCAGGGGCAGAACGACAGATTTTTACCGTGTCAGCTCGGGGATTCGAACTTGCAACCCTCCGGTTACAAGTCCAACGCTCTAACCACTAGGCTACCTGCCACCACATATATTTAGGATAGGAAACACTCTGAACTTTCCAAAACTGTTAACCATTTGTCTGTGAGTGAAACAGAACGCATATAGCAGGCGAAACCCCGAGGAATTTCTGTCCTGGAAAAAGTGATTTTGACACATTGCTCATTTGGGAACCCCTCCCTAATGAAAATGACCATATACAGTGGGGCAAAAAAGTATTTAGTCAGCCACCAATTGTGCAAGTTCTCTCACTTAAAAAGATGAGAGAGGCCTGTAATTTTCATCATAGGTACACTTCAACTATGACAGACAAAATGAGGAAAATAAATCCAGAAAATCACATTGTAGGATTTTTAATGAATTTATTTGCAAATTATGGTGGAAAATAAGTATTTGGTCACATACAAACACGCAAGATTTCTGGCTCTCACAGACCTGTAACTTCTTCTTTAAGAGGCTCCTCTGTCCTCCACTCGTTACCTGTATTAATGGCACCTGTTTGAACTTGTTATCAGTATAAAAGACACCTGTCCACAACCTCAAACAGTCACACTCCAAACTCCACTATGGCCAAGACCAAAGAGCTGTCAAAGGACACCAGAAACAAAATTGTAGACCTGCACCAGGTTGGGAAGACTGAATCTGCAATAGGTAAGCAGCTTGGTTTGAAGAAATCAACTGTGGGAGCAATTATTAGGAAATGGAAGACATACAAGACCACTGATAATCTTCCTCGATCTGGGGCTCCACGCAAGATCTCACCCGTGGGGTCAAAATGATCACAAGAACGGTGAGCAAAAATCCCAGAACCACACGGGGACCTAGTGAATGACCTGCAGAGAGCTGGGACCAAAGTAACAAAGCCTACCATCAGCAAGGGCATTGAAGATGAAACGTGGCTGGGTCTTTCAGCATGACAATGATCCCAAACACACCGCCGGGCAACGAAGGAGTGGCTTCGTAAGAAGCATTTCAAGGTCCTGGAGTGGCCTAGCCAGTCTCCAGATCTCAACCCCATAGAAAATCTTTGGAGGGAGTTGAAAGTCCGTGTTGCCCAGCGACAGCCCCAAAACATCACTGCTCTAGAGGAGATCTGCATGGAGGAATGGGCCAAAATACCAGCAACAGTGTGTGAAAACCTTGTGAAGACTTACAGAAAACGTTTGACCTCTGTCATTGCCAACAAAGGGTATATAACAAAGTATTGAGATAAACTTTTGTTATTGACCAAATAGTTATTTTCCACCATAATTTGCAAATAAATA
This sequence comes from Brachymystax lenok tsinlingensis, assembly GCA_030435695.1. Classification (NCBI taxonomy): domain Eukaryota; kingdom Metazoa; phylum Chordata; class Actinopteri; order Salmoniformes; family Salmonidae; genus Brachymystax; species Brachymystax lenok. Next base: position 43,110,106 of record CM059786.1, on the reverse strand, counting down.
AATTTAAAATCCTACAATGTGATTTTCTGGATTTCTTTTTCTCATTTCGTCTGTCATAGTTGAAGTGTACCTATGATGAAAATTACAGGCCTCTCTCATCTTTTTAAGTTGGAGAACTTGCACAATTGGTGGCTGACTAAATACTTTTTTTGCCCCACTGTAAGGGCATATGAATGCAGTACACGTCGCTTCCTTATGATGTCAACAGCCTCGAGACAGTGTATTTCTTCCATTTTGGATGAATAACACCAGAGAAGAAGACCAAACAAGTGAGTCCCCCCTTGATGACAACAGTACCCAGCGCGCGCGCACGAGAAGTCACGCAGTGTCTTTTTTACCGTCGTTATCGATCAGTTTATATTCCCGGTTGATTTATAATAGTAAATATACGTAAAAGTGTTCCTAAGGATACATTTAAAACTATGTTTGAATGTTCTTGGACAAGTTTATAGGTATAAGTTGAACGAGTTCGCGTCACGTTTCAATGGACTAGTGGAGGCTGTCGTTTCTGATTATAACGCGCGAACCAAATGTAGGATTTATGGATAAAATACGTTACTTTTTCTAACAAAAGAACCATGGATTTTCTTCGTTGGACACTTAGGATGACCTCAGCAGAAGTTCTTCAACAGGTAATTGATTTGTTTTCGCTGTGAAATGTGTTATGTGTGTGCCATGATGGCTAATCGATACATGGCTATTGGAAAAATATGTGAGGTGCTACCCTCAAACAATGAAATGTGCTGCTTTCGCCGTAAAGCCTTTTTGAAATCTGACAACGCTGTGATATTGCCAAGAAACAGAGCTTTTGATGAGTATGGAACACTTGTATATTGGTGGATGTTTAATAATTCAACTTTTGGATTTTGAATTTGGCGCTTTACATTTTACCTGGTAGTGTCGGGAGGAGCCCGCTAGCGCCCCACTGGTCCCCAAGAAGTTAAAGTCCACTATTATAACTTAATTTTAGTTCGGCGTGTCTAGCTTCTTTCCGATCATACCAGGAGTGTCAGAGTTGTTATCTCCTATGATCAGTTAGTTACCAAACGTCTTTCTATTTAAAAGCAGTAATAGCAATACAGAGTTACTTTATCCATCACAGTTTAACAGTTTCTTTGAACATAAATCATCAAATCCTTATACACTTCACACAAGCAGTAAATGCAAATTATAAGCAAGATCTCATTACCTTAATCCCTTCTTCAGTTGATTCTCTGAGTGGTCACGTGGATACTGGTCCTGTGACTCCTTCAAATTATAAATCCCTATTGGTAGGGCTTTACTTTTCCTGCCACTAGATGTGTCAGAGTTTTGGTCCAGCGATACAACACGGTACGTCGACCTGGCAGATGCTTTTCTGGTACTTTTTAGATCCGAGGATCTTGTACGAGTTTTAAGCGCTGTGCCTTTTTTTGGTTCGATGCCAAGGTCTATCACTATCGCAAAACAACTAACAGTCTCGTGGAGTATAGAGTAAGTTTAGTTACCAATTTGGGGGTGCTCTCCCACTGGGTCGTCCAAACCGCTACGGAGTGAGTCACCCCGAGCCCTTTTTACCATGGCTTATATACCTTCCTCAGAGAATCATTTGTATACACGTCATTGTTCAGTTTTTCTGACCACATCTGTTTCTATATTCATTTTGTCTCTTGTGAGGTGGCACTTCCTCTTTTATGTGTCACTTCAGCTTATTTTAGTCCAACTGTAGCTTCTCTTTCAATTCTTGCCATATAAGGTTTTCCTCCTTCTCTTCTTGCGGTGTCTTTTCAGGGGTGAGCGGGTCGTCTTCTGGATCCTGTACTCCCCAGTACCACTCTGGTACTTCCCACCCTGACACTAGTCTTTTGGCTTCACCTTTTCTCAAAGGGGCCTCTGGTTTTACCAGTGGTGGTTGTTTCCTTACTCCCGGGGAACCCTTCACCCAATCACTTTTTACCCTTTTTCTGCTACAAGACTTACCCTGGCGTGACGTTTTTGTTAACCATGGTAAAGCTCTCTCGGACAAGGTGACACTTATTAATATATTTGGCTCCATTTTACTCTCAGAATCTAAAATGCTAATTAGAATCAAAGTAGACATCATGCAAGTCTACAAATCCCTGCCAGTTCCTGCGCGTCACCTCTAGCTGACACCTTTACATTTAAAGAAATGTAGCCAATTTATTCAAATTTAGCCTCAGCATACATATCACTGACAAACTGAAATGGTCCACCCACACAGACAGTGTGGTGAAGAAGGTGCAACTGTGCCTCTTCAACCTCAGGAGGCTGAAGAAATTTGGCTTGTCACCTAAAACCCTGACAAACTTCTACAGATGCACAATTGAGAGCATCCTGTCGGGCTGTATCACCGCCTGGTACGGCAAACTGCACCGCCCTCAACAGCAAGGCTCTCCAGAGGGTGGTGTGGTCTGCACAATGCATCCCCGGGGGTAAACTACCTGCCCTCCAGGACACCTACACCACCCGATGTCATAGGAAAGACAAAAAGATCATCAAGGACTAGAACCACCAGAGCCACTGCCTGTTCACCCCACTATCATCCAGAAGGTGAGGTCAGTACAGGTGCATCAAAGCTGGGACCGAGAGACTGAAAAACAACTTCTATCTCAAGGCCATCAGACTGTTAAATAGCCATCACTAGCACATTAGAGGCTGCTGCCTACATACAGACTTAAAATCATTGGCTACTTTAATAAATGGAACACTAGTCACTTTTAATATTGTCACAATAATGTTTACATATCTGGCATTACTCATATGTATATACTGTATTCTATACTATTTACTGTATCTTAGCCTATGCTGCTCTGACATTGCTCTGTCCATATATTCATATATTCTTAATTCCATTCCTTTACTTATATTTATGTGTATTAGGTATTTGTTGTGAAATTGTGAGATGTTACTTGAAAGAAAGTGTTTCTATATACTGTATTTTCTTTTTGTTGTATGTTTAGCTCACATAATATAATTTAAAAGTATGCATTAAGGTGTCTATAATAGAAGAAATGTGGCAAAGACAAATGTCAAATTAATACATACATTTCTATAACTTCTTAAATACTTTTTACAATGGTGGGGAGTTCCAAGATGGAGGCACGGTGCTTCTACAGTGCCCCCTCAGTCATCTAGTGTATATATATAAATATATAAGTCATTGGTGGAGACAACAACCAATCATCATCTGTTCAAGTAAAAGCAAGACAAGTTCACAAGAACATTGTAAAGACTGAAAAAAAATAATTTATTGAAAACGTTTGTTTAAATACATTGTTTCTTTATTTCATTTACACTAGTTACGTGATTGTTCCCTCTATTTAAATATAATGATAGTCTGAAAAACAAACAAACAAACAAACAAACGAATAATAGGACAAGTATTCCGTTTCCCAGTAAACAATTAGTGTAGAACAAGTCGTTTCCATGCACTTCCCAGCCCGATGTGAGATCGGCGCCGAATGAAAGCAGCTTTGTTCATTCACGTTTTTTGTTCTTTGAAATGATTTATTTCTCTCATTGTTCCTCTCCTTCTCATTTTTTCCCCCCTCTCCCCTCCCTTTGTTCTTCTCACCCAGCTCTACCCAATCATGTGTATAAACACTAGATTGCTGATTCTATGTATTGGCCAATGACAGGCTCTGAAGCCACCGTCCACCATAGTGGTACTCCTCCGAAGGAGCAGTCCTCTCCATGGGAATGAAATTAATTCTACCCGGTATTTCAATAAAAAAAAAAGATGGTTGGCGCAGTTGCTGCAAAACAGCGCCCCCTGTCAGTCATCTAGTGTTTCTATAGCTACAGCATTGGCTCTAACCCAGGTTGATCTCACCAACGAACATGGTGATGAGCAGGATGATAGCGAACCCGGTGAGCAGCCCGGCGTTCTGGATCAGGAAGAAGATGACATTGGTCACCGTCGACCCGTCCTGTTCATTCACGATGGCGTTCATCTCTGGGAACTGAAATCACAACCACCCAGTTTTAAACCGACAGTTAAATATCACATTCCGTTTCATCCCAAAATATCAGCTTCATTTCAATCTCTCTCCCGCTCTCTTTCACTCCCTCTCTCTCCCTCGTTCTCCATCTCTCTCCATTGCAGCTATCATCAGGTCACACTGTTTTACAGTCAATAAAGCTGTGCTCCCCTCCCTCCTGGAGTGGTATAAGCAGCTCTGCAGCTGTGATAACACATCAACTGATAACACGTTGCAGTACGGTATGATGGGAAACTGACTGTCAACTGGGTCATTCAGCGGTCGGGTCCCTTAATAATGACCCGTCTGCTCTCCCTGCAAGACCAGAGCACCTTCAATATAGACTACTACCGAGCTATTTGAAAAGTTAGGTGCCGATTCTCTAATGCCAGTGCATGTACGGCCCTGCTCGGCAGCTGAAGGTCGAACGGCGGTACACAGCACATACAAGTTAAAAAAACTAAAGTCAATTCAGGACATCGGTCAGTTCGGGGTCTATAAAGGGATGAATTGTAATTTGGGAGTTGAAGCAGACCAGATGGCATTGAGGGTGGAGGGAAGCATCATGGGAGAATCTCGAACGCATTTCTTTGATTCCTTAGCGTCCTGTCTCCTCCTCACCTCAAGGTCCCTTCCCCTCTGCGAGGAATCGAGGAATCAAGGAATCAAGGAAATGCAATTGAGATTCTCCCATGTCACTCACCATGTGGAACATTCTCCTCACCATGTCTACCAGCGCTATGTAGAGGGACATTCTCCTCACCGTGTCTACCAGCGCTATGTAGAGGGACATTCTCCTCACCGTGTCTACCAGCGCTATGTAGAGGGACATTCTCCTCACCGTGTCTACCAGCGCTATGTAGAGGGACATTCTCCTCACCGTGTCTACCAGCGCTATGTAGAGGGACATTCTCCTCACCGTGTCTACCAGCGCTATGTAGAGGGACATTCTCCTCACCGTGTCTACCAGCGCTATGTAGAGGGACATTCTCCTCACCGTGTCTACCAGCGCTATGTAGAGGAACATTCTCCTCACCGTGTCTACCAATGCTATGTAGAGGGACATTCTCCTCACCATATCTGCCAGTGCTATGTAGAGGAACATTCCCCCAGCGATGGCGAAGATGGCGTTGGGGGCGAAGTTGCTCCCCAGCAGGATGCCGAAGGCCAGGCCGATGTAGCAGGACATGGCTGACAGCAGGTTGAAGAAGATGGCCTGGGGGATACTCATCCCAGAATTCAGCAGGATCACAAAGTCACCTGCAGGAAGGACCAGAGAGACAGCAACAGGTTCAGCAACACAGTAGACACCTCGAGGAACCAGCATGACTTTTACTTATGTTTGTTAACAAAAATAGCCAAGTGATTTAAATATGAATCTTTCATTTTCAAATGAAAGTTGGTTTAGTTCAGCCAAGTGGCTTACTGTTGTTACTGTAAAATCACTTGACAGACTGCTTAGAAAATAAGGAAATTATAGATACATATCACTAAATGATTCCCTCACCTAGCTCGTGGGGGAACTCCTCACAGACGATGGCGATGGAGGTACTGAAGCCAGCGACGACAGACACAGTAAAGGAGGCTCCGATCGCCAGGCCGTCGATGAAGTTGTGCAGAGCGTCGCTCAGCGTGACCATCCAGGCCACCGTCTTTATGTTGGCGATGCGCTGACCCCGAAGCCAGTGGCACATCACATTATTGACATGGACTTCCTGCTGGGACAACGTCACAGAGGAAGGAGGCGGGATAAAAAGGGAGCAGAACTGATTTGCAAATGAAAGTAATATGTCAGTCTAGTTAATATAACATATTTACTATATAATATGTCATAGTCTAGTTAATATAACATATTTACTATATAATATGTCATAGTCTAGTTAATATAACATATTGACTATATAATATGTCATAGTCTAGTTAATATAACATATTTACTATATAATATGTCAGTCTAGTTAATATAACATATTTACTATATAATATGTCATAGTCTAGTTAATATAACATATTTACTATATAATATGTCATAGTCTAGTTAATATAACATATTTACTATATAATATGTCAGTCTAGTTAATATAACATATTTACTATATAATATGTCATAGTCTAGTTAATATAACATATTTACTATATAATATGTCATAGTCTAGTTAATATAACATATTTACTATATAATATGTCATATCCTAATTAATATAACATATTTACTATTTAATATGTCAGTCTAGTTAATATAACATATTTACTATATAATATGTCATAGTCTAGTTAATATAACATATTTACTATATAATATGTCATATTCTAATTAATATAACATATTTACTATATAATATGTCATAGTCTAGTTAATATAACATATTTACTATATAATATGTCATATCCTAATTAATATAACATATTTACTATTTAATATGTCATAGTCTAGTTAATATAACATATTTACTATATAATATGTCATATCCTAATTAATATAACATACTTACTATATAATATGTCTTAGTCTAGTTAATATAACATATTTACTATATAATATGACATAGTCTAGTTAATATAACATATATTTACTATATAATATGTCATAGTCTAGTTAATATAACATATTTACTATATAATATGTCATAGTCTAGTTTGGTAATATAACATATTTACTATATAATATGTCATAGTCTAGTTAATATAACATATTTACTATATAATATGTCATAGTCTAGTTAATATAACATATTTACTATATAATATGTCATAGTCTAGTTACTATAACATATTTACTATTGTAATGACCTGACTAGATCATAAAGGAACTATTGTCCAGACAGAGGATTGAGTTACGAATTTACGGTTTATTAACCTAACTTCACACAGGCTACTGTTTGGCCGTAGCCCACGCCAAATAAATGAAGGATACCCCACAAACCAACCGTGACCTTCTCTTGTGAAGGCCAGACGTTAGAGAGAGAACAATGGCTAAACCTGGTCTTAACTTCCAATGCTCCTTCCCCCTGCCCAACCCCCCTCCACGCCACTCCGCCAACCACCAGGATGCCCGGGATCAGAACATTCCAGGCATTCCCGTGATTGGCAGATAGCAGGTTGATTGGCGTGTCGGACCCAGCGAACACTGGGTACCGGTAAGTACAACACAACCAACTAATAGCCTAACACATAACACACAGCTGTCTGTGCGGGTCGCTACACTATATAATATGTCATATCCTAGTTAATATAACATATATTTACTATATAATATGTCATAGTCTAGTTAAGATAACATATTTACTATATAATATGTCATATCCTAATTAATATAACATATTTACTATATAATATGTCATAGTCTAGTTAAGATAACATATTTACTATATAATATGTCATATCCTAATTAATATAACATATTTACTATATAATATGTCATATCCTAATTAATATAACATATTTACTATATAATATGTCATAGTCTAGTTAATATAACATATATTTACTATATAATATGTCATAGTCTAGTTAATATAACATATTTACTATATAATATGTCATAGTCTAGTTATTATAACATATTTACTATATAATATGTCATATTCTTGTTAATATAACATATTTACTATATAATATGTCATATCCTAATTAATATAACATATTTACTATATAATATGTCATAGTCTAGTTAATATAACATATTTACTATATAATATGTCATAGTCTAGTTAATATAACATATTTACTATATAATATGTCATATACTAGTAAATATAACATATTTACTATATAATATGTCATAGTCTAGTTAATATAACATATTTACTATATAATATGTCATAGTCTAGTTAATATAACATATTTACTATATAATATACTCATATCCTAGTTAATATAACATATTTACTATATAATATGTCATAGTCTAGTTAATATAACATATTTACTATATAATATACTCATATCCTAGTTAATATAACATATTTACTATATAATATGTCATAGTCTAGTTAATATAACATATTTACTATATAATATGTCATAGTCTAGTTACTATAACATATTTACTATATAATATGTCATTTCCTAATTAATTTAACATATTTACTATATAATATGTCATAGTCTAGTTAATATAACATATTTACTATATAATATGTCATATCCTAGTTAATATAACATATTTACTATATAATGTCATAGTCTAGTTAATATAACATATTTACTATATAATATGTCATAGTCTAGTTAATATAACATATTTACTATATAATATGTCATAGTCTAGTTAATATAACATATTTACTATATAATATGTCATATCCTAGTTAATATAACATATTTACTATATAATATGTCATAGTCTAGTTAATATAACATATTTACTATATAATATGTCATAGTCTAGTTAATATAACATATTTACTATATAATGTCATAGTCTAGTTAATATAACATATTTACTATATAATATGTCATAGTCTAGTTAATATAACATATTTACTATATAATATGTCATAGTCTAGTTAATATAACATATTTACTATATAATATGTCATAGTCTAGTTAATATAACATATTTACTATATAATGTCATAGTCTAGTTAATATAACATATTTACTATATAATGTCATAGTCTAGTTAATATAACATATTTACTATATAATATGTCATAGTCTAGTTAATATAACATATTTACTATATAATGTCATAGTCTAGTTAATATAACATATTTACTATATAATATGTCATAGTCTAGTTAATATAACATATTTACTATATAATATGTCATAGTCTAGTTAATATAACATATTTACTATATAATATGTCATGTCCTAATTAATATAACATATTTACTATATAATATGTCATAGTCTAGTTAATATAACATAGATTTACTATGTAACACGTTTACTATGTAACAGAATATTTTTTTTTAACTTCAATCTGAAAAGGAAAGAAACACAACAACAATCAGATGCAGTATGTAAATAACACGATGGTTGGTCGGTGGCTTCTCGGCTGCTGTGACAAACCAACTCCTTATTGGCCAGAACAGGCAGTCTTTGTGTGCAAGTGAGACAATTCTTGCTTTCATCAAGAGTCTAGGATACGCAGGCCTGTGATCAGTCCCATTCTTTAGTCTCCTGTATGACAGACAAGGCTGCATGCCAAATGGCACCCTATTCCCTTGAGTGAACTACATTTGACCAGAGTCCATACTCTAAAGGGAATAGGTTGCCATTTGGCATGCAGACTCTGTCACACAGGAGACTCTGGACAGAGTCCCCATTCCTTAGCCCTGTGTGACAACGTCAGTCTCTTCTATTTGCTCAGTATCTGTGATGTGTAACAAGGCTCAGACTCCTCCACTTGAGCCAGAGAACAAATGCTTATACATTAACGCAATCTCCCTAATCACTAGTGTCACAGATAACAGCTCAATAAATAACTAGGCTAATACTCAGTGCTGCTCTAAATGCCATTCTAGGTCAGGGTTCCCCAACTTGTGTCCCACAGGCCCAATTTGTCCCGCGGGTGGTTTGATATAAATATACTGGTGATCCCTGTTGTAGGCCGTCTATGTGTTTGTCATTATAATGTCATATTTTTGTTTTAATATTTCTGTGTTATTACCGCGTTATTACCGTGTTGTTCCCATGTTGTTACCGTGTTATTACCGTGTTGTTACCGTGTTATTACCGTGTTGTTCCCATGTTGTTACCGTGTTATTACCGTGTTATTACCGTGTTGTTCCCATGTTGTTACCGTGTTGTTACCGTGTTATTACCGTGTTGTTACCGTGTTATTACCGTGTTATTACCGTGTTGTTACCGTGTTATTACCGTGTTATTACCGTGTTGTCACCGTGTTATTACCATGTTGTTACGTGTTATTACCGTGTTGTTACCGTGTTATTACCGTGTTATTACCGTGTTGTTACCGTGTTATTACCGTGTTGTCACCGTGTTATTACCATGTTGATAAGTGTTATTACCGTGTTATTACCGTGTTATTACCGTGTTGTTACCGTGTTGTTACCGTGTTGTCACCGTGTTATTACCGTGTTATTACCGTGTTGTTACCGTGTTGTTACCGTGTTGTCACCAGTGTTATTACCGTGTTGTCACCGTGTTGTTACCGTGTTGTTCCCGTGTTGTTACCGTGTTATTACCGTGTTATTACCGTGTTGTTACCGTGTTATTACCGTGTTGTCACCGTGTTATTACCGTGTTGTTACCGTGTTATTACCATGTTGTTACCGTGTTATTACCGTGTTGTTACCGTGTTATTACCGTGTTGTTACCGTGTTGTTACCGTGTTGTCACCGTGTTATTACCGTGTTGTTACCGTGTTATTACCGTGTTGTTACTGTGTTATTTCTGTGAGTATTGACCTCTCGCCACAAACATACTAAAGATAGCCACAGACAGGCTACAGATAGCCACAAACAGACTACAGATAGCCACAGACAGGCTACAGATAGCCACAGACAGGCTACAGATAGCCACAAACAGACTACAGATAGCCACAGACAGGCTACAGATAGCCACAGACAGGCTACAGACAGCCACAGACAGGCTACAGATAGCCACAGACAGGCTACAGATAGCCACAAACAGACTACAGATAGCCACAGACAGGCTACAGATAGCCACAGACAGGCTACAGATAGCCACAGACAGACTACAGATAGCCACAGACAGGCTACAGATAGCCACAGACAGGCTACAGATAGCCACAAACAGACTACAGATAGCCAGACAGGCTACAGATAGCCACAGACATGCTACAGATAGCCACAAACAGACTACAGATAGCCACAAACAGGCTACAGATAGCCACAGACAGGCTACAGATAGCCACAGACAGACTACAGACAGCCACAGACAGGCTACAGACAGCCACAGACAGGCTACAGATAGCCACAGACAGGCTACAGATAGCCACAGACAGGCTACAGATAGCCACAAACAGACTACAGATAGCCACAGACAGGCTACAGATAGCCACAGACAGGCTACAGACAGCCACAGACAGGCTACAGACAGCCACAGACAGGCTACAGATAGCCACAGACAGGCAACAGATAGCCACATACGGCCATAGACAGCAATGACTATTCAAGGTCAGTTGAGCACTTTGTGACTCACACCTGGGTCGTGTTCAAGTGCCCAACGTAGCAAACATTTTAACGGACACTAAATAAGTTAGTTCTAGTTGGACAAATTCACGAAATTACTCCCTTTCAAAATGTTTTCTCCTGTTTTATGTCTAGTGAACAGGACACTGCTTGGTAGACGGTGTAGGATGAAGTTTCCCCTAGACGCTGATCTGGGGTCAGTTTTGAATTTCTTTGTAGTTTAGGTTAGGATTAGGGGAGGGGAAGCTGACCTGATGTCAGTACCTATAAGGAAACTTCACCCCAGAGCTGGTACCTGAGGAGGTGGTTCCGTGGATGACACTGGAGGGTCTGGGCTTGTGCTGTCTGTACTGATGCTGCTGATGGTACATGTAGTCATGGTGATAGACTCTTTCTTCTCAGACACATCTCCATTCTGGAGAGAGTTCTGCCTCAGCTGACCTGGAGCAGAGAAGTGACTGTGGCCATGCTGCAGAGGCGGGACAAAGAAGATGGTTAAAAAAAAGAGAGCCTTTGTGTATCCCAGATGGCACCCTGTTCCCTGTACAGTGCGTCCCTATTGGCTGCGGTCAAAAGAAGTGCACTATATTTGGAATAGGGTGTAATTTGGGATGCAGCCTTAAGGTTACTGCTGGAGAGACAGGACAAAGATGTTAAACATACAGAGACAGGACAAAGATGTTAAACATACAGAGACAGGACAAAGACGTTAAACATACAGAGACAGGACAAAGACGTTAAACATACAGAGACAGGACAAAGACGTTAAACATACAGAGACAGGACAAAGACGTTAAACATACAGAGACAGGACAAAGACGTTAAACATACAGAGACAGGACAAAGATGTTAAACATACAGAGACAGGACAAAGACGTTAAACATACAGAGACAGGACAAAGACGTTAAACATACAGACAGGACAAAGACGTTAAACATACAGAGACAGGACAAAGATGTTAAACATACAGAGACAGGACAAAGACGTTACACATCTAAAGACAGGATAAAGACGTTAAACATACAGAGACAGGACAAAGACGTTAAACATACAGAGACAGGACAAAGACGTTAAACATACAGACAGGACAAAGATGTTAAACATACAGAGACAGGACAAAGACGTTAAACATACAGAGACAGGACAAAGACGTTAAACATACAGAGACAGGACAAAGACGTTAAACATACAGAGACAGGACAAAGACGTTAAACATACAGAGACAGGACAAAGACGTTAAACATACAGAGACAGGACAAAGATGTTAAACATACAGAGACAGGACAAAGACGTTAAACATACAGAGACAGGACAAAGACGTTAAACATACAGACAGGACAAAGACGTTAAACATACAGAGACAGGACAAAGATGTTAAACATACAGAGACAGGACAAAGACGTTACACATCTAAAGACAGGACAAAGACGTTAAACATACAGAGACAGGACAACGACGTTAAACATACAGAGACAGGACAAAGACGTTAAACATACAGACAGGACAAAGATGTTAAACATACAGAGACAGGACAAAGACGTTAAACATACAGAGACAGGACAAAGACGTTAAACATACAGACAGGACAAAGATGTTAAACATACAGAGACAGGACAAAGACGTTAAACATACAGAGACAGGACAAAGACGTTAAACATACAGAGACAGGACAAAGACGTTAAACATACAGAGACAGGACAAAGACGTTAAACATACAGAGACAGGACAAAGACGTTAAACATACAGAGACAGGACAAAGACGTTAAACATACAGAGACAGGACAAAGACGTTAAACATACAGAGACAGGACAAAGACGTTAAACATACAGAGACAGGACAAAGACGTTAAACATACAGAGACAGGACAAAGACGTTAAACATACAGAGACAGGACAAAGACGTTAAACATACAGAGACAGGACAAAGACGTTAAACATACAGAGACAGGACAAAGACGTTAAACATACAGAGACAGGACAAAGATGTTAAACATACAGAGACAGGACAAAGACGTTAAACATACAGAGACAGGACAAAGACGTTAAACATACAGACAGGACAAAGACGTTAAACATACAGAGACAGGACAAAGATGTTAAACATACAGAGACAGGACAAAGACGTTACACATCTAAAGACAGGACAAAGACGTTAAACATACAGAGACAGGACAACGACGTTAAACATACAGAGACAGGACAAAGACGTTAAACATACAGACAGGACAAAGATGTTAAACATACAGAGACAGGACAAAGACGTTAAACATACAGAGACAGGACAAAGACGTTAAACATACAGACAGGACAAAGATGTTAAACATACAGAGACAGGACAAAGACGTTAAACATACAGAGACAGGACAAAGACGTTAAACATACAGAGACAGGACAAAGATGTTAAACATACAGAGACAGGACAAAGACGTTAAACATACAGAGACAGGACAAAGACGTTAAACATACAGAGACAGGACAAAGACGTTAAACATACAGAGACAGGACAAAGACGTTAAACATACAGAGACAGGACAAAGACGTTAAACATACAGAGACAGGACAAAGACGTTAAACATACAGAGACAGGACAAAGACGTTAAACATACAGAGACAGGACAAAGACGTTAAACATACAGAGACAGGACAAAGACGTTAAACATACAGAGACAGGACAAAGATGTTAAACATACAGAGACAGGACAAAGACGTTAAACATACAGAGACAGGACAAAGATGTTAAACATACAGAGACAGGACAAAGACGTTAAACATACAGAGACAGGACAAAGACGTTAAACATACAGAGACAGGACAAAGACGTTAAACATACAGAGACAGGACAAAGACGTTAAACATACAGAGACAGGACAAAGACGTTAAACATACAGAGACAGGACAAAGATGTTAAACATACAGAGACAGGACAAAGATGTTAAACATACAGAGACAGGACAAAGACGTTAAACATACAGAGACAGGACAAAGACGTTAAACATACAGAGACAGGACAAAGACGTTAAACATACAGAGACAGGACAAAGACGTTAAACATACAGAGACAGGACAAAGATGTTAAACATACAGAGACAGGACAAAGATGTTAAACATACAGAGACAGGACAAAGATGTTAAACATACAGAGACAGGACAAAGATGTTAAACATACAGAGACAGGACAAAGATGTTAAACATACAGAGACAGGACAAAGATGTTAAACATACAGAGACAGGACAAAGATGTATAACATACAGAGACAGGACAAAGATGTTAAACATACAGAGACAGGACAAAGACGTTAAACATACAGAGACAGGACAAAGACGTTAAACATACAGAGACAGGACAAAGACGTTAAACATACAGAGACAGGACAAAGACGTTAAACATACAGAGACAGGACAAAGACGTTAAACATACAGAGACAGGACAAAGACGTTAAACATACAGAGACAGGACAAAGACGTTAAACATACAGAGACAGCGCACGTGATAAAATAGATAATAGATGTACAGAGAGAGACCGTAAACGAAGCCTAGTCAAATCGACACAGCACAGGCACAGAACAGCCATGCTGCAAAGACATGTTTTTTTATATAGTTTTGTGGTTAAAAAGAAAGCATGGGTATGTCTCATATGGTACCTTACAATACTCCATATAAGTGCTTTGACCAGGGCCCTATGGTAAACATACAGAGACAGAACACACAGAAGCTGGCTAGATGACCCGAGATGTACAGACTGGAAATGAACCCGGGCCAAATTGACACAGTGTACAGTCATGGCCAAAAGTTTTGAGAAAGACACAAAATATTAATTTTCACAAAGTCTGCTGCTTCAGTGTCTTTAGATATTTTTGTCAGATGTTACTATGGAATACTGAAGTATAATTACAAGCATTTCAAATGTGTCAAAGGGTTTTTGTTTGTCCACCCGCCTCTTGTGGATTGACCACAAATTCTCGAAGGGATTAAGGTCTGGGGAGTTTCCTGGCCATGGACCCAAAATATCGATGTTTTGTTCCCCGAGCCACTTAGTTATCACTTTTGCCTTATGGCAAGGTGCTCCATCATGCTGGAAAAGGCATTGTTCGTCACCAAACTGTTATTGGATGGTTGTAAGAAGTTGCTCTCGGAGGATGTGTTGGTACCATTCTTTATTCATGGCTGTGTTCTTAGGAAAAATTGTGAGTGAGCCCACTCCCTTGGCTGAGAAGCAACCCCACACATGAATGGTCTCAGGATGCTTTACTGTTGGCATGACAAAGGACTGATGGTAGCGCTCACCTTGTCTTCTCCGGAGAAGCTTTTTTCCGGATGCCCCAAACAATCGGAAAGGGGATTCATCAGAGAAAAGGACTTTACCCCAGTCCTCAGCAGTCCAATCCCTGTACCTTTTGCAGAATATCAGTCTGTCCCTGATGTTTTTCCTGGCTGGACTTTCTTGGGCGCCCTGAAGCCTTCTTCACAACAATTGAACCGCTCTCCTTGAAGTTCTTGAGGATCCGATAAATGGTCGATTTAGGTGCAATCTTACTGGCAGCAATATCCTTGCCTGTGAAGCCCTTTTTGTGCAAAGCAATGATGACGGCACATGTTTCCTTGCAGGTAATCATGGTTGACAGAGGAAGAACAATGATTCCAAGCACCACCCTCCTTTTGAAGCTTCCAGTCTGTTATTTGAACTCAATCAGCATGACAGTGATCTCCAGCCTTGTCCTCATCAACACTCACACCTGTGTTAATGAGAGAATCACTGACATGATGTCAGCTGGTCCTTTTGTGGCAGGGCTGAAATGCAGTGGAAATGTTTTTTTGGGGATTCAGTTCATTTGCATGGCAAAGAGGGACTTTGCAATTAATTGAAATTCATCTGATCACTCTTCATGACATTCTGGAGTATATGCAAATTGCCATCATACAAACTGAGGCAGCAGACTTAGTGAAAATGTATATTTGTGTCATTCTCAAAACATTTGGCCACGACGGTAGGCACAGAACCCTGCCACAATCAATTAGTCAATCAATCCATCAATTAATCAATCAATCCATCAATTAATCAATCATAATGCTCTAAAAAAACAGACAGAAAATACACACCTTAGAGAAAGCAGCCCTGTAGCACTGCTACGTCTCTGATTCATGCAAAGTTACAGGTACAGGTGATATGCTGGTTCAACTGTTTAAAGCAGACAATACCTCATGCTCTGTTCTTAGTGCCATCTTCAGTACTTTCTCTGTGAAGAACAGCAGGTAAAATCCACCAAATATTCCGATGGCTTTCAGAATGTAGTCATCCGCTCTGGGATCAAATCCCAGGGCCTGTTGGTGTTGGAAAAACATTTATGTGGTAACAGTAGGGTTGCAAAAAATAATAAAAAATCCTGGTTGGAAGATTCCTGGAATTATGAGGGAATAAGCAGGAAATCCAGGGAATTTGGGGAAAGTTACTGTAATTTTGTAACTCTAGGTAACCGTAATACAGTAATTGTGAAACCCTAGGTAGCAGTAATACAGTAATTATGCAACCCTAGGTAGCAGTAATACAGTAATTGTGAAACCCTAGGTAGCAGTAAGACAGTAATTATGCAACCGTCGGTAGCAGTAATACAGTAATTTTGAAACCCTAGGTAGCAGTAATACAGTAATTGTGAAAACCTAGGTAGCAGTAATACAGTAATTATGCAACCCTAGGTAGCAGTAATACAGTAATTGTGAAACCCTAGGTAGCAGTAATACAGTAATTATGCAACCCTAGGTAGCAGTAATACAGTAATTGTGAAACCCTAGGTAGCGGTAAGACAGTAATTATGCAACCGTAGGTAGCAGTAATACAGTAATTTTGAAACCCTAGGTAGCAGTAACACAGTAATTAAGCATGCTGCCACCACCATGCTTCACCGTGAGGATGGTGCCTGGCTTCCTCCAGACGTGACGCTTGGCAATCAGGCCAAAGAGTTCCATCTTGGTTTCATCATACCAGACAATCTTGTTTCTCATGGTCTGAGAGTCCTTTATAGCTGCCTTTTGGCAAATTACAAGCGGGATGTCAAAGTCAAAGTCAAAAGTCAAAGTCACCATTATTAGTCAGTTGTACAACCGAATGCCTTCAACTGAAATGCGTCTTCCGCATTTAACCCAACATCTCTGAATCAGAGAGGTGCAGGGGGCCTGCCTTAATCGACATCACGTCAGATTTTTACCTTGTCAGCTCAGGGATTTGAACTTGCAACCCTCCGGTTACAAGTCCAATGCTCTAACCACTAGGCTACCTGCCGCCATAAGTCATGTGCCTTTTACTGAGGAGTGGCTACCATCTGGCCACTCTACCATAAAGTCCTGACTGGTGAAGTGCTGCAGAGATGGTTGTCCTTCTGGAAGGTTCTCATGTCCACAGAGGAACTCTGCTGCTCTGTCACAGTGATCATCGGGCCCTTCTCCCCCGATTGCTCAGTTTGGCTGGGCGGCCAGCTTTAGGTAGAGTCTTGGTTTTTCCAAACTTCATCCATTTAAGAATGATGGAGGCCACTGTGTTCTTGGGGAGCTTCAATGCTGCAGAAATGTTTCGGTACCCTTTCTCAGATCTGTTCCTAGACACAATCCTGTCTCTGAGCTCTACAGACAATTCCTCTGACCTCATGGCTTGGTTTTTGCTCTGACATGCACTGTCAACTTGTGAGACCTTATATAGACAGGTGCGTGCCTTTCCAAATCATGTCCAATCAATTGAATTTACCACAGGAGGACTCCAATCAAGTTGTAGGAACATCGAGTCTCATGGTCTGAATACTTATGTAAATAAGGTATTTCTGTGGGGTTTTTTTGTTGTTGCAAAAATGTCTAAAACCCTGTTTTTGCTTTGTCTTTAAGGGGTATTGTGATGTCATTAAGGGGTATTGTGATGTCATTATGGGGTATTGTGATTTCTTTAAGGGGTATTGTGATGTCATTATGGGGTATTGTGATGTCATTATGGGGTATTGTGATGTCATTATGGGGTATTGTGATGTCATTATGGGGTATTGTGTGTAGATTGATGAGGATTTTTATTTATTTAATCCATTTTAGGATAAGGCTGTAACGTCACAAAATGTGGAATAAGGGAAGGGGTCTGAATACTTTCCAAATGTACTGTACATACATACAGGGCGGCAGGGTAGCCTAGTGGTTAGAGCGTTGGACTAGTAACCGAAAGGTTGCAATTCCGAATCCCCGAGCTGACATGGTACAAATCTGTCCTTCTGAACAAGGAAGTTAACCCACTGTTCCTAGGCCGTCATTAAATAAAGGTAAAATACATTACCAGTCAAAAGTTTGGACACTCATTCAAGGGTTTTTATTTATTTTTTACTATTTTCTACATTGTAGACACATCAGTAGGAACCAAAAAGCTCTGGGTCTTCCTTCCTGTGGTGGTCCTCATGAGAGCCAGTTTCATCACAGCGCTTGATGGTTTTTGCGACTGCACTTGAAGGAACTTTCAAAGTTCTTGGAATGTTCTGGCTGACCTTCATGTCTTAAAGTAATGATGGACTGTCGTTTCTCTTTGCTTATTTGAGATGTTCTTGCCATAATATGGACTTGGTCTTTTACCAAATAGGGCCATCTTCTGTATACCACCCCTACCTTGTCACAACACAACTGATTGGCTCAAACGCATTAAGAAGGAAAGAATAAAAAACACTTTTTTTGGTTACTACATGACTCCATATGTGTTATTTCATAGTTTTGATGTCTTCACTATTATTCCACAATGTAGAAAATAGTAAAAATAAAGAAAAAACCTATGAATGAGTGGGTGTGTCCCAAACTTTTGACTGATACTGTATATATTTACATATAAAAGACATATACATATACCACCATCCATATTGTATTTCTATTTCCCATATATATTTTAAACTGTGATGTGACGTTTCACAAGTTCTGAACCTTTTCTATTCTCACAGTTTCTACAGATTGTAAATTACATTTTTTTTAAATTGTGTTGCTAAAAGTATTATTATATTATTGATGGATTGACTTTTCATATTGCCCAGTAGTTCTATCTGCAGGGTTTAGTTCCAGGTAAATGCTGCAATACTTTAAGCCATTCCTGGACCTGCGACCAAAAACCAGCTACATACGGACAGTACCAAAACAAATGATCTAATGATTCTGTCTCTTAGCACCAAAATCTGCAGAGCTGGGATGGTTGTATTCCCCATATATATATATATAAATATATAACATTATATTGGTTGAAAGAATTTTGTTTAATAATTTAAATGGAAAAATGCTGTTTTGAATCCAGCGTCGTTTTGCGTGTCAGTTCATAAACCATGTGCCATGGAATCGGTACATCGAAAAATCTCTTCCTAACTATTTTGCAATCTATATGGCACCGCTAAAAAAAACTTGGGTCGTTAAATTAAACTAGTATACTTTTTAATTTATCACAATTTTCTTAAAACCAATTTTGGTCTTTACTGCCGACAGACAAGTTCTTTACTTTCTCCCCTTCCACTTGCTTCTTCCATTTTTGCGTTAATGCTGCAATTAGTTGGTTGTAATTTTGGGTAGAGCAGACATTTAGCTGCCTGTGTGACAACTCCACCAGTCCTATTTATGATATCATGGTATTAACTGCAGGACAGCATTAGAGAGATCCTACCACTGGTATTAACTGCAGCACAGCATTAGAGAGATCCTACCACTGGTATTAACTGCAGGACAGCATTAGAGAGATCCTACCACTGGTATTAACTGCAGGACAGCGTTGGAGAGATCCTACCACTGGTATTAACTGCAGGACAGCATTAGAGAGATCCTACCACTGGTATTAACTGCAGGACAGCATTAGAGAGATCCTACCACTGGTATTAACTGCAGGACAGCATTAGAGAGATCCTACCACTGGTATTAACTGCAGCACAGCATTAGAGAGATCCTACCACTGGTATTAACTGCAGGACAGCATTAGAGAGATCCTACCACTGGTACTAACTGCAGCACAGCATTAGAGAGATCCTACCACTGGTACTAACTGTAGCACAGCATTAGAGAGATCCTACCACTGGTACTAACTGCAGCACAGCATTAGAGAGATCCTACCACTGGTATTAACTGCAGGACAGCATTAGAGAGATCCTACCACTGGTATTAACTGCAGGACAGCATTAGAGAGATCCTACCACTGGTATTAACTGCAGGACAGCATTAGAGAGATCCTACCACTGGTATTAACTGCAGGACAGCATTAGAGAGATCCTACCACTGGTATTAACTGCAGGACAGCATTAGAGAGATCCTACCACTGGTATTAACTGCAGGACAGCATTAGAGAGATCCTACCACTGGTATTAACTGCAGCACAGCGTTGGAGAGATCCTACCTCTGGTATTAACTGCAGGACAGCATTAGAGAGATCCTACCACTGGTATTAACTGCAGGACAGCATTAGAGAGATCCTACCACTGGTATTAACTGCAGGACAGCATTAGAGAGATCCTACCTCTGGTATTAACTGCAGGACAGCATTAGAGAGATCCTACCACTGGTATTAACTGCAGGACAGCATTAGAGAGATCCTACCTCTGGTATTAACTGCAGGACAGCATTAGAGAGATCCTACCACTGGTATTAACTACAGGACAGCATTAGAGAGATCCTACCACTGGTATTAACTGCAGGACAGCATTAGAGAGATCCTACCACTGGTATTAACTGCAGGACAGCATTAGAGAGATCCTACCACTGGTATTAACTGCAGCACAGCATTAGAGAGATCCTACCACTGGTACTAACTGCAGCACAGCATTAGAGAGATCCTACCACTGGTATTAACTGCAGGACAGCATTAGAGAGATCCTACCTCTGGTATTAACTGCAGGACAGCGTTGGAGAGATCCTACCACTGGTATTAACTGCAGGACAGCATTAGAGAGATCCTACCACTGGTATTAACTACAGGACAGCATTAGAGAGATCCTACCACTGGTATTAACTGCAGGACAGCATTAGAGAGATCCTACCACTGGTATTAACTGCAGGACAGCGTTGGAGAGATCCTACCACTGGTATTAACTGCAGGACAGCATTAGAGAGATCCTACCACTGGTATTAACTGCAGGACAGCATTAGAGAGATCCTACCACTGGTATTAACTGCAGGACAGCATTAGAGAGATCCTACCTCTGGTATTAACTGCAGCACAGCGTTGGAGAAGAGCGTGCCGATGGCCAGGCCGATGAAGTAGGTGAGCACCTTGGGAAAGTACGGCTTCTTGGTGAAGGGGATGAGCGCCAGGCCCAGGAGAGAGGCCAGGTTAATGATGGTGACAGACAGGAAGCCATAACCCCACACTGGACAGGACAGGAGACAGAGGTACACATTGTTACTAACCCATAACCCATAACCCCACACTGGACAGGAGGCAGAGGTACACATTGTTACTAACCTATAACCCATAACCCCACACTGGACAGGACAGGAGACAGAGGTACACATTGTTACTTACCCATAACCCATAACCCCACACTGGACAGGACAGGAGACAGAGGTACACATTGTTACTTACCCATAACCCATAACCCCACACTGGACAGGACAGGAGACAGAGGTACACATTGTTACTTATCCATAACCCATAACCCCACACTGGACAGGAGACAGAGGTACACATTGTTAGTAACCCATAACCCATAACCCCACACTGGACAGGACAGGAGACAGAGGTACACATTTTATTAACCAAAAGACCCACACTGGACAGGACAGGACAGGAGAGATACATATTGAGCATGGTTACATTCAGTTTTTCAAAACTCACTTCAGACGTGAATAAGAGTGAGGCTGCTGGTGTTGGCACAGATCAAATCCACCGCTGGAACTCTGATTTAAACTATTCACATGTCCTAATAATTTGAAAGATTGCTCAGAAAACCAGGTGTTTCAATCAGCATGTGCTTACTTCGATGTTGACCGTACGCCGATTAAGATAAGGTGATTACTGCTATTGCTATAATTGGCCTTCCACCATAATAAGTTAAATATTGAATTATTTGTGTGCAGGTAAACGGACTCATTGTTACTGACCCAAACTACAACCACATGTGTTACTGACCAAAACTACAACCACAGTGTTACTGACCAAAACTACAACCACAGTGTTACTGAACCAACCTATAACCACAGTGTTTCAGACCCAACCTATAACCACAGTGTTTCAGACCCAACCTATAACCACAGTATTTCAGACCCAACCTATAACCACAGTGTTACTGACCAAAACTACAACCACAGTGTTACTGACCAAACATACAACCACAGTGTTACTGAACCAAACTATAACCACAGTGTTACTGACCCAACCTATAACCACAGTGTTACTGACCCAACCTACAACCACAGTGTTACTGACCCAACCTACAACCACAGTGTTTCTGACCAAAACTACATCCACAGTTTTACTGACCCAAACTACAACCACAGTGTTACTGACCCAAAATACAACCACAGTGTTACTGACCCAAACTACAAACACAGTGTTACTGACCCAAACTACAACCACAGTGTTACTGACACAACCTACAACCACAGTGTTACTGACCAAAACTACAACAACAGTGTTACTGACCCAAACTACAACCACAGTGTTACTGACCCAACCTACAACCACAGTGTTACTGACCAAAACTACAACCACAGTGTTACTGACCCAACCTACAACCACAGCGTTACTGACCCAACCTACAACCACAGAGTTACTGACCCAACCTACAACCACAGTGTTACTGACCCAACCTAAAACCACAGTGTTTCTGACCAAAACTACAACCACAGTTTTACTGACCAAAACTACAACCACAGTGTTACTGACCAAAACTACAACCACAGTTTTACTGACCAAAACTATAACCACAGTGTTACTGACCCAAACTATAACCACAGTGTTACTGGCCCAACCTATTACCACAGTGGTACTGACCCAAACTATAACCACATTGTTACTGAAACAACCTACAACCACAGTGTTACTGACCAAACCTATAACCACAGTGTTACTGTCTCAAAAAAAAACACAGTGTTACTGACCCAACCTATAACCACAGTGTTACTGACCCAACCTATAACCACAGTTTTACTGACCCAACCTATTACCACAGTGTTACTGGCCCAACCTATAACCACAGTGTTACTGACCCAAACTATAACCACATTGTTACAGAACCAACCTACAACCACAGTGTTACTGACGAAACCTATAACCACAGTGTTACTGTCTCAAAAAATGACCACAGTGTTACTGACCCAACCTAAAACCACAGTGTTGCTGACCAAAACTACAACCACAGAGTTACTGACCAAAACTACAACCACAGTGTTACTGACCCAACCTATTACCACAGTGTTACTGATCCAACCTATTACCACAGTGTTACTTATCCAATCTATAACCACAGTCTTACTGGCCCAACCTATAAACACAGTGTTACTGGCCCAACCTATAACCACAGTGTTACTGGCCCAATCAATAACCACAGTGTTACTGAACCAACCTATAACCACAGTGTTACTTGCCCAATCTATAACCACAGCGTTCCTGACCCAATCTATAACCACAGTGTTACTGACCCAAAATACAACCACAGTGTTACTGACCCAACCTATAACCACAGTGTTACTGAACCAACCTATAACCACAGTGTTACTGGCCCAACCTATAACCAAAGTGTTACTGAACCAACCTACAACCACAGCGTTACTGACCAAACCTATAACCACAGTGTTACTGGCCCAATCAATAACCACAGTGTTACTGAACCAACCTAAAACCACAGTGTTACTTGCACAATCTATAACCACAGAATTCCTGACCCAATCTATAACCACAGTGTTACTGACCCAAAATACAACCACAGTGTTATTGACCCAACCTATAACCACACTGTTACTGACCCAACCTATAACCAGAGTGTTACTGGCCCAACCTACAACCACAGTGTTACTGAACCAACCTACAACCACAGTGTTTCTGACCAAAACTACAACCACAGTTTTACTGACCCAAACTACAACCACAGTGTTACTGACCCAAAATACAACCACAGTGTTACTGACCCAAACTACAAACACAGTGTTACTGACCCAAACTACAACCACAGTGTTACTGACCCAACCTACAACCACAGTGTTACTGACCAAAACTACAACCACAGTGTTACTGACCCAAACTACAACCACAGTGTTACTGACCCAACCTACAATCACAGTGTTACTGACCCAACCTAAAACCACAGTGTTTCTCACCCAACCTATAACCACAGTTTTACTGACCAAAACTACAAACACAGTGTTACTGACCCAAACTACAACCACAGTGTTACTGACCCAACCTACAACCACAGTGTTACTGACCCAACCTACAACCACAGTGTTACTGACCAAAACTACAACCACAGTGTTACTGACCCAAACTACAACCACTGTGTTACAGACCCAACCTATAACCACAGTGTTACAGACCCAACCTATAACCACAGTGTTACTGACCCAACCTATAACCACAGTGTTACTGAACCAACCTATAACCACAGTGTTACTGGCCCAACCTATAACCACAGTGTTACTGAACCAACCTACAACCACAGTGTTACTGACCAAACCTATAACCACAGTGTTACTGTCTCAAAAAATAACCACAGTGTTACTGACCCAACCTATAACCACATTGTTACTGAACCAACCTACAACCACAGTGTTACTGACCAAACCTATAACCACAGTGTTACTGTCTCAAAAAATTACCACAGTGTTACTGACCCAACCTATAACCACAGTGTTACTGACCCAACCTATTACCACAGTGGTACTCACATAACCTATAACCACAGTGTTACCGACCCAACCTATAACCACAGTGTTACTGACCAAACCTATAACCACAGTGTTACTGACCCAACCTATAACCACAGTGTTACTGACCCAACCTATAACCACAGTGTTGCTGACCAAAACTACAACCACAGCGTTACTGAACAAAACTACAACCACAGTGTTACTGACCCAACCTATTACCACAGTGTTACTGATCCAACATATTACCACAGTGTTACTTATCCAATCTATAACCACAGTGTTACTCGCCCAACCTATAACAACAGTGTTACTGGCCCAACCTATAACCACAGTGTTACTGGCCCAATCAATAACCACAGTGTTACTGACCCAACCTATAACCACAGTGTTACCTGCCCAACCTATAACCACACAGTTACTGACCCAACCTATAACCACAGTGTTACTGGCCCAACCTATAACCACAGTGTTACTGACCCAACCTACAACCACAGTGTTTCTGACCAAAACTACAACCACAGTTTTACTGACCCAAACTACAACCACAGTGTTACTGACCCAAAATACAACCACAGTGTTACTGACCAAAACTACAAACACAGTGTTACTGACCAAAACTACAACCACAGTGTTCCTGACCAAAACTACAACCACAGTTTTACTGACCAAAACTACAACCACAGTGTTACTGACCCAACCTACATCCACAGTGTTACTGACCCAAACTATAACCACATTATTACTGAAACAACCTACAACCACAGTGTTACTGACCAAACCTATAACCACAGTGTTACTGTCTCAAAAAATAACCACAGTGTTAATGACCCAACCTATAAACACAGTGTTACTGACCCAACCTACAACCACAGTGTTACAGACCCAACCTACAACCACAGTGTTACTGACCCAACCTATAACCACAGTGTTACTGACCCAACCTATTACCACAGTGTTACTGATCCAACATATTACCACAGTGTTACTTATCCAATCTATAACCACAGTGTTACTCGCCCAACCTATAACCACAGTGTTACTGGCCCAACCTATAACCACACTGTTACTGGCCCAATCAATAACCACAGTGTTACTGACCCAACCTATAACCACAGTGTTACCTGCCCAACCTATAACCACACTGTTACTGACCCAACCTATAACCACAGTGTTACTGGCCCAACCTATAACCACAGTGTTACTGACCCAACCTACAACTACAGTGTTTCTGACCAAAACTACAACCACAGTTTTACTGACCCAAACTACAACCACAGTGTTACTGACCCAAAATACAACCACAGTGTTACTGACCCAAACTACAAACACAGTGTTACTGACCCAAACTACAACCACAGTGTTACTGACCCAAACTACAACCACAGTGTTACTGACCCAACCTACAACCACAGTGTTACTGACAAAAACTACAACCACAGTGTTACTGACCCAAACTACAACCACAGTGTTACTGACCAAAACTACAACCACAGTGTTACTGACCAAAACTACAACCACTGTGTTACAGACCCAACCTATAACCACAGTGTTACAGACCCAACCTATAACCACAGTGTTACTGACCCAACCTATAACCACAGTGTTACTGAACCAACCTATAACCACAGTGTTACTGGCCCAACCTATAACCACAGTGTTACTGAACCAACCTACAACCACAGTGTTACTGACCAAACCTATAACCACAGTGTTACTGTCTCAAAAAATAACCACAGTGTTACTGACCCAACCTATAACCACATTGTTACTGAAACAACCTACAACCACAGTGTTACTGACCCAACCTATAACCACAGTGTTACTGACCCAACCTATTACCACAGTGGTACTCACATAACCTATAACCACAGTGTTACCGACCCAACCTATAACCACAGTTTTACTGACCCAACCTATAACCACAGTGTTACTGACCAAACCTATAACCACAGTGTTACTGACCCAACCTATAACCACAGTTTTACTGACCCAACCTATAACCACAGTGTTGCTGACCAAAACTACAACCACAGCGTTACTGACCAAAACTACAACCACAGTGTTACTGACCCAACCTATTACCACAGTGTTACTGATCCAACCTATTACCACAGTGTTACTTATCCAACCTATTACCACAGTGTTACTTATCCAATCTACAACCACAGTGTTACTGGCCCAACCTATAACCACAGTGTTACTGGCCCAACCTATAACCACAGTGTTACTGGCCCAATCAATAACCACAGTGTTACTAAACCAACCTATAACCACAGTGTTACTGATCCAACCTATAACCACAGTGTTACTGACCCATCCTACAACCACAGTGTTACTGACCCAAACTATAACCACAGTGTTCTTGACCCAATCTATAACCACAGTGTTACTGACCCAAAATACAACCACAGTGTTACTGACCCAACCAACAACCACAGTGTTACTTACCCAACATATAACCACAGTATTACCTGACCAACCTATAACCACACAGTTACTGACCCAACCTATAACCACAGTGTTACTGACACAACCTATAACCACAGTGTTACTGGCCCAACCTACAACCACAGTGTTACTCACATAACCTATAACCACAGTGTTACTGAACCAACCTATAACCACAGTGTTACTGGCCCAACCTACAACCACAGTGTTACTCACATAATCTATAACCACAGTGTTACTGACCCAACCTATAACCACAGTGTTACTGATCCAACCTATTACCACAGTGTTACTGACCCAACCTACAACCACAGTGTTACTGACCCAAATAACAACCACAGTGTTACTGACCCAAACTACAAACACAGTGTTACTGACCCAAACTACAACCACAGTGTAACTGACCCAACCTACAACCACAGTGTTACTGACCAAAACTACAACCACAGTGTTACTGACCCAACCTACAACCACAGTGTTCCTGACCAAAACAACAACCACAGTTTTACTTACCAAAACTACAACCGCAGTGTTACTGACCCAACCTACAACCACAGTGTTACTGACCCAACTTACAACCACAGTGTTACTGAACCAACCTATAACCACAGTGTTAATGACTCAAACTATAACCACATTGTTACTGAACCAACCTACAACCACAGTGTTACTAACCAAACCTATAACCACAGTGTTACTGTCTCAAAAAATAACCACAGTGTTAATGACCCAACCTATAAACACAGTGTAACTGACCCAACCTAAAACCACAGTGTTACAGACCCAACCTATTACCACAGTGGTACTCACATAACCTATAACCACAGTGTTACTGACCCAACCTATAACCACAGTGTTACTTACCGAACCTATAACCACAGTGTTACTGACCCAAACTATAACCACAGTGTTACTGACCCAACCTAAAACCACAGTGTTGCTGACCAAAACTACAACCACAGCGCTACTGACCAAAACTACAACCACAGTGTTACTGACCCAACCTATTACCACAGTGTTACTGATCCAACCTATTACCACAGTGTTACTTATCCAATCTATAACCACAGTGTTATTGGCCCAACCTATAACCACAGTGTTACTGGCCCAACCTATAACCACAGTGTTACTGACCCAATCTATTACCACAGTGTTACTTATCCAATCTATAACCACAGTGTTACCGGCCCAACCTATAACCACAGTGTTACCGACCAAACCTATAACCACAGTGTTAGTGACCCAATCTATAACCACAGTGTTCCTGACCCAATCTATAACCACAGTGTTACTGACCCAAAATACAACCACAGTGTTACTGACCCAAACTACAACCACTGTGTTACAGACCCAACCTATAACCACAGTGTTACAGACCCAACCTATAACCACAGTGTTACTGACCCAACCTATAACCACAGTGTTACTGAACCAACCTATAACCACAGTGTTACTGACCAAACCTATAACCACAGTGTTACTGTCTCAAAAAATAACCACAGTGTTACTGACCCAACCTATAACCACATTGTTACTGAACCAACCTACAACCACAGTGTTACTGACCAAACCTATAACCACAGTGTTACTGTCTCAAAAAATAACCACAGTGTTACTGACCCAACCTATAA
This sequence comes from Brachymystax lenok tsinlingensis, assembly GCA_030435695.1. Lineage (NCBI taxonomy): Eukaryota > Metazoa > Chordata > Actinopteri > Salmoniformes > Salmonidae > Brachymystax > Brachymystax lenok. The sequence continues at coordinate 43,081,082 of CM059786.1, read as the reverse complement.
CCACATTGTTACTGAACCAACCTACAACCACAGTGTTACTGACCAAACCTATAACCACAGTGTTACTGTCTCAAAAAATTACCACAGTGTTACTGACCCAACCTATAACCACAGTGTTTCTGAACCACAGCCGCAAACTGTTACTAACCCAACCTATAACCACAGTGTTACCTGCCCAACCTATAACCACACAGTTACTGACCCAACCTATAACCACAGTGTTACTGACCCAAACTATAACCACACTGTTACTGACCCAATCTATAACCACAGTGTTACTGACCCAACCTATTACCACGGTGTTACTCACATAACCTATAACCACAGTGTTACTGGCCCAACCTATAACCACAGTGTCACTGACCCAACCTATAACCACAGTGTTACTGACCCAACCTATAACCACAGTGTTACTGGCCCAACCTTTAACCACAGTGTTACTGACCCAACCTATTAACACAGTGTTACTGATCCAACCTATAACCACAGTGTTACTGACCCAACCTATAACCACAGTGTTACTGGCCCAACCTATAACCACACTGTTACTGATCACAGCATCAATACTGATCACAGCATCAATACTGATCACAGAATAAATACTGATCACAGCATCAATACTGATCACAGAATAAATACTGATCACAGAATAAATACTGATCACAGCATAAATACTGATCATAGAATAAATACTGATCACAGCATCAATACTGATCACAGAATAAATACTGATCACAGCATCAAGACTGATCACAGAATAAATACAGATCACAGCATCAATACTGATCACAGAATAAATACTGATCACAGCATCAATACTGATCACAGAATTAATACTGATCACAGCATCAATACTGATCACAGCATCAATACTGATCACAGAATAAATACTGATCACAGAATCAATACTGATCACAGAATAAATACTGATCACAGCATCAATACTGATCACAGAATAAATACTGATCACAGAATAAATACTGATCACAGCATCAATACTGATTACAGAATAAATACTGATCACAGCATCAATACTGATCACAGAATAAATACTGATCACAGCATCAATACTGATCACAGAATAAATACTGATCACAGAATAAATACTGATCACAGAATCAATACTGATCACAGCATCAATACTGATCCCAGAATAAATACTGATCACAGCATCAATACTGATCCCAGGATAAATACTGATCACAGCATCAATACTGATCACAGAATAAATACTGATCACAGGAGGCTGTACTGATCACAGAATCAATACTGATCACAGCATCAATACTGATCACAGAATAAATACTGATCATAGCATCAATACTGATCACAGAATAAATACTGATCACAGCATCAATACTGATCACAGTATAAATACTGATCACAGCATCAATACTGATCACAGAATAAATACTGATCACAGAATAAATACTGATCACAGAATAAATACTGATCCCAGAATAAATACTGATCACAAAATAAATACTGATCACAGAATCAATACTGATCACAGAATAAATACTGATCACAGAATAAATACTGATCACAGCATCAATACTGATCACAGAATAAATACTGATCCCAGAATAAATACTGATCCCAGAATAAATACTGATCACAGAATCAATACTGATCACAGCAACAATACTGAACACAGAATAAATACTGATCACAGCATCAATACTGATCACAGAATAAATACTGATCACAGCATCAATACTGATCACAGAATAAATACTGATCACAGCATCAATACTGATCACAGAATAAATACTGATCACAGCATCAATACTGATCACAGAATAAATACTGATCACAGAATAAATACTGATCACAGCATCAATACTGATCACAGAATAAATACTGATCACAGCATCAATACTGATCACAGCATCAATACTGATCCCAGAATAAATACTGATCACAGAATAAATACTGATCACAGAATAAATACTGATCACAGCATCAATACTGTTTACAGAATAAATACTGATCACATAATAAATACTGATCACAGCATCAATACTGATCACAGAATAAATACTGATCACAGAATCAATACTGATCACAGAATAAATACTGATCACAGCATCAATACTGATCACAGAATAAATACTGATCACAGAATAAATACTGATCACAGCATCAATACTGATCACAGAATAAATACTGATCACAGAATCAATACTGATCACAGAATAAATACTGATCACAGCATCAATACTGATCACAGAATAAATACTGATCACAGCATCAATACTGATCACAGAATAAATACTGATCACAGAATAAATACTGATCACAGAATAAATACTGATCACAGCATCAATACTGATCACAGAATAAATACTGATCACAGCATCAATACTGATCACAGAATAAATACTGATCACAGCATCAATACTGATCACAGAATCAATACTGATCACAGCATCAATACTGATCCCAGTATAAATACTGATCACAGCATCAATACTGATCACAGAATAAATACTGATCACAGCATCAATACTGATCACAGAATAAATACTGATCACAGAATAAATACTGATCACAGCATCAATACTGATCACAGAATAAATACTGATCACAGCATCAATACTGATCACAGAATCAATACTGATCACAGCATCAATGCTGATCACAGAATAAATACTGATCACAGCATCAATACTGATCACAGAATAAATACTGATCACAGCATCAATACTGATCACAGAATAAATACTGATCACAGAATAAATACTGATCACAGAATCAATACTGATCACAGCATCAATACTGATCCCAGAATAAATACTGATCACAGCATCAATACTGATCCCAGAATAAATACTGATCACAGCATCAATACTGATCCCAGAATAAATACTGATCACAGCATCAATACTGATCACAGAATCAATACTGATCACAGCATCAATGCTGATCACAGAATAAATACTGATCACAGAATAAATACTGATCACAGAATAAATACTGATCACAGCATCAATACTGATCACAGAATAAATACTGATCACAGCATCAATACTGATCACAGCATCAATACTGATCACAGAATAAATACTGATCACAGAATAAATACTGATCACAGCATCAATACTGATCACAGAATAAATACTGATCACAGAATAAATACTGATCACAGCATCAATACTGATCACAGCATCAATACTGATCACAGAATAAATACTGATCACAGAATAAATACTGATGACAGCATCAATACTGATCACAGAATAAATACTGATCACAGAATCAATACTGATCACAGAATAAATACTGATCACAGCATCAATACTGATCACAGAATAAATACTGATCACAGCATCAATACTGATCACAGAATAAATACTGATCACAGCATCAATACTGATCACAGAATCAATACTGATCACAGCATCAATACTGATCCCAGAATAAATACTGATCACAGAATAAATACTGATCACAGAATCAATACTGATCACAGAATAAATACTGATCACAGAATCAATACTGATCACAGAATAAATACTGATCACAGCATCAATACTGATCACAGAATAAATACTGATCACAGCATCAATACTGATCACAGAATAAATACTGATCACAGCATCAATACTGATCACAGAATAAATACTGATCACAGCATCAATACTGATCACAGCATCAATACTGATCACAGAATAAATACTGATCACAGAATAAATACTGATCACAGAATAAATACTGATCACAGCATCAATACTGATCACAGAATAAATACTGATCACAGAATATATACTGATCACAGAATCAATACTGATCACAGCATCAATACTGATCCCAGAATAAATACTGATCACAGCATCAATACTGATCCCAGAATAAATACTGATCACAGAATAAATACTGATCACAGAATCAATACTGATCACAGAATAAATACTGATCACAGAATCAATACTGATCACAGAATAAATACTGATCACAGCATCAATACTGATCACAGAATAAATACTGATCACAGCATCAATACTGATCACAGAATAAATACTGATCACAGCATCAATACTGATCACAGAATCAATACTGATCACAGCATCAATACTGATCACAGAATAAATACTGATCACAACATAGATACTGATCCCAGAATAAATACTGATCACAGAATAAATACTGATCACAGCATCAATACTGATCACAGAATAAATACTGATCACAGCATCAATACTGATCACAGCATCAATACTGATTACAGAATAAATACTGATCACAGAATAAATACTGATCACAGCATCAATACTGATCACAGAATAAATACTGATCACAGAATCAATACTGATCACAGAATAAATACTGATCACAGCATCAATACTGATCACATAATAAATACTGTTCACAGCATCAATACTGATCACAGAATAAATACTGATCACAGAATAGATACTGATCACAGAATCAATACTGATCACAGCATCAATACTGATCCCAGAATAAATACTGATCACAGCATCAATACTGATCACAGAATAAATACTGATCACAGAATAAATACTGATCACAGAATCAATACTGATCACAGAATAAATACTGATCACAGAATCAATACTGATCACAGAATAAATACTGATCACAGCATCAATACTGATCACAGAATAAATACTGATCACAGCATCAATACTGATCACAGAATAAATACTGATCACAGAATAAATACTGATCACAGCATCAATACTGATCACAGAATAAATACTGATCACAGCATCAATACTGATCACAGAATCAATACTGATCACAGCATCAATACTGATCACAGAATAAATACTGATCACAGCATCAATACTGATCACAGAATAAATACTGATCACAGCATCAATACTGATCACAGAATAAATACTGATCACAGAATAAATACTGATCACAGCATCAATACTGATCACAGCATCAATACTGATCACAGAATAAATACTGATCACAGAATAAATACTGATGACAGCATCAATACTGATCACAGAATAAATACTGATCACAGAATCAATACTGATCACAGAATAAATACTGATCACAGCATCAATACTGATCACAGAATAAATACTGATCACAGCATCAATACTGATCACAGAATAAATACTGATCACAGCATCAATACTGATCACAGAATCAAATACTGATCACAGCATCAATACTGATCCCAGAATAAATACAGCATCAATACTGATCACAGAATAAATACTGATCACAGAATAAATACTGATCACAGAATCAATACTGATCACAGAATAAATACTGATCACAGAATCAATACTGATCACAGAATAAATACTGATCACAGCATCAATACTGATCACAGAATAAATACTGATCACAGCATCAATACTGATCACAGAATAAATACTGATCACAGCATCAATACTGATCACAGAATAAATACTGATCACAGCATCAATACTGATCACAGCATCAATACTGATCACAGAATAAATACTGATCACAGAATAAATACTTATCACAGAATAAATACTGATCACAGCATCAATACTGATCACAGAATAAATACTGATCACAGAATATATACTGATCACAGAATCAATACTGATCACAGCATCAATACTGATCCCAGAATAAATACTGATCACAGCATCAATACTGATCCCAGAATAAATACTGATCACAGAATAAATACTGATGACAGAATCAATACTGATCACAGAATAAATACTGATGACAGAATCAATACTGATCACAGAATAAATACTGATCACAGCATCAATACTGATCACAGAATAAATACTGATCACAGCATCAATACTGATCACAGAATAAATACTGATCACAGCATCAATACTGATCACAGAATCAATACTGATCACAGCATCAATACTGATCACAGAATAAATACTGATCACAGCATCAATACTGATCACAGAATAAATACTGATCACAGAATAAATACTGATCACAGAATAAATACTGATCACAGCATCAATACTGATCACAGAATAAATACTGATCACAGCATCAATACTGATCACAGAATCAATACTGATCACAGCATCAATACTGATCCCAGAATAAATACTGATCACAGCATCAATACTGATCCCAGAATAAATACTGATCACAGAATAAATACTGATCACAGAATCAATACTGATCACAGCATCAATACTGATCCCAGAATAAATACTGATCACAGCATCAATACTGATCACAGAATAAATACTGATCACAGAATAAATACTGATCACAGCATCAATACTGATCACAGAATAAATACTGATCACAGCATCAATACTGATCACAGCATCAATACTGATCACAGAATAAATACTGATCACAGCATCAATACTGATCACAGCATCAATACTGATCACAGAAGAAATACTGATCACAGCATCAATACTGATCACAGCATCAATACTGATCACAGCATCAATACTGATCACAGAATAAATACTGATCACAGAATCACAGTCCACGTTATAGGTAGGTTTCTTTGGGGTAATCAGGGTATCTTGTGACAGTATTAGGTTATAGGTAGGTTTCTTTGGGGTAATCAGGGTATCTTATGACAGTATTAGGTTATAGGTAGGTTTCTTTGGGGTAATCAGGGTATCTTGTGACAGTATTAGGTTATAGGTAGGTTTCTTTGTGGTAATCAGGGTATCTTATGGCAGTATTAGGTTATAGGTAGGTTTCTTTGGGGTAATCAGGGTATCTTGTGACAGTATTAGGTTATAGGTAGGTTTCTTTGGGGTAATCAGGGTATCTTGTGACAGTATTAGGTTATAGGTAGGTTTCTTTGGGGTAATCAGGGTATCTTGTGACAGTATTAGGTTATAGGTAGGTTTCTTTGGGGTAATCAGGGTATCTTATGACAGTATTAGGTTATAGGTAGGTTTCTTTGGGGTAATCAGGGTATCTTATGGCAGTATTAGGTTATAGGTAGGTTTCTTTGGGGTAATCGGGGTATCTTGTGACAGTATTAGGTTATAGGTAGGTTTCTTTGGGGTAATCAGGGTATCTTATGACAGTATTAGGTTAAAGGTAAGTTTCTTTAATCACACAGGAATGTGTATCTGAAACCTTTCTGCTATCATCAGCTAGCTATCACTGAGCGTGTGTGTGTTTGTGTGTGTGTATGTGTGTGTGTGTGTGTGTTCTCAACAACCCAGATAATCACCTCATTCCTTCATGCTCCCTCTGTCCCCAAGAACAATGAGGTTGATTATAGAGCTGGGTCTCAGGTCCATATGGAACAGAACAGGTGTATCAATCTTTAGCTTATGGTTCGTATAGCACAGGTGCATCAAGCTTTAATTCAGGTACATTGGCTATTTAGCCTAGCGGTTAGAGCGTTGGGACTAGTAACCGAAAGGTTGCAAGTTCAAATCCCTGAGCTGACAAAGAACAAATCTGTCGTTCTGCCCCCTGAACAAGGCAGTTAACCCACATTGAAAATAAGAATTTGTACTTTTTATTTAACTAGGCAAGTCAGTTAAGAACAAACTCTTATTTTCAATGACAGCCCAGGAACAGTGGGTTAACTGCCTTGTTCAGGGGCAGAACGACAGATTTGTACCTTGTCAGCTCGGGGAATTGAACTTGCAACCTTTCGGTTACTAGTCCAACCACTAGGCTACCCTGCCGCCCCTGAATATATTAAAAAAGAGTTGCAGGCTGATCAGAGCAAAGAGAGATTATATGAAATGAATCTCATTCTAGTACTGTGAGAGAAAGAGGTGCACTTCTCTCTCTCACCCCAGCAATGGCCACAATATTGCGCAAACCATAAACCCGGGCCCTTCCAAAATGAATCAATTCTTAAAATATCAAACCCGGGCCAGTCCAACATGAATCAATTCTTAAAATATCAAACCCGGGCCAGTCCAACATGAATCAATTCTTAAATTGGTACTCATCATGGTAGGTAACAGGTTTCAGTACCGTGGGTTTATTATGGTACTCACCATGGTAGGTAACAGGCTGCAGGGCCGTGGGTTAGTATGGTACTCACCATGGTAGGTAACAGGTTTCAGGGCCGTGGGTTAGTATGGTACTCACCATGGTAGGTAACAGGCTGCAGGGCCGTGGGTTAGTATGGTACTCACCATGGTAGGTAACAGGCTACAGGGCCGTGGGTTAGTATGGTACTCACCGTGGTAGGTAACAGGCTGCAGGGCCTTGGGTTAGTATGGTACTCACCATGGTAGGTAACAGGCTGCAGGGCCGTGGGTTAGTATAGTACTCACCGTGGTAGGTAACAGGCTTCAGGGCCGTGGGTTAGTATAGTACTCACCGTGGTAGGTAACAGGCTGCAGGGCCTTGGGTTAGTATAGTACTCACCATGGTAGGTAACAGGCTGCAGGGCCTTGGGTTAGTATAGTACTCACCATGGTAGGTAACAGGCTGCAGGGCCGTGGGTTAGTATAGTACTCACCATGGTAGGTAACAGGCTTCAGGGCCGTGGGTTAGTATGGTACTCACCATGGTAGGTAACAGGCTGCAGGGCCGTGGGTTAGTATAGTACTCACCATGGTAGGTAACAGGCTTCAGGGCCGTGGGTTAGTATAGTACTCACCATGGTAGGTAACAGGCTTCAGGGCCGTGGGTTAGTATAGTACTCACCATGGTAGGTAACAGGCTTCAGGGCCGTGGGTTAGTATAGTACTCACCATGGTAGGTAACAGGCTACAGGGCCGTGGGTTAGTATGGTACTCACCATGGTAGGTAACAGGCTTCAGGGCCGTGGGGGTTTTATATGGGCAGGAGGGCAGCAGCACCTGAGTCAACACAGCAGGACAGATCCTCTCCAGATGCTCCACTGTCAGCTGACTGGCGTTAGTCAACCCGTAGTGGGACAAGATCTGGGCCACGGAGAGACACTGCAGGGGACAGACAGAGAGGGACTCATATTCCTGTCAACATTAGGCTATAACACAGCCCGGCACCATTGAGCCATGGTTTATGTTTCTAACTGTGATGGAACAATCAGGGACGGCTTAGGACGCAGCAGCTGATTGCATTAATAAGGCATTAACACCATTCAACAGTCACGTAATATATTTATTTTCCTGACTGCTCAAAATATATGGAAGCCCCATTCCCACCACCAAAAGAAGATCTGACTACAAGTAATGAGGTATTAAGTAATAACGATGAGATATGAGATATTAAGTAATAATGATGAGATATGAGATATTAAGTAATAATTATGAGATATGAGATATTAAGTAATAATGATGAGATATGAGATACTAAGTAATAATTATGAGATATGAGATAGTAAGTAATAATGATGAGATATGAGATACTAAGTAATAATTATGAGATATGAGATATTAAGTTATAATTATGAGATATGAGATATTAAGTAATAATTATGAGATATGAGATACTAAGTAATAATTATGAGATATGAGATATGAGATATTAAGTTATAATTATGAGATATGAGATATTAAGTAATAATTATGAGATATGAGATACTAAGTAATAATTATGAGATATGAGATATTAAGTTATAATTATGAGATATGAGATAGTAAGTAATAATGATGAGATATGAGATATTAAGTAATAATGATGAGATATGAGATACTAAGTAATAATTATGAGATATGAGATAGTAAGTAATAATGATGAGATATGAGATATTAAGTAATAATGATGAGATATGAGATAGTAAGTTATAATTATGAGATATGAGATACTAAGTAATAATTATGAGATATGAGATAGTAAGTTAACTATGAGATAGTGAGTGATAATTATGAGATAGTAAATTATAATTATGAGCTAGTGTGTCATAATTATGAGATAGTAAGCCATTATTGTGAGATAGTAAGTCATAATTATGAGATAGTAAATCAAAATGATATGAGATACTAAGTCATAGTTGTGAGATATGAGATGGTAAGTCATAATAATGAGATAGTAAGTCATTATTTTGCAGCTGTGGAAAAAGTATCCAAATGTCATACTTGAGTAAAAGTAACGATACGTTAATAGACAATGACTCGAGTAAAAGTGAAAGTCACCCATTAAAACACTACTTGTGTAAAAGTCTGAAAGTATTTGGTTTTAAATATACTTAAGTATCAAAAGTAAAACCAAAAGAATTAATAATTGAAAATTCTTTATGTTAAGCAAACCAGACGCCATACTTTTCTTGTCAAAATGTAACCAGTACTTTTAGGTGTCAGGGGAAAATGTATGGAGTAAAAAGTACAGTATTTTCTTTAGGAATGTAGTGAAGGAAAAGTAGTATAAATAGAAATAGTAAAGTACAGATACCCCCCAAAACTACTTAAGTAGTACTTTCAATGAGATATTAAGTAATAATTATGAGATATGAGATACTAATTCATAATTATGAGATATGAGATATTAAGTAATAATTATGAGATATGAGATACTAATTCATAATTATGAGATATGAGATACTAATTCATAATTATGAGATATGAGATGGTAAGTCATAATTATGAGATATGAGATGCTAAGTCATAATTATGAGATATGAGATGCTAAGTCATAATTATGAGATATGAAAAGGTAAGTCATAATTATGAGATATGAAATGGTAAGTCATAATTATGAGATATGAGATGCTAAGTCATCATTATGAGATATGAGATGCTGTCATAATTATGAGATATGAGATGCTAAGTCATAATTATGAGATATGAGATAGTAAGTCATAATTATGAGATATGAGATGGTAAGTCATAATTATGAGATATGAGATGCTAAGTCATAATTATGAGATATCAGATGGAAAGTCATAATTATGAGATATGAGATGATAAGTCATAATTATGAGATATGAGATGGAAAGTCATAATTATGAGATATGAGATGATAAGTCATAATTATGAGATATGAGATGGTAAGTCTTGCAAAAATTGTAAAAATCACTGAAGCTGGAGACAACCGATAAATCCACGATAATTGAGAATTTCAATAAGAATTTTTCTATGGCTGGCCATGCTTTCCAATTACCCCCCACAGCAACTTGCCCAAGCCTCCCCCATTTCTCCTTCACTCAAATCCAGATAGCTGATGTTCTGAAAGAGCTGCAAAATCTGGATCCTTACAAATCAGCTAGGCTAGACAATCTGGACCCTTTCTTTCTAAAATTATCTGCCGAAATTGTTGCAACCCCTATTACTAGCCTGTTCAACCTCTCTTTCGTATTGTCTGAGATCCCCAAAGATTGGAAATCTGCCGCGGTCATCCCCCTCTTCAAAGGGGGAGACACTCTAGACCCAAACTGCTACAGACCTATATCTATCCTACCCTGCCTTTCTAAGGTCTTTGAAAGCCAAGTTAACAAACAGATCACCGACCATTTAGAATCCCACCGTACCTTCTCCGCTATGCAATCTGGTTTCCGAGCTGGTCATGGGTGCACCTCAGCCACGCTCAAGGTCCTAAATGATATCATAACCGCCATCAATAAGAGACAATACTGTGCAGCCGTATTCATCAACCTGGCCAAGGCTTTCGACTCTGTCAATCACCACATTCTTATTGGCAGACTCAACAGCCTTGGTTTCTCAAATGATTGCCTCGCCTGGTTCACCAACTACCTCTCTGATAGAGTTCAGTGTGTCAAATCGGAGGGCCTGTTGTCTGGACCTCTGGCAGTCTCTATGGGGGTAATAATAATGAGATATGAGATAGTAAGTCATTAGTATGAGATATGAGATAGTAAGTCATTAGTATGAGATATGAGATAGTAAGTCATTAGTATGAGATATGAGATAGTAAGTCATTAGTATGAGACACATTTTTTATTTATTGTATTTTTTTACCCTTTATTTAACTAGGCAAGTCAGTTAAGAACAAATTCTTATGTACAATGACGGCCTAGGAACAGTGGGTTAACTGCCTTGTTCAGGGGCAGAACGACAGATTTGTACCTTGTCAGCTCAGAGATTCGATCTAGGAACCTTTCGGTTCCTGGCCGAAAGTAAGGTACCACTGTAAGGTACCACTGGATTGGACAACTCCTTCCCATAAAGACAACATAAACATGTCTTTTTTTTTACTCGTAAAAATATGTTTATTTCAGTCCATTCAAACAGACCACACTTCAAAGAAAACAAGCACTCAGATCAGGCTTGGCCAATTAGCCAACACACCTGAACACACTTAACAAGATAGAGGATAGAGAGAGTTTTTTTGAAGCTGAGAAAGGAATGTACTGCATACGTTTTTAAATAACATTCTTATAACGTTCTTTGAACGTTACTTATGTTTTCTGGTGTTTTTTATGGAAAGTTTTCTTTGTGTTCTGAGAACATGACCTTAAACAGAACCATGTGGAAGCCTGTAGGAAATGTTATGCTGAAGTAAAACATTCTCTTATCTATTTGAAAACATGTCAAATGTCAAACGAGTTGGAGAACATTCCTAGAACATTACAAAACATTAAATTAAATGAAACTTTTAAGAAGCGTTCTGTTAAAGTAATGAAATACCAAGAAAATAACATTATTTTGTCAAGTTCCTTAAATGTGCTGAGAAATGTTCCAAAGCCAAGCAACGATCCTGCACCATTCCCAGAACGTTGTGGGAAGGTTGTATAATAATCATAGGACAACCACAAAATAACCATAGGACAACCACGCTCTCACCAAGCTCTAAGAAACATGGTTCTCAGAATGCATGTAATTGCAATCTGGTGCCCGACTGCACAGTCGATGATGTGGTACGCAACGCATTGGTTGATGCACGCAACGTCCGAGCAGTTGAACGCAACCAATATCTGTGGTGCTGCTCCTTGCAACGTCATCTCGCTGAGCCACCTTTAAATTAAAGTCAATCTCAATGTGACCCGCAGATTCAAAAACTTGAAAACCCCATTAAAAAAAAGCTTGAAAACCCCATTAAAAAAAGCTTGAAAACCCCATTAAAAAAAAGCTTGAAAACCCCATTAAAAAAAAGCTTGAAAACCCCATTAAAAAAAAGCTTGAAAACCCCATTAAAAAAAGCTTGAAAACTACATTAAAAAAAGCTTGAAAACCCCATTAATTAATTTTTTTAAAAACCCCATTATAAAAAAAAGCTTGAAAACCCCATTAGGAAAAAAAAGCTTGAAAAACCCATAAAATGTTCACCCAATACTTAGAGAGAAACTAACTGAACATAATTAATGATGGTTTTTATTCTATTTTATTTTAGAGTCAAAGATAGTCCCTGTATAGTCAATTTTTTTTAAAGGGTTTGTTAATTATTTTATTTTAGTTGACTAAATTGTTTTTTTATTATTATTTTTTGTTTTACTTTCAGTTTACTATAAAAACCTTGGTTTGAATAGACTAAAATGTTAGCTCCATCTTCGTTGCCCAGTGGATTAATTCCATTGGTAGAGAATAGAAGATTACAGGTTCGAATCTCACTGATGCCGTGTCACAATAAAGAAATGTGTGTTTGCATGATTAATGCCTCAGGAAATTAATTTCCAAGTGTCCTATCTGTGCTTGGAGTTATAAAAGTTAAGATAATTTCCATTTTCATTATTTAAATTTTCCTCCCAGGAAAACTTTCAAGGAACCAGAGTAAAACGTTCTCAGAACATCTCTGCAACCTACAAATAAATGTTTCCAGAAAAGGCAACATTTTCACTCCGAACGTTGGGGAAGAAAGTTCAGTTTTACCGGTCAAGAAACGCATGGCTTCGTTCCCCCCAGAACCAATGGGAAACCAAAATTGTACGTTACAACAACTTCCAAGGAATCAAATGAGCTAGCTGGGTTACTATTGCATAATAAGAACTTACTATCTCATGATTATGACTTACTATCTCAATAGGCTTCCATAAAAATAAGACTGTTAATTGCATTACATTGTGCTGAATAAGTAATTACTGAACATTGTATTTTTCAACAGTGGTCTTAAAATAATGTTTTTAAAAACGTATATATATTTGTTCTATTGATACCTTCTTGAATTTACTTATAAGCACCATAAAAGTCGACACTGATTAAAGTGTAATATCTTTGAATGAGTTATCCACCTTGACATTTTTTTGAAATGCAGGCTTTTATTTTCAAGGTTTCCTCATTACCATAGGAAATTGACGTCATCGTTATGACTGCTAGCAGAATAGTAGTGAATAAGTAGATCAATACAATACTCAGGGTAAACAACACTGTTTTTGGGGGGAGGAAAGTTGTTAAATGTCCTTAAATATATGGCGCACTTGTACCTCAGAATTGATAAGTGGGTTTTCTTCATCCACAATAAAAGCTGGTCTTCTGGTTGACATTAGCAGCAGAAAGTTTTCAAGGTGTGCTGTTGAAATAGAGCCGTTTTCACCGTAAAACCGCAGTATGTCCTCAAGAAAGCCTTGTCCTTTCTTACCGTCCACTTGTACACAATTCGACAATGAAATCAAAACAAGCGCGCACGTAACTAAAGATCTGAAGTGATCCATTGTAATCTGTCGAGGACTGAACCGGGAGTTGCGCTGGAGAAAGTGTTGATGCGTTGCTTGCTCTAAAGACAAAACGTGTAAATATTGCATGGAGTTTTCATTGAAATAAATACGCTTACAATCCTACAGATAAACGGAAGGAACGCTTTCAGCGGAGGCAAAGTGTTCATCGATCCAAAGCAATTTCCATAACTCTCAGTTACATGCCGTTATAATAAGGACTGCAATGATAAAGACAGGCAGGTTCACTCCGCTCGTCGTGGGATGTTCACTGAATGAATCCTAGTAGGGCTATGCTATCAGTAGTTGCAGAGATTGGAAAGCGCTCCATGACGGTTCAAAGATCACCTCGGCATGAGCCGGGGAAAGGCGAATATGGAGGTGACTGTTTCCACGACATTTAGTGGCACAGGGGGGCTGTTTCAATGGGTTCTTTGTGACTTTCTCACTTGCCTGGCAACGTGTTCACTGAATTACCGTATTACAACATTAGAATGGCGGATTAAATGGGGATACATTGAGAGCCCCGGTGAGAAAAACGCACATGCAACAGGGAGTGCATAAATCCTAATAGTAAAATGGACTGTTGCTTCAATCACAGTTTGTTCACATGTGTAGTTTGTGGAGCAGGGACACTGAAGACCTTGTGAAATATAAAGGGTACTTCTTAGGTAATGTTCTCCTACTGCCTCCTTGTGGATAGTGGATATCACTTCACGGTATTTCTATTTAATGTAGGCTAAACCCAATGACACAGTAACGGTACGTAAAAGCCTCACCAAGAACATTGGATTCATATTATAGTCTGAAATAGACAAATCTAATCTGAAATAGACTATCAAGTCTGAAATAGACTAATCAGGCTCATCTAGTCTGAAATAGACGAATATAATCTGAAATAGACTAATATAGTCTGAAATAGACTAATATAATCTAAAATAGACTAATATAATCTGAAATAGACTAATATATTCTAAAATAGACTAATCTAGTCTGAAATAGACTGATCTAATCTGAAATAGACTGATCTAATCTGAAATAGACTAATCTAGTCTGAAATAGACTAATCTAAATGATAGGCCTTTAAAAATATATCTACATTTACTTTATTATAGCAAATTCCTTAGTTCTCTCTTATTTACATTGAATCTCACACACAACATTGTCCATCCATATACCCGAGTAGGAGTGTTCTACTTCCAAGATAAAGCATAGCACAGTATTGTTTTGTTTAGGAATATCCGGGTGTACTGGGTACTGTAGGGGATCAGTATACATCTCTCGAAGAGGTGATAGAGAGGGTTTAGCTGTTGTGTATTGGGTAGGGGATCAGTAAGTATGTCCGAAACGGCACCCAATCCCTATATAGTGCACAACTTTTGACCAGGGCCCATGGGGCTCCAACCAAGACCCGTGGGGCTCCAACCAAGACCCTCTGTTCGTAATATCAGAGCGGTGTCAGATTGTCTGTTCATAAATTCAGAGCGGTGTCAGATTGTCTGTTCGTAAATTCAGAGTGTTCCTCACAACGGCAGTCAAGCACCCAAGCTAACTGGCTAATGTTGGCTAGCTGGCTAGCTACTTCCAGACACAACACCAAACTCTGACCATTTCACTCGCTCTAGCAGAGCTGGTTAGGCTGTTTTCATGTTATCCAGAGCTGGTTAGTCTGTTTACATGTTATCCAGAGCTGGTTAGGCTGTTTACATGTTATCCAGAGCTGGTTAGGCTGTTTTCATGTTATCCAGAGCTGGTTAGGCTGTTTTCATGTTATCCAGAGCTGGTTAGGCTGTTTACATGTTATCCAGAGCTGGTTAGGCTGTTTTCATGTTATCCAGAGCTGGTCAGGCTGTTTACATGTTATCCAGAGCTGGTTAGGCTGTTTACATGTTATCCAGAGCTGGTTAGGCTGTTTTCATGTTATCCAGAGCTGGTTAGGCTGTTGTCATGTTATCCAGAGCTGGATAGGCTGTTTTCATGTTATCCAGAGCTGGTTAGGCTGTTTACATGTTATCCAGAGCTGGTTAGGCTGTTTACATGTTATCCAGAGCTGGTTAGTCTGTTTTCATGTTATCCAGAGCTGGTTAGCCTGTTTACATGTTATCCAGAGCTGGTTAGGCTGTTTTCATGTTATCCAGAGCTGGTTAGCCTGTTTACATGTTATCCAGAGCTGTTTAGGCTGTTTCTATGTTATCCAGAGCTGGTTAGGCTGAATCAGTCTCTAACTGCAAGCATTGCAAAGCAATAACTAGCCTGCTATTCAGTGGAGTGGGTGTGTGGTCCAAGTCTGAGTTTAAGGGTCTCTTTTCAAAGCTTAAACGGATAAACATTCAACATTGGCCATGCTTTCAATCCAGCATGACTTATTCCCCACTCAAAACAACCTGGAAACTCGGAACTGGAAAATCTCAGACTTCAGTGAGTTCAAGACAACTGGGAACTCTGGGGGAAAAAAACGAGCTTCGACTGGGAAAATACTTTTTTGAATACGAGTCATCCAACTCGGAATTGCAAGTCGGGGAACTCTGGCCTCTTTCTAGATGTACGACCTGAAGATCACTGACGTCATCGTGATTCAATGTTGTTTTTTCCCGAATTTGATGACAAAAAATGTGCCCACGGAGCCACCTTCCCTTGTTAAGTGAGCACAGCACAACAAGGTGAGTCCCAAAATGTCTTGAATGCTGCTGCATAAATGATGTAATATGCCAGGGAGATATGTATACTGTAGCTAAGTGTATGTTGTGTAGTAAGCTGTTAGTAGCCCATGTGCCTCACCCTAATAATTTGGTCCCTTTCCCCCCTCATAATTTAGCCTACTGTTCTGACTTGGTGGTGCACATGTAGCCTATAGCCTGTTTTAGAGAAACGTAATCAAATGTTGTAAGAGATTTCATTGTCTGCTTATATGCCCCCTTTATTTATCCTACGGGTCTGACTTGTACAGGGAGAATACTGTAAGGGCCCAGTGGCGATTTTAGCACGTAAATCTTCGTGGGGCAAAGCCACGACACAACACTAAATAATACATGAATTGCACTGTAATGGTGACAAACGGTGCCCACAAACTGTTAGGGCCTAGATAAAGCTGTCCCAACAGCAGAGTCCCAACACCTTACCACTGCTACACCTGGCTATCAGCGGAGCCTTGTCTGGCAGCGAAACAGTTCATTCAGCCTCATTTACTGCTTTTGAAAGAAACATAGCTGGTATGGCTGACTTGCTTAAACAAATGTGGTTTCTACTGACAATTGAGATGTACAAACTATGGCATAAGGTGTTAGAAGATCACCTAGGGGTCATGATAAGGCTGTACTAAATGTTTGATGTATTATAATAATTGATTATGCTTATGTTGTATTAATAGAAGGGGAGGGGTTATATGACCCCTCCCTCCCTCCTTACATTTATAGGGTCCTATACTACAGATTAACAATACATATTCATTGTAGAGGTTTTAGTATTGTTCCACAATGGTTTTTTAGTTCTCTCTCTCTCTCTGCTTCTTATGAAGAGGCCCCTCTGAGAAATGTGTGACTGTGAAGAGGAGGGGAGTGGGGGAGAGATAAGAGACTAGTCAGACATTCCACAATAAATCAACTTTGGGGAGTGAACATTTAGTACCTAGCTTTTAGATAAACACTGAAACTCTGTTTATGTAGCTGTGGATGCATGGGCTTGGTCTGATAAGTAGAAGGTAATGACGTATGCAGTGACATCACAGGGGGTTGACTACAAGCGTGATAAAAACAACTCAGACTTTTCCTCTGAACATTTGTGCTATGTTCCTGATTGTCAACTTCTGTCTGCAATTGCATTAATAAATGTCAAAGTCAAAGTCACCATTATTAGTCAGTTGTACAACCAAATGCCTTCAACCGAAATGTGTCTTCCGCATTTAACCCAACCCCTCTGAATCAGAGAGGTGCGGGGGGCTGCCTTAATCGACAAATGAATTAATGATTTAAAGATATTGTCACGATGCTAATTTCACCACTGAGCCAATGATTGACAAGGAAACAAGGAACGAAACCCCCTAACAAAGGCATGGCAAAGGTCGGCCCCGGGGTCCGTATTCGACCCCGCGACCTGATTCAATACGGCCCGCGGAATCATGCTCAGAACACATAAGGAATTTGCGCTAGTAACGTTTTTGAAAAACGTATATTTGTTATTCAAATTAAAAGCGCAATGAATACTCGCCTTTGTGAAACGATTTAACTTCCACCGTATGTGGGACATTTATTTTGAAGGCAGGTATAAATAACAACTGTGTAATGAATACTCAGGGAGAAAAAGGTGTACGAACCATCAAACAGGGAAAGCGTCAATACAGGACTAAGATCGTAGTCCACCGGCTCCGACGCTCGTCGGATGTGGCAGGGCTTGCAAACTATTACAGACCACAAAGGGAAGCACAGCCTAGAGCTGCCCAGTGACACGAGCCTACCAGACGAGCTAAACTACTTCTATGTTCGCTTCGAGGCAAGTAACACTGAAACATGCATGTGTGCTCAGTCCCGTCCTGTACTCCCTGTTCACTCATGTCTGCACGGCCAGGCACGACTCCGACACCATCATTAAGTTTGCAGATGACACAACAGTGGTAGGCCTGATCACCGACAACGATGAGACAGTCTATAGGGAGGAGGTCAGAGACCTGGCCGTGTGGTGCCAGGACAACAACCTCTCCCTCAACGTGATCAAGACAAAAGAGATGATTGTGGACTACAGGACAAGGAGGTCCGAGCACGCCCCCATTCTCATCGACGGGGCTGCAGTGGAGCAGGTTGAGAGCTTCAAGTTCCTTAGTGTCCACATCAACAACAAACTAACATGGTCCAAACACACCAAGACAGCCGTGAAAAGGGCACGACAAAACCTATTCCCCCTCAGGAGACTGAAAAGATTTGGCATGGGTCCTGAGATCCTCAAAAGGTTTTACAGCTGCAACATCGAGAGCATCCTGACTGGTTGCATCACTGCCTGGTACGGCAACTGCTCGGCCTCCGACCTGCAAGGCACTACAGAGGGTAGTGCGAACGGCCCAGTACATCACTGGGGCCAAGCTTCCTGCCATCCAGGACCTAGAAGCAGAGCTCCCATGTCTGTTGGCGCCATCTTATTCCATTTGTAATTGATGTGATGTTTGAACGTCTTTACTGGATTTCAATAACTTTACTATTTATGTATTACAATTATTCTTAACACTGTTTTTAACATTGTTTGAAACATTCCTCACAATGCATAATTTATGTCCCGTTTTTAGAGGTTCATTGCCATGTTCATGATAAAATGTTTCTGCATGGCAATCGTTTGAGTCACAGTTTTGGTAATTGATTAATCATTAAAGAGAGAGAGAGACAGAGAGAGAGAGAGAGAGAGAGAGAGAGAGAGAGACAGAGACAGAGACAGAGACAGAGACAGAGAGAGAGAGAGAGACAGAGACAGAGACAGAGACAGAGACAGAGACAGAGACAGAGACAGAGACAGAGACAGAGACAGAGACAGAGACAGAGACAGAGACAGAGAGACAGAGAGATGACACCGTAAAATAAGTCATTTGGCTCAACCAGTGTTTTTAATGTTAAAAAACAACATTATTTTGTATCAGAAAAACTCAAGTCTATAAGAGAAAAATAAATGTTTGTTAAATTTGATTTTAATTTGTCTTACAAAAGTTGTAGTTGACAGTCATTCAAAATGAAGGATCGTCCAGTGAAGATTTATTATACTGTAATTGTTTTACTTCTTTGATGTTGAATACTTGATATATATTACTCTTCTTTGCTTTAAATAATACAAAGTCAAAATGTGCAAATTATTTGGCCGACAAACCCTGAATACGCACAGGGAACATACAAACTGTTTCAAAATGAATATTTTTCCCTGTTAAATCTTTTGTCACTTTTGAAAATCTTATTTATCATTGACCCATAGAGTAAAATACAGTATACCGCCCAAACCCTAATCTATAATTGTGCATTTCATAGATATCATTTCTTATCGGGGTTCAGTGGACTTGTTGGAGCTTCCCTTCATCACTCTGCCAAGGTACTTATGTGATGGGGTCCCTCCTCTGTTCTACTGTTGTGATGGGGTCCCTCCTCTGTTCTACTGTTGTGATGGGGTCCCTCCTCTGTTCTACTGTTGTGATGGGGTCCCTCCTCTGTTCTACTGTTGTGATGGAGTCCCTCCTCTGTTCTACTGTTGTGATGGGGTCCCTCCTCCTCTGTTCTACTGTTGTGATGGGGTCCCTCCTCTGTTCTACTGTTGTGATGGGGTCCCTCCTCCTCTGTTCTACTGTTGTGATGGGGTCCCTCCTCTGTTCTACTGTTGTGATGGGGTCCCTCCTCCTCTGTTCTACTGTTGTGATGGGGTCCCTCCTCTGTTCTACTGTTGTGATGGGGTCCCTCCTCCTCTGTTCTACTGTTGTGATGGGGTCCCTCCTCCTCTGTTCTACTGTTGTGATGGGGTCCCTCCTCTGTTCTACTGTTGTGATGGGGTCCCTCCTCCTCTGTTCTACTGTTGTGATGGGGTCCCTCCTCCTCTGTTCTACTGTTGTGATGGGGTCCCTCCTCCTCTGTTCTGCTAGTAGAACTACTGCGTAGCCTAGATCTCTGTCGCCGGGTAGATTTAACATCCCAGGTCGTGTCCAGTTCTGATTGGCTTTCATCCTGCTGTGTATGTCCATCATCTGCAGTGTGTGAGCGTGGCCGTCCCCCCCTGTGTTCATGGTTCTGTTGACTGAGATCTCCTATCCTGCTCACACTCTTAGCCCACTTCGAGCTCTTTCTGGTGGTTTTCCCCTGACATAGGTCCACCTTGGTTTCCTCCTAGAAGGTTGTTCTCAGTCCTGCACTTCTGTGTAGCCCCGTTCACTCTAGTCAATACTCTGCCATTCCGCTCTTTGGGAGTAGATCGCACCAATAGTCCTTTGATGGTGCGGTCAACCCCTCCACCGTTGTACCTGTTGGTAGGATGATCTCCATCCCAAGGGCTCCAGGTTCTGCTTCCCCTGGACTAGGATTAGCTCCAGATGAGCCTGGGCTGACAAAGCCTACAAAGTCCCCGGTGGAGCTGAAGTGGAGACCCCCGGACAGGTTGTTTTCCTGTCGTGGGCTTCCTGGTCTGTCCTCTCTATCTAAACCACTGGTTCCCTCTCCCAGGCTCTCTGTCCCCTCCTGCTGATCTGGGGAGCCTGGGGACGGCAGGTTAGCTGGGGGGCTGGTGTGTGGCGTCCCTGCCTGGCGTCTGATCTCTGGAGCCTCTCCTCTCCTCTGCCCGGCCTGGCCCAGTCCCTCTAGAGGGCGGAGGAGCAGTGGGCTGGGACTGGGGCTGGCGAGGAGGGGCGGATGGCCTGGTGGCACATGGGGCACGTCTCCTGAACGTAGAGCCACTTGCGCAGGCAGTTTCCATGGAAGAAATGTCCGCAGTACGTCAGCACGGCTGAGCTCATTTCCTGCAGAGGAGGAGATGTATGTATTACTCAAATGAACTAACGAGGACTAACCAAACCCTCTCCAAGCTCTCCCTGACCAACTCTCTGAACCAGGGCTGGTCCTGGCCGTTCTGCTGCCCCAGACAAGACATAAACAAGAAAAAAAAAAAAACATCTAAAATACAAATTGTTACGTTATTTTTATATTCTGAATGAAAGTTGAACAGACGTATTTTCCCGGAAGTTAACATTTCTGGTTTATTTTTGGTTCTGAATGAAAGTTGAAACAACGTAATTTATAGAAGCTTGAGCTGCTTGAGAGAAATTGTCATTGTTTTTTTTTTTAGCAGAATTATGTGAGGTTTGTTGGAGGAGCGCCTTGGTCCGTTTAGCTCAGAAAATGCCCCCCCTCGTCAATCTAATGACCGATCCTGCTCTGAAGAGAAAAAGTAACAAGTTAACTATTCGGTATAAACCTGGCTTATAAATTCTCTTCTTTAAAATGGGGAGAAATCATGCTTGATTGATGTTAACATTATTGAGTTCATGGTTTAATTTATTGGGGTTTATTACGGCAGCCCAGACATATTCACAGAACAGGTTAAACCATTGACCGGTATAGACACCCTCCTCTGACCATGACCCTGACTGACCTGGAAGCAGACGGCCACGACCAAACATGCATAGAGATTTTTTTAGTGCACTACTTTTGACCAAGGGCACATATAGAGAATAGGGTGACATTTAGGACACATCGTCGTGTATTATGACTGACCTGGAAGCAGATGGCACAAACGTCATTGTGTTGCTGCAGCTGATTGGCCGTGGCCCGGGGGGAGGGAGTTGATCTTCTTGGCTGCTTCCTGTCTAACCAGGAAGCTCCTCCAGCCAGTCTGGGCTCTGAGCCACACGTTGAAGTAGCAGTGTACGATAATGACTGAGGCCCCCATCCAGCTCCACTGCCCAAACAGAGATTCCCAGGTTCCATAGGCCACCAGGCAGAGGGCCACAGCGAACTCCAGCACGCGGCTGACTGGGATCACATTTACACGTTAGTCATTTAGCAGACTCTCTCCTACCCAGAGGGCCTTCATCTTAAGATACTGTAGCTAGGTACAACAACCACATCTCAGTCATAGGAAGTCTAACTCTCCTCAGGACAGATACTACAGGACAGGTGAGTACAGGACAGGTGAGTACAGGACAGGTGAGTACAGAACAGATGAGAACAGGACAGGAGAGTACAGGACAGGTATCTTGTGTTACCTGCATTGACCCAATAGATGATCTCATCCAGGCTGTCTATAGGGTCGCTACAGAACAGCTCAACCATGAAGACAGAGTAGATCAGCAAGGTACCTGTCACCTAGGACAACAGAGCGCATAACGACTAAGTTTATCACACACTTTCAAGGGGAAAACGTGGTTTACTTCAGAGAAACAGAGATGACTCCTACAGTTATGTGACTGAGTCTTACCTGCAGAGAGGTGAGCATGCAGCTGGAGACCAGGATGAGGAGCCAGAAGTCCATGTGGAAGAACTGGGAGATTTTATATGCCATGTATCCTGGGAACACCAGCAGGACCAGACACATACTGAGACCTCGGAAGTGTTTCCATAGACTCCTATAGGGGGGGGAGAGAGAGAGAGACATAGAGAGAGGGTGAGAGAGAGACATAGAGAGAGAGAGAGAGAGAGAGAGAGAGAGAGAGAGAGACAGAGAGAGAGACATAGAGAGAGAGAGAGACATAGAGAGAGAGAGAGAGAGAGAGACAGAGAGAGAGAGAGAGAGAGAGAGAGAGAGAGAGAGAGAGAGAGAGAGAGAGAGAGAGAGAGAGAGAGAGAGACATAGAGAGAGAGAGAGACAGAGAGAGAGAGAGAGAGAGAGAGAGAGAGAGAGAGAGAGAGAGAGAGAGAGAGAGAGAGAGAGAGAGAGAGAGAGAGAGAGAGAGAGAGAGAGAGAGAGAGAGAGAGAGAGAGAGAGAGACAGAGAGAGAGAGAGAGAGAGAGAGAGAGAGAGAGAGAGAGAGAGAGAGAGAGAGAGAGAGAGAGACATAGAGAGAGAGAGAGACAGAGAGAGAGAGAGACAGAGAGAGAGAGAGAGAGAGAGAGAGAGAGAGAGAGAGAGAGAGAGAGAGAGACAGAGAGAGAGAGACAGAGACAGAGAGAGAGAGAGAGAGAGAGAGAGAGAGAGAGAGAGAGAGAGAGAGAGAGAGACAGAGAGAGAGAGAGACAGAGAGAGAGAAATTGAAATTGATAAAAAACAAAACAAAAAAGACCACAGATGACAAGTGGTTTGATGCAGATTGTAAAATTATAAGGAAAAGACTTAGAACACCATCAAACCAAAAGCACAGAGACCCAAATAATGGTGAATTACGCCTTCATTACTGTGAAACTTTAAAACTCTATAAATGTACACTCAGAACCAAAAAAGCACAGTACAACAGCAAGCAGCTGACACTAATTGAGGAGTCCATAAACACAAACAACTTCTGGCAAAATTGGAAAAAACTAAAAATCGAAACAAGAGGAATTAGCGATACAAAATGGTGACATATGGACAAACCATTTTAAAACACTCTACAACACCGTTCAAATTGACAAAACGCATAGAACAACGCCAAATTCATGAGAAGTTAAATAGATTAGAAAAAGTTATAAAGGACAATCAAAATCCATTGACTCCCCAATTACTGACCAGGAGCTCTATAAGAAACTTCAGGCCCTCAAATATAGAAAATCATGCGGACCTGATGGCATCCTAAATGAGATGCTCAAACTCACTAGTGCAAAATTTCAATCGGCTATATTAAAACTGTTTAATTTGATCCTGAGTGTAGGTTATTTCCCTGACATCTGGAATCAAGGACTCATAACCCCAATCTTTAAGAACGGAGACAAATTTGACCCTAACAATTACAGAGGCATTTGTGTGAACAGTAACCTGGGGAAGGTTTTCTGTAGTATTATAAATGTAAGAGTTCTAAACTTCCTTAATAAGCACAATGTCTTGAGTAAAAGCCAAATTGGATTTATACCAAAACATCATGACGATCGATCATATTTACACCCTACACACCCTGATAGAGAAACATGTCCACCAAAATAATACCAAAATATATGCTTGCTTTATCGACTTCCAAAAGCATTTGATTCTATTTGGCATACAGGACTGTTCTACAAAGTTATTGAAAGTGGTGTAGGGGGTAAAATATATGACATAATTAAATCAATGTATACTGGCAATACGTGCGCCATTAAAATTGGCAAGAAAAGAACAGAATTCTTTACCCAGGGCGGGGCCTTCGCCAGGGTTGCAATCTGAGCCCTGCACTCTTCAATATTTACATCAACGAATTGGCCACTATTCTAGAAGAATCCTCTGCCCCTGGTGTTAGTCTCCACAATTCAGAGGTTAAATGCCTACTCTTACAGATGACCTATGCCTGCTGTCACCCACACCACATGGCCTACAGCAGAGCCTGGACCTGCTAGAGCAGTACTGCCAGACCTGGGCCCTGGCAGTAAACCCCAAAAAGACTAAAATAATGATTTTTCAGAGAAGATCCAGATCTCAGGGAATTAGACCAAAGTTCTCAATTGGTACAAAATATATAGAGTACTGCACACACTACAACTACTTAGGTTTAAAAATAAGCTCAACTGGACACCTTAATGAGGCAGTGAATGAACTGAGAGAGAAAGCACGCAGGGCATTCTACGCCATTAAAAAACAAATTCAAATTGAAATACCTATTAAAATTTGGCTAAAACTTATTGAATGTGTCATTGAACCAATTGCACTTTATGGCAGCGAGGTGTGGGGTCCACTTGCAAAACAAGATTTCACCCAATGGGACAAACACCCCATTGAAACCCTGCATGCAGAGTTCTGTAAGATTCTCCTACATGTCCAGAGGAAAACTACAAACAATGCATGCAGGGCAGAATTAGGCCAATATCCACTAATAATAAAAACTCAAAAAAGAGCAATTAGGTTTTGGAAACATCTAAAATACAGTGACCCCCTCTCATATCATTACCAAGCCCTGCAATGCCAAGAGCTGAGCAAAGAAAAGAGTCCCCTCATCCAGCTGGTCCTGGGGCTGAGTTCACAAACCTGTTCTACTAACACACTGAAGCCTCAGGACCAGAACATCCAATCAATCAGAATAAACCAAATTACATCACAATCAAAACAAAACTACATTGCTCATTGGGAAACACAAGCACAAGCACAAAGCAAAATGCAGTGCTATCTGGCCCTAAATCGACAGTACACCGTGGCAAACTATTTGACCATGGTTACTGATCAAAACCTTAGAAAAACCTTGACAAAGTACAGGCTCAGTGAGCACAGCCTTGCCATTGAGAAGGGTCGACACAGGAAAACCTGGCTCCCTGTAGAGGAAAGGCTGTGCAACCACTGCACCACAGCAGAACCTGAGACAGAGCTGCATTTCCTGACAACATGTCAAAAATATAAAACAATTAGAGACTGTCATTTCCAAATTTGAAACCCATATTCAAGGTTTCAAAGACCTCCCTGATGAGAATAGGCTACCCATCCTGTTGGGGGAGGAAGCAGAAAGCTGTGGGTTGGCAGCGCACTACATCGCTGCCTGCCATAAGATGAGGGACAGTGTCTGACAGACCAGTCAACCTGCACATGTCTTCTACTATATGCTTATTGTTGTTGTTCAATGTGGTTATTGTTGTTACTGTTGTCCTGTTGACAATTTTGATTATGTTCATATTATAAATATCAAATGTAAGCTTTGGCAATATGTACATTGTTACGTCATGCCAATAAAGCAAATTGAATTGAATTGAATTGAATTGAATTGAGAGAGAGAGAGAGAGAGAGAGAGAGAGAGAGAGAGAGAGAGAGAGAGAGAGAGAGAGAGAGAGAGAGAGAGAGAGAGAGAGAGAGAGAGAGAGAGAGAGAGAGAGAGAGAGAGACATAGAGATCAAATACAAATCTTAGAATCAACTATTGTAGACTACCAGAACCCACTGGATTCTCCAATTACATGAAATGAACTACAGGATAAAATACACTTCAACCACAAAAGGCCTGTGGTGTTGATTGGATCCTCAATGAAATGATAAAATATACAGACCACAAATTCCAATTGGCTATACTTAAACTCTTTAACATCATCCCCAGCTCTGGTATCTTCTCCAATATTTGTTTTTGGTACCCTTCCCCAGATCTGTGCCTCGACACAATCCTGTCTCGGATCTCTACAGACAATTCCCTCGACCTCATGGTTTTGGACCAAAGAGGAAATAACAGGTAAACTTAAGACAGGAGGGTTAGCCTCTCTATCAACATTTCTATATAGTCATAAGTAAGCTTTTAGGACCAATTAAGCTCTACAAGCATTCTGGGAAGTGTAGTTGTTCTCATAAGATTGACCCAAGACGTACAGACTGTCATAGAAGATTTTTATTTTACCTTTATTTAAACGAGGCAAGTCAGTTAAGAACAAATTCTTATTTTCAATGACGGCCTGAGGAACAGAGGGTTAAACTGCCTTGTTCCAGGGGGCAGAAGGACATATTTGTACCTTTGAACTTTTGAACTTGCAACCTTTCGACTACTAGTCAGAGAGAGAGAGAGAGAGAGTCCAACGCTCTAACCACTAGGCTACCCTGCCGCCCCAAGATGTCACACTCCGTATAGAAAATCTATTTTCATCGTGGCGTGCCCTATTCCCTATATAGTGCACTACTGTTGACCAGGGACCTATTCCCTATATAGTGCACTACTGTTGACTAGGGCCCTATTCCCTATATAGTGCACTACTGTTGACTAGGGCCCTATTCCCTATATAGTGCACTACTGCTGACCAGGACCCTATTCCCTATATAGTGCACTACTGTTGACTAGGGCCCTATTCCCTATATAGTGCACTACTGTTGACTAGGGCCCTATTCCCTATATAGTGCACTACTGTTGACTAGGGCCCTATTCCCTATATAGTGCACTACTGTTGACTAGGGCCCTATTCCCTATATAGTGCACTACTGCTGACCAGGACCCTATTCCCTATATAGTGCACTACTGTTGACTAGAGCCCTATTCCCTATATAGTGCACTACTGTTGACTAGGGCCCTATTCCCTATATAGTGCACTACTGTTGACCAGAGCCCTATTCCCTATATAGTGCACTACTGCTGACCAGGACCCTATTCCCTATATAGTGCACTACTGTTGACTAGGGCCCTATTCCTATATAGTGCACTACTGTTGACTAGGGCCCTATTCCCTATATAGTGCACTACTGTTGACTAGGGCCCTATTCCTATATAGTGCACTACTGTTGACTAGAGCCCTATTCCCTATATAGTTATAACAGGAGCTTAGCTGTTACACTCAGTACATGGGGGTTTATGACTAACTAATCTCCCATAATAACAGCCTTAGCTGATTTGATTCTGTGTGCTGAAATCTATCTGCATGGTTTTATGGCATGTCTGAAGTGTAAACACTCACTTGGAGATCTGGTGTCCCACGTCAAAGAGGAGAAGTGATGAGGAGGTGGAGCTTAATGATGTGTCTCGCTGGCAACACTAACACCACCACGTTGACCACATGACCTGGAGGAGGACAGAGACAACAGCACTGATAGTGGTATTCACAGAGCAAAACAACTGGAGGGGATTCTCTCTCTCTCTCTCTCTCTCTCTCAATTCAATTCAATTCAATTCAATTCAATTCAATTCAATTTGCTTTATTGGCATGACGTAACAATGTACATATTGCCAAAGCTTACATTTGATATTTATAATATGAACATAATTAATAATCAAAATTGTCAACAGGACAACAGTAACAACAATAACCACATTGAACAACAACAATAAGCATATAGTAGAAGACATGTGCAGGTTGACTGGTCTGTCAGACACTGTCCCTCATCTTATGGCAGGCAGCGATGTAGTGCGCTGCCAACCCACAGCTTTCTGCTTCCTCCCCCAACAGGATGGGTAGCTTACTCTCATCAGGGAGGTCTTTGAAACCTTGAATATGGGTTTCAAATTTGGGGAAATGACAGTCTCTAATTGTTTTATATTTTTGACATTTTGTCAGGAAATGCAGCTCTGTCTCAGGTTCTGCTGTGGTGCAGTGGTTGCACAGCCTTTCCTCTACAGTACTACTGTACTACTCTACTGTACTGTTGACCAGAGCCCTATTCCCTATATAGTGCACTACTTTAGACCAAGGCCCTATTGGCATCCTATTCCCTATATAGTGCACTACTTTAGACCAAGGCCCTATTGGCATCCTATTCCCTATATAGTGCACTACTTTAGACCAAGGCCCTATTGGCATCCTATTCCCTATATAGTGCACTACTTCTGAACAGAGCCCTAGGGTGCCATTTGGGACTTGGAATGACGTGTATGAATGTTACCTAGGTAATACAGGTTCCAGATGACATATTTGTATTTGAAGAGCATGTCTTCGTTCTTCGCCCTGAGGAGCAAGTCCAGTATCAGGATGCATGGCACCCTCAGAGCAACAAAGACGAGGCATCTTTGAGATAATGCTTTTTGTCACATGGTTAGATCCATGGTCGATCTGCTAGATGAGTAGGAAGAGAGGCATGTAGATGTCTGTCCATCTGACTGGTCCCTCTGTCTGTCCATCCGACTGGTCC
This sequence comes from Brachymystax lenok tsinlingensis, assembly GCA_030435695.1. NCBI lineage: Eukaryota > Metazoa > Chordata > Actinopteri > Salmoniformes > Salmonidae > Brachymystax > Brachymystax lenok. The sequence continues at coordinate 43,051,547 of CM059786.1, read as the reverse complement.
CTCTGTCTGTCCATCCGACTGGTCCCTCTGTCTGTCCATCCGACTGGTCCCTCTGTCTGTCCATCCGACTGGTCCCTCTGTCTGTCCATCCGACTGGTCCCTCTGTCTGTCCATCCGACTGGTCCCTCTGTCTGTCCATCCGACTGGTCCCTCCGTCTGTCCATCCGACTGGTCCCTCCGTCTGTCCATCCGACTGGTCCCTCCGTCTGTCCATCCGACTGGTCCCTCTGTCTGTCCATCTGACTGGTCCCTCCGTCTGTCCATCTGACTGGTCCGTCTGTCTGTCCATCTGACTGGTCCCTCTGTCTGTCCATCCGACTGGTCCGTCTGTCTGTCCATCTGACTGGTCCCTCCGTCTGTCCATCCGACTGGTCCCTCCGTCTGTCCATCTGACTGGTCCCTCCGTCTGTCCATCTGACTGGTCCCTCTGTCTGTCCATCCGACTGGTCCCTCTGTCTGTCCATCCGACTGGTCCCTCTGTCTGTCCATCTGACTGGTCCCTCCGTCTGTCCATCTGACTGGTCCGTCTGTCTGTCCATCCGACTGGTCCGTCTGTCTGTCCATCTGACTGGTCCCTCCGTCTGTCCATCCGACTGGTCCCTCCGTCTGTCCATCTGACTGGTCCCTCCGTCTGTCCATCTGACTGGTCCCTCTGTCTGTCCATCCGACTGGTCCCTCTGTCTGTCCATCCGACTGGTCCCTCCGTCTGTCCATCCGACTGGTCCCTCCGTCTGTCCATCTGACTGGTCCCTCTGTCTGTCCATCCGACTGGTCCCTCTGTCTGTCCATCTGACTGGTCCCTCCGTCTGTCCATCCGACTGGTCCGTCTGTCTGTCCATCTGACTGGTCCCTCTTCAATGGTCGGTTATTCACCTGCCACACACACACACACAGGTCAGACAATATCATTGACATTTACTCTCATGATCAACACCAAAGTTGACAAAAGAACAATCACTCCGTCTGCCGTCGTCCTACTGATCAGATCTATTAAAAGTTGGCTTTGGACTGGCGACATTGAAGGTGCACAAGCCGAAGTGCTTTAACGTTATTACGGTTTCTGGCACGACAAGGTTGTCGTCAAACTACAACTTTCAAGGTGTGTTTTATGTTTCGGCGAGGACAACATCTACACCACCACAGCCTTCATTAAAATGTATCTATCTAGGAAACCAGATGTCTTGGCAAATGTCAGCTAACATTTAGGTTTCTGAAAATATCACGCTTCTGTCACAACATGTCAACATTGTACCGGTTGTAAACAACAACAAACCTGGACCGATATCCAACGAAACGCGTTAAATGAAGTTAATATCGTCCTTCTGCCAGCGTGTTGTAAATGACACATAGCCAGAGTTGGCCTGCTTTCCCCAAGCAGGACTTTTCCGCAACACACCTCATTTTGCCCACGATGAGATTTTACGGCAAAAGTTTTTATTTTCTTTATTTTAAACATTTTTTACAAATTAGATGTCTCACTTTCAAATTAAAAGTCATTGAAATAAAGCTATAATCAAATAAGACAGCCTCCGAAATCAGAACCCAATTAAACGCAACAATGCCTTTTCGCCACACCGAGTAGTGGAGGTTTTACGGTACCGGGCCAGCTTGTTGAGGTACTAGAGGGTTGTAAAGACCGGGCGCCTCCGTGGGGTTGAACTGGACCGCAACATCGCCTTATGCTTTATTAAAGCACAGCAAGACAATGGACAAGACATTGTGCATTTTGTCCGCAATAGTTTTTGTCGTGAAAACTGACAATGTCAGCGAATTTAATGCAACTATCACAGCCGTGAACGTTACGTTGAACTCCACTGTTAACAGAACGACAGCTTTTAAGACGAATGGGTTCCCACTGTTCTCCTCCGCCACCACCGCAGACAATAAAACCGCTCGGGGAAAGAAAAATATGCCAAAGAAAAATGTAGACGACAAGCGCATCGATCAAGACGAGGATGGAAAACATGAAACCAAGAATGGCACAGCAGATGCAACGAAAAACACGGGTAAATGCATTACCTAGTCCTATTGCAAATGTATTTATTCAGCAATTTACACGCGCCAGCATTTAACTGTATGACAGTGTGCATGCCATGGTTAGATGTTTCTCTACTTTTATAATGGTTCGTGCGGGGGGTTTTTTTGTGGCTCGCCGTTGCATGGTAGGCTATTAGCAGTCTGTAGCAGAAGGGTTGAGCAGTAATTGGTTCTGTATGTGCAGGAGTAACCTAGTAGCCTGTAATTCATGCATTTAATAAGGAGCAGACAAGGCTACATCAGCAGTCATGTAACAGTCGGTCGAATACTGTCATTCTGCCAGATACATTCACTACTTCATTTCCTTCTGTATATATATATACACACACACACACACACACACACACACACACACACACACACACACACACACACACACACACACACACACACACACACACACACACACACACACACACACACACACACACACACACACACACAGAAGGAAAGGGAGTAGCGCTTTGGGGGGGTTGAGCTGGACTGCTTTATCGCAAAAGCACAGAAAGAGAATGGCCAAGATATTGTGCATTTTCTTCTTGATATAAAATTTGATGAAAAGAAATGCTTGCACACTGCCCGCCTCTTGCCAGTATCACTTAGGTTTATTAAGCTGTTATTGATGTAAAAGCATGCATTTCTAGTCCTTATAACATACGATTTAATTTGATAATATAATTATAATACTTGTATATTATAATAATTTAAAATAACTGCCCAGTGTTTCCAGATTTCAACGAAGTAGGACCTATATATTACTTACAATATCAGTGAAATAGTTTTCCAACCAAAAATTGTTTAATTAAGTTTGTTAAAAATGTGTTTTTCTGTGTTTGAATGGTGTGGGCATACCCCAACAACAGAATAGTGTGGGAGTATACCAGTCATTAAAAATAATAACGTTATTAGATTGCTGATTGGTCAGCTCACCCTCCTCTAGACCGCTGATTGGTCAGTTTATCCTCCTGAGGAGGATTTCGATATGAGGAAATAGCAAGCATTTTTTAAATGTCATTTTTTTTTTGAGGTGGGGTTTTTGAAGTGTTTTTCCTCTGAATTTATGCTTTGGCCACAAATACTATTAAAGATGAGTCAACAACATTATTTGGATATGAGTTCAACAGAATATGAACTTTTTAAAAGTAAGATTTTCACTGTGCAGTTACTTTAATAATGTAATACGGGTGTAATATAATTACAACAAAGGTATAACAATCACTTGAATACGGTCCCTTTGGCACTCCTCCTTACTGGTTTGCAGGCGCTGCCACATCCGACGAGTTCGACGGTTCGTCGGAGGGCATAGGGCGATTTCTTATAAGCTTCCCGGGTTAAAGTCCCGCTCCTTGAAAGCGGCAGCTCTGGCCTTTAGCTCAGTGCGGAATGTTGCCTGTAATCCATGGCTTCTGGTTGGGGCGTGTACGTACCGTCACTGTGGGGACGACGTCATCAATGCACTTATTGATGACGCCAATTACTGATGTGATGTACTCCTCAATGCCATCGGAGGAATCCCGGAACATATTCCAGTCTGTGCTAGAAAAACAGTCCTGTAGTTTAGCATCTGCTTCATCTGACCACTTTTTTATAGACCGAGTCACTGGTGCTTCCTGCTTTAATTTCTGCTTGTAAGCAGGAATCAGGAGGATAGAATTATTGTCAGATTTGCCAAATGGAGGGCGAGGGAGAGCTTTGTATGCGTCTCCATGTGTGGAATAAATGTGGTCCAGAGTTATTTTCCTCTGGTTGAACATTTAACATGCTGATAGAAATTTAGTAAAACTGATTTAAGTTCCCCTGCATTAAAGTCCCCGGCCACTAGGAGCGCCGCCTCTGGATGAGCGTTTTCCTGTTTGCTTATGGCGGAATACAGCTCATTCAATGCTGTCTTAGTGCCAGCCTCTTACTGTGGTGGTATGTAAACAGCTACGAAAAATACAGATGAAAACTCTCTATGGTAGATAGTGTGGTCTACAGCTTATCATGAGATACTCTACCTCAGGTGAGCAAAACCTTGAGACTTCCTTAGATCTCGTGCACCAGCTGTTGTTTACAAAAATACACAGTCCTCCACACCTTGTCTTACCGGACACCGCTGTTCTATCCTGCCAGTACATCGTATAACCAGCCAGCTGTATGTTGACAATGTCGTCGTTCAGTCACGACTCCGTGAAGCATAAGATGTTACAGTTCTCAATGTCCCGTTGGTAGTTTAATCTTCCACGTAGGTCATCGATTTTATTTTCCAATGATTTTATGTTAGCTAGTAGAACGGAAGGAAGCGGGGGTATATTCCATCGCCTACGAATTCTCCGAGGTCAGCCCGACCTCCGTCCTCTTTACCTCCGTCTTCTCTTCACGCAAATGACGGGGATTTGGGCCTGTTCCCGGGAAAGCAGTATGTCCATCACGTCGATCTCGTCGGACTCGTAAAAAAAAAAAAAAAAAAGCTTCTGCCAGTTCGTGGTGAGTAATTCTGTTCTGATGTCTAGAAGTTATTTTCGGTCATAAGAGATGGTAGCAGCAACATCATATACAGAATAAGGAAGAAAAACAAGTTACAAACAACGAAAAAGAAACGAGAGAAAAAAACACAGTTGGTTTGGAGCACGTAAAACGTCAGCCATCTTCTCCGGCGCCATTATACACATTAAGTCTCAGTTGACTCCCTGTCCGGGTCCCAAATGGCACCCTATTCCCTTTATAGTGCACTTTTTTTCCAATAGGCTCTGGTCAAAAGTAGTGCACTATATACCTCCTGGACTCTGGTCAAAAGTAGTGCACTATATAGGGAATAGGGTGCCATTTGAGATGCATACCCTGACTAACCCAGCTCTGCCCTGACTATAACCCTGTCTAACTCTGTCCTGACTATAACCCTGTCTAACTCTGCCCTGACTATAACCCTGTCTAAATCTGTCCTGACTATAATCCTGTCTAACTCTGCTCTGACTATAACCCTGTCTAACTCTGTCCTGACTATAACCCTGTCTAACTCTGCCCTGACTATAACCCTGTCTAACTCTGTCCTGACTATAACCCTGTCTAACTCTGCCCTGACTATAACCCTGTCTAACTGAGTCCTGACTATAACCCCGTCTGTCCTGACTATAACCCTGTCTAACTCTGTCCTGACTATAACCCTGTCTAACTCTGTCCTGACTATAACCCTGTCTAACTCTGTCCTGACTATAACCCCGTCTGTCCTGACTATAACCCTGTCTAACTCTGTCCTGACTATAACCCTGTCTAACTCTGTCCTGACTATAACCCTGTCTAACTCTGCCCTGACTATAACCCTGTCTAACTCTGTCCTGACTATAACCCTGTCTAACTCTGCCCTGACTATAACCCTGTCTAACTCTGTCCTGACTATAACCCTGTCTAACTCTGCCCTGACTATAACCCCGTCTAACTCTGTCCTGACTATAACCCTGTCTAACTCTGTCCTGACTATAACCCTGTCTAACTCTGCCCTGACTATAACCCTGTCTAACTCTGTCCTGACTATAACCCTGTCTAACTCTGTCCTGACTATAACCCTGTCTAACTCTGTCCTGACTATAACCCTGTCTAACTCTGTCCTGACTATAACCCTGTCTAACTCTGTCCTGACTATAACCCTGTCTAACTCTGCCCTGACTATAACCCTGTCTAACTGAGTCCTGACTATAACCCTGTCTAACTGAGTCCTGACTATAACCCCGTCTAACTCTGTCCTGACTATAACCCTGTCTAACTCTGTCCTGACTATAACCCCGTCTAACTCTGTCCTGACTATAACCCTGTCTAACTCTGTCCTGACTATAACCCTGTCTAACTCTGTCCTGACTATAACCCCGTCTAACTCTGTCCTGACTATAACCCTGTCTAACTCTGTCCTGACTATAACCCTGTCTAACTCTGCCCTGACTATAACCCTGTCTAACTCTGCCCTGACTATAACCCTGTCTAACTCTGTCCTGACTATAACCCTGTCTAACTGAGTCCTGACTATAACCCTGTCTAACTCTGCCCTGACTATAACCCTGTCTAACTCTGCCTTGACTATAACCCTGTCTAACTGAGTCCTGACTATAACCCTGTCTAACTCTGCCCTGACTATAACCCTGTCTAACTCTGTCCTGACTATAACCCTGTCTAACTCTGCCCTGACTATAACCCTGTCTAACTCTGTCCTGACTATAACCCTGTCTAACTCTGTCCTGACTATAACCCTGTCTAACTCTGCCCTGACTATAACCCTGTCTAACTCTGTCCTGACTATAACCCCGTCTAACTCTGTCCTGACTATAACCCTGTCTAACTCTGTCCTGACTATAACCCTGTCTAACTCTGCCCTGACTATAACCCTGTCTAACTCTGTCCTGACTATAACCCTGTCTAACTCTGTCCTGACTATAACCCTGTCTAACTCTGTCCTGACTATAACCCTGTCTAACTCTGTCCTGACTATAACCCTGTCTAACTCTGTCCTGACTATAACCCTGTCTAACTCTGTCCTGACTATAACCCTGTCTAACTCTGCCCTGACTATAACCCTGTCTAACTGAGTCCTGACTATAACCCTGTCTAACTGAGTCCTGACTATAACCCCGTCTAACTCTGTCCTGACTATAACCCTGTCTAACTCTGTCCTGACTATAACCCCGTCTAACTCTGTCCTGACTATAACCCTGTCTAACTCTGTCCTGACTATAACCCTGTCTAACTCTGTCCTGACTATAACCCCGTCTAACTCTGTCCTGACTATAACCCTGTCTAACTCTGTCCTGACTATAACCCTGTCTAACTCTGCCTGACTATAACCCTGTCTAACTCTGCCCTGACTATAACCCTGTCTAACTCTGTCCTGACTATAACCCTGTCTAACTGAGTCCTGACTATAACCCTGTCTAACTCTGCCCTGACTATAACCCTGTCTAACTCTGCCTTGACTATAACCCTGTCTAACTGAGTCCTGACTATAACCCTGTCTAACTCTGCCCTGACTATAACCCTGTCTAACTCTGTCCTGACTATAACCCTGTCTAACTCTGCCCTGACTATAACCCTGTCTAACTCTGTCCTGACTATAACCCTGTCTAACTCTGTCCTGACTATAACCCTGTCTAACTCTGCCCTGACTATAACCCTGTCTAACTGAGTCTCATATTGCATAACAGCTTTGCATGCTGCTTTGTCCCTTTCTGGTTCACTGATCTCCAGCCCAGTGCTCTGAACTCCCAGTACACTCTGCACCACGCTGACTCCCTCGTACGAGGAGTGGGGTGTGGAGGGAGGAGCGGGTTCCCCTCAACTTCCAGGGAACTTTTGTCACACACACACACACACACACACACACACACACACACACACACACACACACACACACACACACACACACACACACACAGACACACACAGACACTACAAGGGGAAGGGGGGGCTGTGAGTTCCTCTACACTTCCAGAGAACTCACCCAGGAGAATTAGACATATTTCAGATCCTGAGGGGAACGTAAGAAACTCATCTGACAGCCAGGGGTTTCTCTCTCAAAACATACATGACTTTCTCTCCTGCTACCATTGAACAGAACTGCCTTCTCCCGAACCCCGCAGACATACTAGAGGCACACACATCCTGCTTTGAGATAGTGGGTGCATTCCAGCTATTCTGTGCAGGTCTGTGCAGGTAATAGGATTGTTTTGTGGTTCCTGAGATGTTAAACGCTGATCTAGCCTGGTCCTGTGTGTCTGGAGCACAGCCCTGATCTAGCCTGGTCCTGTGTGTCTGGAACACAGCCCTGATCTAGCCTGGTCCTGTGTGTCTGGAACACAGCCCTGATCTAGCCTGGTCCTGTGTGTCTGGATCACAGCCCTGATCTAGCCTGGTCCTGTGTGTCTGGAGCACAGCCCTGATCTAGCCTGGTCCTGTGTGTCTGGATCACAGCCCTGATCTAGCCTGGTCCTGTGTGTCTGGATCACAGCCCTGATCTAGCCTGGTCCTGTGTGTCTGGATCACAGCCCTGATCTAGCCTGGTCCTGTGTGTCTGGATCACAGCCCTGATCTAGCCTGGTCCTGTGTGTCTGGAACACAGCCCTGATCTAGCCTGGTCCTGTGTGTCTGGAACACAGCCCTGATCTAGCCTGGTCCTGTGTGTCTGGATCACAGCCCTGATCTAGCCTGGTCCTGTGTGTCTGGATCACAGCCCTGATCTAGCCTGGTCCTGTGTGTCTGGAACACAGCCCTGATCTAGCCTGGTCCTGTGTGTCTGGAACACAGCCCTGATCTAGCCTGGTCCTGTGTGTCTGGAACACAGCCCTGATCTAGCCTGGTCCTGTGTGTCTGGAACACAGCCCTGATCTAGCCTGGTCCTGTGTGTCTGGATCACAGCCCTGATCTAGCCTGGTCCTGTGTGTCTGGAGCACAGCCCTGATCTAGCCTGGTCCTGTGTGTCTGGATCACAGCCCTGATCTAGCCTGGTCCTGTGTGTCTGGAGCACAGCCCTGATCTAGCCTGGTCCTGTGTGTCTGGAGCACAGCCCTGATCTAGCCTGGTCCTGTGTGTCTGGATCACAGCCCTGATCTAGCCTGGTCCTGTGTGTCTGGAGCACAGCCCTGATCTAGCCTGGTCCTGTGTGTCTGGAGCACAGCCCTGATCTAGCCTGGTCCTGTGTGTCCGGAGCACAGCCCTGATCTAGCCTGGTCCTGTGTGTCTGGAGCACAGCCCTGATCTAGCCTGGTCCTGTGTGTCTGGATCACAGCCCTGATCTAGCCTGGTCCTGTGTGTCTGGAGCACAGCCCTGATCTAGCCTGGTCCTGTGTGTTTGGAGCACAGCCCTGATCTAGCCTGGTCCTGTGTGTCTGGAGCACAGCCCTGATCTAGCCTGGTCCTGTGTGTCTGGAGCACAGCCCTGATCTAGCCTGGTCCTGTGTGTCTGGAACACAGCCCTGATCTAGCCTGGTCCTGTGTGTCTGGATCACAGCCCTGATCTAGCCTGGTCCTGTGTGTCTGGAACACAGCCCTGATCTAGCCTGGTCCTGTGTGTCTGGAACCACAGCCCTGATCTAGCCTGGTCCTGTGTGTCTGGAACACAGCCCTGATCTAGCCTGGTCCTGTGTGTCTGGAACCACAGCCCTGATCTAGCCTGGTCCTGTGTGTCTGGAACACAGCCCTGATCTAGCCTGATCCTGTGTGTCTGGAACACAGCCCTGATCTAGCCTGGTGCCAGATCTGGTTGTGTTATCATTTCAACTCCATGTTATGCGGCAAGTAGCCTAGTGGTTAGAGCGTTGGACCAGTAACTGAAAGGTTGTTAGATCGAATCCCCGAGCTGACAAGGTACAAATCTGTCCTTCTGCCCCCTGAACAAGGCAGTTAACCCACTGTTCCTAGGCCGCCATATTAAATAAGAATTTGTTCTTAACTGACTTGCCTAGTTAAATGAAGGTTAAATAAAAAATGTAAATAAATGCCGTACGTGGCAAGGAGTGGCATGATGGCTATCCCTGATCCACCATGCGTTGTGACCTCTCCAGAATGTCCCCCGCTGGGTCTGAAGTCACTGAGAGTCGATGATAGCCAGTTCCAGGCTTCATCCTACCTGCGGATGGGACTTGGCCCTCACAGGGCAAGACTCAATATACAGGTGAGTCTTATAGTCTAGATATTAATATACTATTGCCACCAAGTTCTTTGTTGTGATGCCCCCTGTGATCTGCTTCCTAAATACAATGAAAACATTACTGTTCATTTTATTGCTGAACGCTTCCTGAATAATTACTTTAGCTAATTGTGTGTGTGTGTGTGTGTGTGTGTGTGTGTGTGTGTGTGTGTGTGTGTGTGTGTGTGTGTGTGTGTGTGTGTGTGTGTGTGTGTGTGTGTGTGTGTGTGTGTGTGTGTGTGTGTGTGTGTGTGTGTGAGTCCAGTCAGGTATTGAGGATGGAGACATGTATGATGGCGCGTGGTGTGCTAAGTATGAGGACCAGAACCAGTGGCTGCAGGTGGATGCTCTGCGCCCCACGCTGTTCACAGGAGTCGTCCTGCAGGGACGTAACTCCATCTGGAGGTAGGTCAGACAGGCCCGGGTGCTGGCAGGGGGACCAGGAGGAGAAGGGGGTGCTGGCTGGGGACCAGGAGGAGAAGGGGGCGCTGGCAGGGGACCAGGAGGAGAAGGGGTGCTGGCAGAGGACCAGGAGGAGAAGGGGTGCTGGCAGAGGACCAGGAGGAGAAGGGGGTGCTGGCAGAGGACCAGGAGGAGAAGGGGGTGCTGGCAGAGGACCAGGAGGAGAAGGGGTGCTGGCAGAGGACCAGGAGGAGAAGGGGGTGCTGAAAGGGGGACCAGGAGGAGAAGGGGGTGCTGAAAGGGGGACCAGGAGGAGAAGGGGGTGCTGTCAGGGGACCAGGAGGAGAAGGGGGTGCTGAAAGGGGGACCAGGAGGAGAAGGGGGTGCTGTCAGGGGACCAGGAGGAGAAGGGGGTGCTGGCTGGGGACCAGGAGGAGAAGGGGGTGCTGGCAGGGGGACCAGGAGGAGAAGGGGGCATAGCCTACACATAGAGACACATAGTCGTGACTGGGATCTCTGAATTTAGAGACGACCTAGTTAAAAAGGTCAGAATATTTATTAGGATTGGGCGGTATCCAGAGATATACTGTATATATATATTACCTGGTATGTCTAAATACTCCACTATACAGTATATCTGGTATGTCTAAATACTCCACTATACAGTATATCTGGTATGTCTAAATACTCTACTATACAGTATATCTGGTATGTCTAAATACTCTACTATACAGTATATACGGTATGTCTAAATACTCTACTATACAGTATATACGGTATGTCTAAATACTCTACTATACAGTATATACGGTATGTCTAAATACTCCACTATACAGTATATCTGGTATGTCTAAATACTCCACTATACAGTATATCTGGTATGTCTAAATACTCCACTATACAGTATATCTGGTATGTCTAAATACTCCACTATACAGTATATCTGGTATGTCTAAATACTCCACTATATAGTATATCTGGTATGTCTAAATACTCCACTATATAGTATATCTGGTATGTCTAAATACTCCACTATATAGTATATCTGGTATGTCTAAATACTCCACTATATATTATATCTGGTATGTCTAAATTCTCCACTATATAGTATATCTGGTATGTCTAAATACTCCACTATATAGTATATCTGGTATGTCTAAATACTCCACTATACAGCATATCTGGTATGTCTAAATACTCCACTATATAGTATATACAGTATGTCTAAATACTCCACTATACAGTATGTCTAAATACTCCACTATACAGTGTATACGGTATGTCTAAATACTCCACTATACAGTGTATACGGTATGTCTAAATACTCCACTATACAGTATATCTGGTATGTCTAAATACTCCACTATATAGTATATCTGGTATGTCTAAATACTCCACTATACAGTATATCTGGTATGTCTAAATACTCCACTATACAGTATATCTGGTATGTCTAAATACTCCACTATATAGTATATCTGGTATGTCTAAATACTCCACTATATAGTATATCTGGTATGTCTAAATACTCCACTATATATTATATCTGGTATGTCTAAATTCTCCACTATATAGTATATCTGGTATGTCTAAATACTCCACTATATAGTATATCTGGTATGTCTAAATACTCCACTATACAGCATATCTGGTATGTCTAAATACTCCACTATATAGTATATACAGTATGTCTAAATACTCCACTATACAGTATGTCTAAATACTCCACTATACAGTGTATACGGTATGTCTAAATACTCCACTATACAGTGTATACGGTATGTCTAAATACTCCACTATACAGTATATCTGGTATGTCTAAATACTCCACTATATAGTATATCTGGTATGTCTAAATACTCCACTATACAGTATATCTGGTATGTCTAAATACTCCACTATACAGTATATCTGGTATGTCTAAATACTCCACTATACAGTATATCTGGTATGTCTAAATACTCCACTATACAGTGTATACGGTATGTCTAAATACTCCACTATACAGTGTATACGGTATGTCTAAATACTCCACTATACAGTATATCTGGTATGTCTAAATACTCCACAATACAGTATATCTGGTATGTCTAAATACTCCACTATACAGTGTATACGGTATGTCTAAATATTCCACTATACAGTGTACACGGTATGTCTAAATACTCCACTATACAGTATATCTAGTATGTCTAAATACTCCACTATACAGTATATCTGGTATGTCTAAATACTCCACTATACAGTATATCTGGTATGTCTAAATACTCCACTATACAGTATATCTGGTATGTCTAAATACTCCACTATACAGTATATCTGGTATGTCTAAATACTCCACTATACAGTATATCTGGTATGTCTAAATACTCCACTATACAGTGTATACAGGTATGTCTAAATACTCCACTATACAGTGTGCACGGTATGTCTAAATACTCCCACTATACAGTATATCTAGTATGTCTAAATACTCCACTATACAGTATATCTGGTATGTCTAAATACTCCACTATACAGTATATCTGGTATGTCTAAATACTCCACTATACAGTATATCTGGTATGTCTAAATACTCCACTATACAGTATATCTGGTATGTCTAAATACTCCACTATACAGTGTATACGGTATGTCTAAATACTCCACTATACAGTGTACACGGTATGTCTAAATACTCCACTATACAGTATATCTAGTATGTCTAAATACTCCACTATACAGTATATCTGGTATGTCTAAATACTCCACTATACAGTATATCTGGTATGTCTAAATACTCCACTATACAGTATATCTGGTATGTCTAAATACTCCACTATACAGTATATCTGGTATGTCTAAATACTCCACTATATAGTATATACGGTATGTCTAAATACTTTACTATACAGTATATACATTTACTATATGTTTACTATCCATTTACTATATGTTCACCATACATTTGCTGTACGTTTACTATATGTTTACTATATGTTTACTATACATTTACTATATGTTTACTCTACGTATACTATACGTTTACTCTACATATATTACATAGTAGTAAGATTTTACGAAGCATTAATGTGTTGTGTAATCCTTAATGTCTTCGTAGCTGGGACTGGGTTGAAACCTACAAAGTGCAGCTGAGTAACGACTCCGAGACCTGGAAGACCTGCATGAACGGAACAGAGGAGGCGGTGAGACATTCTGGAGGGTTGTGACGTGTTAAAAATACTGTCGAGTCAAGGAAGACGCTTAGTCAGCCCATTTGAGGAATATATCAAATGTGTTCACTTTCCAAAAGAGATTTTTTTCTTTGTTCTGTCGGTAAAAGGGGAGGCGGTGATGAATGGAATGATATGGATTCTAGCATGACGTGTTGGCGTAGATCAGGGGAATTCAAATCCAAGCCTGGAGGGCCAGAGTAGCACAGGTTTTCTCTCTGTTCACCGTCATGGTTAAAGGGGAATCTCCCACATGGTGTCCCAGGTTTAAATCAGTCCCTGGTTAAAGGGGAATCTCCCACCTAGTGTCCCAGGTCTAAATCAGCCCCTGGTTAAAGGGGAATCTCCCACCTGGTGTCCCAGGTCTAAATCAGCCCCTGGTTAAAGGGGAATCTTCCACCTGGTGTCCCAGGTCTAAATCAGCCCCTGGTTAAAGGGGAATCTTCCACCTGGTGTCCCAGGACTAAATCAGTCCCTGGTTAAAGGGGAATATCCCACCTGGTGTCCCAGGTCTAAATCAGCCCCTGGTTAAAAAGGGAATCTCCCACCTAGTGTCCCAGGTCTAAATCAGCCCCTGGTTAAAGGGGAATCTCCCACCTAGTGTCCCAGGTCTAAATCAGCCCCTGGTTAAAGGGGAATCTCCCACCTAGTGTCCCAGGACTAAATCAGCCCCTGGTTAAAGGGGAATCTCCCACATGGTGTCCCAGGTCTAAATCAGTCCCTGGTTAAAGGGGAATCTCCCACCTGGTGTCCCAGGACTAAATCAGTCCCTGGTTAAAGGGGAATCTCCCACCTGGTGTCCCAGGTCTAAATCAGCCCCTGATTAAAGGGGAATCTCCCACCTAGTGTCCCAGGACTAAATCAGTCCCTGGTTAAAAGGGGAATCTCCCACCTGGTGTCCCAGGACTAAATCAGTCCCTGGTTAAAAAGGGAATCTCCCACCTGGTGTCCCAGGACTAAATCAGTCCCTGGTTAAAAGGGAATCTCCCACCTGGTGTCCCAGGACTAAATCAGTCCCTGGTTAAAAGGGGAATCTCCCACCTAGTGTCCCAGGACTAAATCAGTCCCTGGTTAAAGGGGAATCTCCCACCTAGTGTCCCAGGTCTAAATCAGCCCCTGGTTAAAGGGGAATCTCCCACCTGGTGTCCCAGGTCTAAATCAGCCCCTGGTTAAAGGGGAATCTCCCACCTAGTGTCCCAGGTCTAAATCAGCCCCTGGTTAAAAGGGGAATCTCCCACCTGGTGTCCCAGGACTAAATCAGTCCCTGGTTAAAAGGGGAAGAATGAAAATCAGCCATGGAACTGGCTTAGAGGTCCGGACTTGATTTGGCGTAGATAAATCAGCATGTGGTCCAGAAGCCCAAATTGAAGTCAATCCCTTTGAGGAATAGAACAGTAGTTCATTGACTAAACGATTGAAGGGTAGACTGGTAGGATATAGAGCAAAAAATGCCAAAGCACTCGTATGCCTTTATTTATTGGCATCTCCATGTTAAAACAAGGAAAGGTGAAACGTGTGTTGTTTCTGTAGATTAAAGGTGAAACGTGTGTTGTTTCTGTAGATTAAAGGTGAAACGTGTGTTGTTTCTGAAGATTAAAGGTGAAACGTGTGTTGTTTCTGTAGATTAAAGGTGAAACGTGTGTTGTTTCTGTAGATTAAAGGTGAAACGTGTGTTGTTTCTGTAGATTAAAGGTGAAACCTGTGTTGTTTCTGTAGATTAAAGGTGAAACCTGTGTTCTGTTCTGTAGATTAAAGGTGAAACGTGTGTTGTTTCTGTAGATTAAAGGTGAAACGAGTTTTGTTTCTGTAGATTAAAGGGGAAACGAGTTTTGTTTCTGTAGATTAAAGGTGAAACGAGTTTTGTTTCTGTAGATTAAAGGTGAAACGAGTTTTGTTTCTGTAGATTAAAGGTGAAACGAGTTTTGTTTCTGTAGATTAAAGGTGAAACGAGTTTTGTTTCTGTAGATTAAAGGGGAAACGAGTTTTGTTTCTGTAGATTAAAGGTGAAACGAGTTTTGTTTCTGTAGATTAAAGGTGAAACGAGTTTTGTTTCTGTAGATTAAAGGTGAAACGAGTTTTGTTTCTGTAGATTAAAGGTGAAACGAGTTTTGTTTCTGTAGATTAAAGGTGAAACAAGTTTTGTTTCTGTAGATTAAAGGTGAAACGAGTTTTGTTTCTGTAGATTAAAGGTGAAACCTGTGTTGTTTCTGTAGATTAAAGGTGAAACGTGTGTTCTGTTCTGTAGGTGTTTGTTGGATCCAGAAATGAACCTGAGACACCCTATCTGGCCCTCTTGCCTCAGCCCGCGGTGGCTCGTTGGATCCGCATCAACCCCCAGACCTGGTACTGGAACGGGACCATCTGTCTCAGAGCAGAGGTACTGGGATGCCCCCTCCCAGGTTTGTTTTAATGGAGAACTATTTATCTGTCACACTGGTACATGCAGAGACATATATTTAGTTCAGCCAACAACATGTAAATGCGTCAAAATTCAGAAACCTCAATGTCCTGACACTCCGAATATATGGCTATGGAGGCCTGTAGACGTTCTATGAAGTAACGTTATCACGATATTTGGTAGACGGGTAGACTACAAAGCAGGATCGATGATTTAGCCAGCTAACTTTTATAAACATCCAGAAATAACTATTGATTTTCTGGTTAATAAGAAAGATAAACGTAGATCTGTGTTATTAAACCATGCTCATTGTGTTATTAGACCATGCTCATTGTGTTATTAGGCCATGCTCATTGTGTTATTAGTCCATGCTCATTGTGTTATTAGACCATGCTCATTGTGTTATTAGACCATGCTCATTGTGTTATTAGGCCATGCTCATTGTGTTATTAGTCCATGCTCATTGTGTTATTAGACCATGCTCATTGTGTTATTAGACCATGCTCATTGTGTTATTAGGCCATGCTCATTGTGTTATTAGTCCATGCTCATTGTGTTATTAGACCATGCTCATTGTGTTATTAGACCATGCTCATTGTGTTATTAGTCCATGCTCATTGTGTTATTAGACCATGCTCATTGTGTTATTAGACCATGCTCATTGTGTTATTAGACCATGCTCATTGTGTTATTAGTCCATGCTCATTGTGTTATTAGTCCATGCTCATTGTGTTATTAGTCCATGCTCATTGTGTTATTAGTCCATGCTCATTGGGTTATTAGTCCATGCTCATTGGGTTATTAGTCCATGCTCATTGTGTTATTAGTCCATGCTCATTGTGTTATTAGTCCATGCTCATTGTGTTATTAGTCCATGCTCATTGTGTTATTAGTCCATGCTCATTGGGTTATTAGTCCATGCTCATTGGGTTATTAGTCCATGCTCATTGGGTTATTAGTCCATGCTCATTGTGTTATTAGTCCATGCTCATTGTGTTATTAGTCCATGCTCATTGTGTTATTAGACCATGCTCATTGTGTTATTAGATCATGCTCATTGTGTTATTAGTCCATGCTCATTGTGTTATTAGTCCATGCTCATTGTGTTATTAGTCCATGCAAATTGTGTTATTAGTCCATGCTCATTGTGTTATTAGTCCATGCAAATTGTGTTATTAGTCCATGCTCATTGTGTTATTAGTCCATGCTCATTGTGGTTTTAGTTGTTTAGTTAATTAGACCGTGCACATTTCAAGATTATCTTTCATAAAAATATAAAGTTATTTCAGAATATTTAGGCAAGTTAGCTGGCTAACTCATCAAACCTGCTTTGTAGTATACCCGTCCAGGTAGTGCATTCTGGTAGGCTTCGCCCCTGGTAAAACAACTACTGTCATGGTATCAACAGCCTATAACCTGTGTGTTGTCATATAACTCTACACATTGGGCTTGTAAAGTAGCATGTTACAGGGGTTGGGGTCAATTCCATTTCAATTCCAGTCACTTCGGAAAGTAAAACCATTGAAAATAATTGGAATTGAAGTGTGAATTTCAGTGTACGTCCTGAGTTGACTGGTACCCCAACCCTGTCGTGTTGTCTTGACCCTGGTCAAGGACACACCAGAGATCCTATTAACCTCTCCTTCATTTGCTTAGATCCGGACAACGTTTGGCAACACCTCTCTGAAAAACTGTCTGGCTCTAAAGATAACCTGGACTTCAGACACCACAACTACAAGGAGATGCGGAAGGTGGAGATCACACACACACACACACACACACACACACACACACACACACACACACACACACACACACACACACACACACACACAGCTGTCCTACCTGTAACTGTCTCCTGTATGTGTAAGTGCTCATCCAATAAAAACTCTATAATTTTACTATCCAATCAAGTCCCTCCACTGATGTGTGTCTGTCGTGTTCTCTGCAGCTGATGAAGGCTGTGAATGAGGAATGTCCTCGTATCACTCGTATCTACACCATTGGAAAGAGCTACACCGGACTGAAGCTGTACGTCATGGAGATCAGTGATAACCCTGGAAAACATGAACTAGGTAAGAAAGATCTGTGTCAATGGCACTGTATTCCCCCTGGGACTAAACAGCTCTGGGAACAGGGCTTCATCGACAGCTCTGGGAACAGGGCTTCATCGACAGCTCTGGGAACAGGGCTTCATCGACAGCTCTGGGAACAGGGCTTCATGAACAGCTCTGGGAACAGGGCTTCATGAAAAGCTCTGGGAACAGGGCTTCATGAACAGCTCTGGGAACAGGGCTTCATGAACAGCTCTGGGAACAGGGCTTCATCAACAGCTCTGGGAACAGGGCTTCATGAACAGCTCTGGGAACAGGGCTTCATGAACAGCTCTGGGAACAGGGCTTCATGAAGGGTAGAAGTCAACCCCTCTGGCTGTGTGTGTGTGTGTGTGCGTGCGTGCGTGCGTGTGTGTGTGTCTGTCTGTGTGTGTGTGTGTCTGTCTGTGTGTGTGTGTGTGTGTGTGGCATGCCTGACAAAGCTGTTTATCCCCAGACAGTCTGCCAAGTATTTCTGCAGGCTTGGTTCTGTAGGATATTGGAGCTGTTTTCAGAGAGAAAACACACACACACACACACAGACACACACACACACACACACACACTGCTGTTTTCAGAGAGAAGAGGCCTCTCTTATATCAACAAAAGGATAATGATTTCAAGTGAAAACCAAGCAGCACAAGACAGATTCCTCAATCACTATCGTTTGTATCAGTAGAAATGTCCCTCCCTAGTCAGTTCTAGCTATTCTTGAAAAACGAGTTAGATAAACCGATTGTTTCAGAAAATGAAAAGCTGCTGTCTCTAGTAGCTCCGTTGCGGTCGTTTATCCACCAGAGCTACAGCAAGCTGTCTTCGTCAGGGTTTCGCGTCAACAGATTGGGAAATATCTACACTCTTAGGAAAAAAAGGTTCTAAGTAGAAGCATACAGGGTTCTTCAGTTTGTCCCCTAGGGGATCCCTGTATGGTGCTGGGTAGAACCCTCTTCCTAGACCCCTCTATAAATGATTCCACCAAGAACCACCAGCCTTTTTAGTCATTAAAATTGTAACTCTTTATTTAAAAGACAGAAAAAAAATACAATAAAAAAACTTGATTCAGAAGAGTTCTATGTGGAACCTTGCCTTCCAAAGAATCATCAAAGAACCCTTTCAGATTCAGAAGAGTTCTATGTGGAACCTTGCCTTCCAAAGAATCATCAAAGAACCCTTTCAGATTCAGAAGAGTTCTATGTGGAACCTTGCCTTCCAAAGATTCATCAAAGAACCCTTTCAGATTCAGAAGAGTTCTATGTGGAACCTTGCCTTCCTAAGAATCATCAAAGAACCCTTTCAGATTCAGAAGAGTTCTATGTGGAACCTTGCCTTCCAAAGAATCATCAAAGAACCCTTTCAGATTCAGAAGAGTTCTATGTGGAACCTTGCCTTCCAAAGAATCATCAAAGAACCCTTTCAGATTCAGAAGAGTTCTATGTAGAACCTTGCGTTCCAAAGAATCATCAAAGAACCCTTTCAGATTCAGAAGAGTTCTATGTGGAACCTTGCCTTCCAAAGAATCATCAAAGAACCCTTTCAGATTCAGAAGAGTTCTATGTAGAACCTTGCCTTCCAAAGAATCATCAAAGAACCCTTTCTCCCGAAAAAAACAAAACAATTCTTACAATAAAAAAGGTTCTAGGTGGAACCCTTTACGCTACAAAGAAACCTCATCTTCCAGAAAGGGTTTCTTCCAATGAAAAATAGTTATTGGTAGAACCCTATCCATCTGCAAAGAACCATTTTGGAAGAGCTGATATTGGTTTTGGCGGTTTGTGTTTCAAGGGTCATTTTGATTCTCTAGACTGGAGCCTGTTGTTTTGAATCGTGGCAGAAGAGAAGAGATCCTCATGTGTTTTTCATTAGAGTCAGGGAGGACAGAAAATGACAGGGAGCTAACAAGAAGTACTTTTTGATAGAAGGTAGAATAGCGCTTTGTCTTTAAATGAGAGCTGATGATACATTATAAGGAGTGTTGATCTAGGATCAAGTCCTCCTGTCAATGTTATATTATTCATTGTTCTAAAAGGCAAAACTGATCCATAAATGACCTTCTACTCTGAGACACTTGATACATACAGCCCTTGGTTTATTTTCTTTAGGACTTTCTTCTCCCATCTGTACAGGATGTGTGTTGTTAGGCCACAGTGATCCATTTGTACACTTTGGCAGCCATAACTGTAGCAGACTGATCACTAGAAACACACAGTGATTTCGAACGTTTGAAAAGGTCCCCAGAACGTCAATATATGCCTTTCTCAGCACACACACAAAAAAAAAAACGATTAAAACTATTTCCCAGCACTGGGTGCCAACTCGTGATGCTCGCAGACGGAGTGCGCTGCTCAGACCACCACGCTACCTGCGGTCCACAATCCTCCAGCAAGCTGCCACAATACTTCATGCTAATAGCATGTCGCTTTTAATTATTTTGTTTTTAATTATTTTGTTTTTAATTATTTTGTTTTAAGCCTACGCCAAAACTATAGCTCTAATCTTAACCACACAGAATGAATCCGAAACTTAACCCTTTGAGAATTAACCCTGTAACCAAGCAGAATTAACCCTGTAACCAAGCAGAATTAACTCTGTAACCAAGCAGAATTAACCCTGTAACCAAGCAGAATTAACCCTGTAACCAAGCAGAATTAACCCTGTAACCAAGCAGAATTAACTCTGTAACCAAGCAGAATTAACCCTGTAACCAAGCAGAATTAACCCTGTAACCAAGCAGAATTAACCCTGTAACCATGCAGAATTAACCCTGTAACCAAGCAGAATTAACCCTGTAACCAAGCAGAATTAACCCTGTGACCAAGCAGAATTAACCCTGTGACCAAGCAGAATTAACCCTGTAACCAAGCAGAATTAACCCTGTAACCAAGCAGAATTAACCCTGTAACCAAGCAGAATTAACCCTGTAACCAAGCAGAATTAACCCAGTAACCATGCAGAATTAACCCAGTAACCAAGCAGAATTAAACCTGTAACCAAGCAGAATTAACCCTGTAACCAAGCAGAATTAACCCTGTAACCAAGCAGAATTAATGCGTCAAAAAATAAACATTCATCCATAATGCGTTGAATTTGGAAGGGGAAACTATGAGATCTTGTTGAGCTGTAGTCACTGTATTGCACATCACTGCCCAGCACAATAGGCAAAGCTCGGAAGCTTTATCAAGTAGAAAGAATGCATTGTTGATGTGGAAATCCTGACAACAAAACCCTGCCTGGAGTAGAAGACCCAATTCCCCTTGTTCACTGTAACAGGGACAATAAAGTTGTATCGTATTGCGTTGTAGAAACATCCCCTGTTCCCCTGCAGGTGAGCCAGAGTTCCGCTATGTGGCAGGTATGCATGGCAACGAGGTGGTTGGCAGAGAGCTGGTTCTGAACCTCATGCAGTACATCTGTCGGGAGTTTAGACGAGGCAACCAACGCATCGTCCGTCTGGTGACCACCACACGGATCCACCTGCTGCCATCTATGAACCCTGATGGATATGAAACAGCCTTTGAAAGGGTAGGAGGAGGGGTGGAGCAGGGGATATGGGATGTTTTGATTGATTGGTTGATTGAATTATTGACTGGCTAATTGACTGGCTGACTGTGTGGTAATAGGAAATATAAAAAAATGCATTTCCTAACTTATTGAAATCTTCCTAAAAAGGACCATGGATAGAGCATCACCTTGTGGTCAGGGAACTCTAGAGAGGGCCCAGAACCTCTTCGTGATGACTTCATATTAGAACTCTAGAGAGAGGGCCCAGAACCTCCTCGTGATGACTTCATATTAGAACTCTAGAGAGAGGGCCCAGAACTTCTTCGTGATGACTTCATATTAGAACTCTAGAGAGAGGGCCCAGAACCTCTTCGTGATGACTTCATATTAGAACTCTAGAGAGAGGGCCCAGAACCTCTTTGTGATGACTTCATATTAGAACTCTAGAGAGAGGGCCCAGAACCTCCTCGTGATGACTTCATATTAGAACTCTAGAGAGAGGGCCCAGAACTTCTTCGTGATGACTTCATATTAGAACTCTAGAGAGAGGGCCCAGAACCTCTTCGTGATGACTTCATATTAGAACTCTAGAGAGAGGGCCCAGAACCTCTTTGTGATGACTTCATATTAGAACTCTAGAGAGAGGGCCCAGAACCTCTTTGTGATGACTTCATATTAGAACTCTAGAGAGAGGGCCCAGAACCTCTTTGTGATGACTTCATATTAGAACTCTAGAGAGAGGGCTCAGAACCTCTTCGTGATGACTTCATATTAGAACTCTAGAGAGAGGGCCCAGAACCTCCTCGTGATGACTTCATATTAGAACTCTAGAGAGAGGGCCCAGAACCTCCTCGTGATGACTTCATATTAGAAGGAATGTAGGACATATTGATTGATCGATCGATAGATCGATCGATTGTGTGATATTGAAAATAGCTTAAAACTGCATCTCAACTTAACTTCTCTCCAGGGGTCAGAGCTGGCAGGTTGGGCTCTGGGGCGCTACAGCTACGAGTGGGTCGATATGAACCACAACTTCCCCGACCTGAACAATATCATGTGGGACGCCAAGGAGAATGACACAGAGACGGTTAAAACAGCCAACCACTACATCCCCATACCGGAGTACTACACTAAAGAGGACGCCTTCGTAAGTACTGTACACTGCACATCAACTCCACCACAGAGTATGACTCCACATTATGTTTTCAGTTTTATTTTTCCTGGTTTTACATTTGTTTTGTTTTTCACTCTCAAAATTCCAATTGTTAATAAGAGAAACAATGGAATTGGACGTGCTGAGTCAAGGATTAAATCACACCTGAAAGGGGAAAAAAAATCATTCTGGAAGAAAACTGTGTAATTCCCCTCTGAAGGATCGGACCCTTTTGTTTTCAATTTTCTCCTAAAATGACCCAAATCTAACTGCCTGTAGCTCAGGACTTGAAGCAAGGATATGTATATTCGTGATACCATTTGAAAGGAAACACTTTGAAGTTTGTGGAAATGTGAAATGAACGTAAGAGAATATAACACATTATATCTGGTAAAATATAATACAACAATAAAAACATGTGTTTTCACATTTTCTTTTCTCCATCAGCTTTGAAATGCCCTACTAGGATCCTAGGTGTAATTAACACTTTGTCCACAAGATGGCAGCAGTGTGTGTACAAAGAGTCAGACTGATCAAGTGAAGAATTACATTACTACACAATATTTTGCATCAAGTCTGCCAGGAGTTTGCCCAAATGTGCCGAATTGGTCAATTGATATGTTTTCAAGTACACAACAGGGGGTTTAACTGAGACCGTTCCTTCTGTTATGCCACTGTCGGTTCATATTTAATACTGTCGGAGCGGCAGGGAGCCTAGTGGTTCGAGCGTTGTGTCAGTAACCGTAAGGTTGTTAGATCGAATCCCTGAGCTGACAAGGTAAAAATCTGTCGTTCTGCCCCCCTGAACAAGGCAGTTAACCCGCTGTTCCTAGGCTGTCATTGTAAATACGAATTTGTTCTTAACTGACTTGCCTCGTTAAATAAAGGTATACATATATATATATATTTTATTAAACAATAATGTAGGTCTTGTTAATGTTCGAGGTGATGAGGTTTAAAAATGTTAGGAGGTTTTTAGATGGTCTAAAGGAAAAGCTTGTTTGTGTCAGTACTGTCACCGGCTGTCTGACATGTTCTTCTGTCCCTTTCCCAGGTGACCCCAGAGACACGTGCGGTCATCAGCTGGATGCAGGACATCCCCTTCGTCCTGAGTGCCAACCTCCACGGGGGAGAACTGGTGGTTACCTACCCCTTCGACTGCACCCGGGACTGGGCCCCTCAGGAAAACACCCCTACAGCTGACGATAGTTTCTTCCGCTGGCTGGCCACGGTCTACGCCTCCACCAACCTGGTCATGGCCAACCCTGATAGGAGGATCTGCCACTCTGAAGACTTCCAACAGCACAACAACATCATTAACGGAGGAGCTTGGCACACCGTCCCTGGGAGTCAGTAGTTCTCCTATATATATATATACTAATCAACACCGTCCCTGGGAGTCAGTAGTTCTCCTATATATATATATACTAATCAACACCGTCCCTGGGAGTCAGTAGTTCTCCTATATATATATATAAATATATATACTAATCAACACCGTCCCTGGGAGTCAGTAGTTCTCCTATATATATATACTAATCAACACTGTCCCTGGGAGTCAGTAGTTCTATATATATGTATACTAATCAACACCGTCCCTGGGAGTCAGTAGTTCTCCTATATATATATACCAATCAACACCGTCCCTGGGAGTCAGTAGTTCTCCTATATATATATACTAATCAACACCGTCCCTGGGAGTCAGTAGTTCTCCTATATATATATACTAATCCACACCGTCCCTGGGAGTCAGTAGTTCTCCTATATATATATACTAATCAACACCGTCCCTGGGAGTCAGTAGTTCTCCTATATATATATACTAATCAACACCGTCCCTGGGAGTCAGTAGTTCTCCTATATATATATACTAATCAACACCGTCCCTGGGAGTCAGTAGTTCTCCTATATATATACACTAATCAACACCGTCCCTGGGAGTCAGTAGTTCTCCTATATATATATACTAATCAACACCGTCCCTGGGAGTCAGTAGTTCTCCTATATATATATATATATATATATACTAATCAACACCGTCCCTGGGAGTCAGTAGTTCTCCTATATATACAGTGGGGCAAAAAAAGTATTTAGTCAGCCACCACTGTGCAAGTTCTCTCACTTAAAAAGATGAGAGAGAGGCCTGTAATTTTCATCATAGGTACACTTCAACTATGACAGACAAAATTAGGAAAAAAAAATCCAGAAAATCACATTGTAGGATTTTTTAATGAATTTATTTGCAAATTATGGTGGAAAATAAGTATTTGGTCACATACAAACAAGCAAGATTTCTGGCTCTCACAGACCTGTAACTTCTTCTTTAAGAGGCTCCTCTGTCCTCCACTGTTACCTGTATTAATGGCACCTGTTTGAACTTGTTATCAGTATAAAAGACACCTGTCCACAACCTCAAACAGTCACACTCCAAACTCCACTATGGCCAAGACCAAAGAGCTGTCAAAGGACACCAGAAACAAAATTGTAGACCTGCACCAGGTTGGGGAAGACTGAATCTGCAATAGGTAAGCAGCTTGGTTTGAAGAAATCAACTGTGGGAGCAATTATTAGGAAATGGAAGACATACAAGACCACTGATAATCTTCCTCGATCTGGGGCTCAACGCAAGATCTCACCTCGTGGGGTCAAAATGATCACAAGAACGGTGAGCAAAAATCCCAGAACCACACGTGGGGACCTAGTGAATGACCTGCAGAGAGCTGGGACCAAAGTAACAAAGCCTACCATCAGTAACACACTACGCCGCCAGGACTCAAATCCTGCAGTGCCAGACGTATGTCCCTGCTTAAGCCAGTACATGTTCAGGCCCGCCTGAAGTTTGCTAGAGAGCATTTGGATGATCCAGATGAGGATTGGGAGAATGTCATATGGTCAGATGAAACCAAAATACAACTTTGGTAAAAACTCAACTCGGGTCGTGGTTTGGAGGACAAAGAATGCTGAGTTGCATCCAAAGAACACCATACCTACTGTGAAGCATGGGGTGGAAACATCATGCTTTGGGGCAGTTTTTCTGCAAAGGTACTAGGACGACTGATCCGTGTAAAGGAAAGAATGAATGGGGCCATGTATCGTGAGATTTTGAGTGAAAAACCTCCTTCCATCAGCAAGGGCATTGAAGATGAAACGTGGCTGGGTCTTTCAGCATGACAATGATCCCAAACACACCGCCTGGGCAACGAAGGAGTGGCTTGTAAGAAGCATTTCAAGGTCCTGGAGTGGCCTAGCCAGTCTCCAGATCTCAACCCCATAGAAAATCTTTGGAGGGAGTTGAAAGTCCGTGTTGCCCAGCGACAGCCCCAAAACATCACTGCTCTAGAGGAGATCTGCATGGAGGAATGGGCCAAAATACCAGCAACAGTGTGTGAAAACCTTGTGAAGACTTACAGAAAACGTTTGACCTCTGTCATTGCCAACAAAGGGTATATAACAAAGTATTGAGATAAACTTTTGTTATTGACCAAATACTTATTTTCCACCATAATTTGCAAATAAATAAATAAAAAAATCCTACAATGTGATTTTCTGGATTTCTTTTTCTCATTTCGTCTGTCATAGTTGAAGTGTACCTATGATGAAAATTACAGGCCTCTCTCATCTTTTTAAGTGAGAGAACTTGCACAATTGGTGGCTGACTAAATACTTTTTTGCCCCACTGTATATACTAATCAACACCGTCCCTGGGAGTCAGTAGTTCTCCTATATATATATATATATACTAATCAACACCGTCCCTGGGAGTCAGTAGTTCTCCTATATATATATACTAATCAACACTGTCCCTGGGAGTCAGTAGTTCTCCTATATATATATACTAATCAACACCGTCCCTGGGAGTCAGTAGTTCTCCTATATATATATATATATATATATACTAATCAACACCGTCCCTGGGAGTCAGTAGTTCTCCTATATATATATACTAATCAACACCGTCCCTGGGAGTCAGTAGTTCTCCTATATATATATATATACTAATCAACACCGTCCCTGGGAGTCAGTAGTTCTCCTATATATATATACTAATCAACACTGTCCCTGGGAGTCAGTAGTTCTCCTATATATATATACTAATCAACACCATCCCTGGGAGTCAGTAGTTCTCCTATATATATATACTAATCAACACCGTCCCTGGGTGAAAACGAGCAGATGTACCTGTTTCTGTTAGAAAAGAGTTAGTCTTTAGCAAGGCCCTTATCAAAGACTATTTAGTTGTTTTATGTGTTTTGTGTTACTATATTTTTGTCCCTTCAGGTATGAATGACTTCAGCTACATGCACACTAACTGCTTCGAGGTGACGGTGGAGCTGTCGTGTGATAAGTTTCCTCACGCCAGCGAGCTTCCTACAGAGTGGGAGAACAACAAAGAGTCTCTGCTTGTCTACATGGAGCAGGTCTACTGTTCTTTACATGGGTTATTTACCAAAGTTACACTGTATTGGAGTTATTCAAACTACTGAAAATGGCCCCAATTGGAAAGACTTCACTTGTAGAATAATGCATATCCCCAGCTCTCTCTTACCCGCTCCCTAATTTGTAGATATTTCCCTGATCGTCTCTGTTTCTGATGTTCCCTGATCATCTCTGTTTCTGATCGTTCCCTGATCATCTCTGTTTCTGATGTTCCCTGATCATCTCTGTTTCTGATGTTCCCTGATCATCTCTGTTTCTGATGTTCCCTGATCATCTCTGTTTCTGATCGTTTCCTGATCATCTCTGTTTCTGATGTTCCCTGATCATCTCTGTTTCTGATGTTCCCTGATCATCTCTGTTTCTGATGTTCCCTGATCATCTCTGTTTCTGATCGTTCCTGATCATCTCTGTTTCTGATCGTTCCTGATCATCTCTGTTTCTGATCGTTCCCTGATCATCTCTGTTTCTGATGTTCCCTGATCATCTCTGTTTCTGATGTTCCCTGATCATCTCTGTTTCTGATCGTTCCCTGATCATCTCTGTTTCTGATGTTCCCTGATCATCTCTGTTTCTGATGTTCCCTGATCATCTCTGTTTCTGATGTTCCCTGATCATCTCTGTTTCTGATCGTTCCCTGATCATCTCTGTTTCTGATCGTTCCCTGATCATCTCTGTTTCTGATCGTTCCCTGATCATCTCTGTTTCTGATGTTCTGTCTTTCCCTCTACCAGGTTCACAGAGGCATCAAGGGAGTGGTGAGAGACAAGATGACAAAGAAAGGCATTGCAGACGCCATTGTGAAAGTGGAAGACCTGGACCATGACATACGAACAGGTAGACATGGGATTCTATAACGATTTACATGCTGCACTACGCTACATCTGTTTTACCTCGCACTGCTTGTATGTCAAATTCCTACCAGTGCCAATTTCTAACTGCTTGTAGTAGCAGACACAATGCTCCGTGCTAGGGATTTACGGTGTTACCGGCCTAGCACACAAGGGGGCGCTGAAAACGCAAGAAAAGCCCACCGGGCCTCTATTACCAGAATGCTAACAATATTTGCACAATCTAATAGCGAAATCTCAGACGCTGTTAGCTAAATGCTAACAAGCGAAAAACGAACATAAACAAATTGCAAAGACAGGCAAATAATCCAGCTCATAAAGTTATACAAGCAGAAGCTAGTAGCTACAGAATGTCATTTTAGACGAGTCTGAACATTTGAGAGAAATTGTGCAAATTAACAAAGTTGTGATGCCTGCTTTTCTGAAGGAAGATCAGAGGGGGGAGGAACGGAGGAGGAAGAGCAGCATGCGTACACGGAGCAGAGGGGGGAAGAACGGAGGAAAAAAAACACAGGGAGTACCGGTACAGAGTCAATGTGGAGGCTATATACAGGGGGTACCGGTACAGAGTCAATGTGGAGGCTATATACAGGGGGTACCGGTACAGAGTCAATGTGGAGGCTATATACAGGGTACTGGTACAGAGTCAATGTGGAGGCTATATACAGGAGGTACCGGTACAGAGTCAATGTGGAGGCTATATACAGGGGGTACTGGTACAGAGTCAATGTGGAGACTATATACAGGAGGTACCGGTACAGAGTCAATGTGGAGACTATATACAGGGGGTACTGGTACAGAGTCAATGTGGAGGCTATATACAGGGGGTACCGGTACAGAGTCAATGTGGAGGCTATATACAGGGGGTACTGGTACAGAGTCAATGTGGAGGCTATATACAGGAGGTACCGGTACAGAGTCAATGTGGAGACTATATACAGGGGGTACCGGTACAGAGTCAATGTGGAGACTATATACAGGGGTACCGGTACAGAGTCAATGTGGACACTATATACAGGGGGTACTGGTACAGAGTCAAATGTGGAGACTATATACAGGGGGTACTGCACAGAGTCAATGTGGAGGCTATATACAGGGGGTACGGTACAGAGTCAATGTGGAGGCTATATACAGGGTTACTGGTACAGAGTCAATGTGGAGACTATATACAGGGGTACCGGTACAGAGTCAATGTGGAGACTATATACAGGGGTACGGTACAGAGTCAATGTGGAGGCTATATACAGGGAGTACCGGTACAGAGTCAATGTGGAGGCTATATACAGGGGTACCGGTACAGAGTCAATGTGGAGACTATATACAGGGTACCGGTACAGAGTCAATGTGGAGGCTATATACAGGGGGTACCGGTACAGAGTCAATGTGTAGACTATATACAGGGTACCGGTACAGAGTCAATGTGGAGGCTATATACAGGGGTGTGCAGTACAGAGTCAATGTGGAGGCTATATACAGGGGGTACCGGTACAGAGTCAATGTGGAGGCTATATACAGGGGATACCGGTACAGAGTCAATGTGGAGACTATATACAGGTGGTACCGGTACAGAGTCAATGTGGAGGCTATATACAGGGTACTGGTACAGAGTCAATGTGGAGGCTATATACAGGGGGTACCGGTACAGAGTCAATGTGGAGGCTATATACAGGGGGTACCGGTACAGAGTCAATGTGGAGGCTATATACAGGGGTACCGGTACAGAGTCAATGTGGAGGCTATATACAGGGGGTACCGGTACAGAGTCAATGTGGAGGCTATATACAGGGGGTACTGGTACAGAGTCAATGTGGAGGCTATATACAGGGGGTACTGTACAGAGTCAATGTGGAGGCTATATACAGGGTACCGGTACAGAGTCAATGTGGAGGCTATATACAGGGGTACTGGTACAGAGTCAATGTGGAGGCTATATACAGGGGGTACCGGTACAGAGTCAATGTGGAGGCTATATACAGGGGTACTGCACAGAGTCAATGTGGAGGCTATATACAGGGTACTGGTACAGAGTCAATGTGGAGGCTCTATACAGGGGGTACTGGTACAGAGTCAATGTGGAGGCTATATACAGGGGGTACTGCACAGAGTCAATTTTAGAGGCTATATACAGGGGTACCGGTACAGAGTCAATGTGGAGACTATATACAGGGATACCGGTACAGAGTCAATGTGGAGACTATATACAGGTGGTACCGGTACAGAGTCAATGTGGAGACTATATACAGGTGGTACTGTACAGAGTCAATGTGGAGGCTATATACAGGGGTACCGGTACAGAGTCAATGTGGAGGCTATATACAGGGGTACTGCACAGGTACAGAGTCAATGTGGAGGCTATATACAGGGGTTCCGGTACAGAGTCAATGTGGAGGCTATATACAGGGGGTACTGCACAGAGTCAATGTGGAGGCTATATACAGGGGGTACCGGTACAGAGTCAATGTGGAGGCTATATACAGGGTACTGGTACAGAGTCAATGTGGAGGCTATATACAGGGGGTACCGGTACAGAGTCAATGTGGAGGCTATATACAGGGGGTACCGGTACAGAGTCAATGTGGAGGCTATATACAGGGGGTACCGGTGTACAGAGTCAATTTTAGAGGCTATATACAGGGGGTACCGGTACAGAGTCAATGTGGAGACTATATACAGGGATACCGGTACAGAGTCAATGTGGAGGCTATATACAGGGGGTACCGGTACAGAGTCAATGTGGAGGCTATATACAGGGTACTGGTACAGAGTCAATGTGGAGGCTATATACAGGGGGTACCGGTACAGAGTCAATGTGGAGGCTATATACAGGGGTTCCGGTACAGAGTCAATGTGGAGGCTATATACAGGGGGTACTGCACAGAGTCAATGTGGAGACTATATACAGGGGGTACCGTACAGAGTCAATGTGGAGGCTCTATACAGGGGGTACTACAGAGTCAATGTGGAGGCTATATACAGGGGGTGCAGTACAGAGTCAATGTGGAGGCTATATACAGGGTACTGCACAGAGTCAATGTGGAGGCTATATACAGGTGGTACCGGTACAGAGTCAATGTGGAGGCTATATACAGGGGGTACCGGTACAGAGTCAATGTGGAGGCTATATACAGGGGGTACTGTACAGAGTCAATGTGTAGGCTATATACAGGGGGTACTGCACAGAGTCAATGTGGAGGCTATATACAGGGGTAGTGCACAGAGTCAATGTGGAGGCTATATACAGGGGGTACTGGTACAGAGTCAATGTGGAGACTATATACAGGGGATACCGGTACAGAGTCAATGTGGAGACTATATACAGGTGGTACTGCACAGAGTCAATGTGGAGGCTATATACAGGGGGTACGGTACAGAGTCAATGTGGAGGCTATATACAGGGGGTACTGTACAGAGTCAATGTGGAGGCTATATACAGGGGTTCGGTACAGAGTCAATGTGGAGGCTATATACAGGGTACTGGTACAGAGTCAATGTGGAGACTATATACAGGGGGTACCGGTACAGAGTCAATGTGGAGACTATATACAGGGGGTACTGCAGTACAGAGTCAATGTGGAGGCTATATACAGGGAGGTACCGGTACAGAGTCAATGTGGAGGCTATATACAGGGGGTACCGGTACAGAGTCAATGTGGAGACTATATACAGGGAGGTACTGTACAGAGTCAATGTGGAGGCTATATACAGGGGTGTACCTGCACAGAGTCAATGTGGAGGCTATATACAGGGGGTACTGCACAGAGTCAATGTGGAGGCTATATACAGGGGATACTGCACAGAGTCAATGTGGAGGCTATATACAGGTGGTACCGGTACAGAGTCAATGTGGAGGCTATATACAGGGGTACCGGTACAGAGTCAATGTGGAGGCTATATACAGGGGGTACCGGTACAGAGTCAATGTGTAGGCTATATACAGGGGGTACTGGTACAGAGTCAATGTGGAGGCTATATACAGGGGGTACTGGTACAGAGTCAATGTGGAGGCTATATACAGGGGGTACTGGTACAGAGTCAATGTGGAGGCTATATACAGGGGGTACTGTACAGAGTCAATGTGGAGGCTATATACAGGGGTACCGGTACAGAGTCAATGTGGAGGCTATATACAGGGGGTACCGGTACAGAGTCAATGTGGAGGCTATATACAGGGGGTACCGGTACAGAGTCAATGTGGAGGCTATATACAGGGGGTACCGGTACAGAGTCAATGTGGAGGCTATATACAGGGGGTACTGGGTACAGAGTCAATGTGGAGGCTATATACAGGGGGTACTGGTACAGAGTCAATGTGGAGGCTATATACAGGGGGTACCGGTACAGAGTCAATGTGGAGGCTATATACAGGGGGTACTGGTACAGAGTCAATGTGGAGGCTATATACAGGGGGTACCGGTACAGAGTCAATGTGGAGGCTATATACAGGGGTACTGGTACAGAGTCAATGTGGAGGCTATATACAGGGGGTACCCAGTACAGAGTCAATGTGGAGGCTATATACAGGGGGTACTGCGTACAGAGTCAATGTGGAGGCTATATACAGGGGGTACTGCACAGAGTCAATGTGGAGGCTATATACAGGGGGTACTGTACAGAGTCAATGTGGAGGCTATATACAGGGGGTACTGGTACAGAGTCAATGTGGAGGCTATATACAGGGGTACTGCACAGAGTCAATGTGGAGACTATATACAGGGGATACCGGTACAGAGTCAATGTGGAGACTATATACAGGGGATACCGGTACAGAGTCAATGTGGAGGCTATATACAGGGGGTACCGGTACAGAGTCAATGTGGAGGCTATATACAGGGGGTACTGCACAGAGTCAATGTGGAGACTATATACAGGGGATACTGGTACAGAGTCAATGTGGAGACTATATACAGGGATACTGGTACAGAGTCAATGTGGAGGCTATATACAGGTGGTACCGGTACAGAGTCAATGTGGAGGCTATATACAGGTGGTACCGGTACAGAGTCAATGTGGAGGCTCTATACAGGGGGTACCGGTACAGAGTCAATGTGGAGGCTATATACAGGGGTATCGGTACAGAGTCAATGTGGAGGCTATATACAGGGGGTACCGGTACAGAGTCAATGTGGAGGCTATATACAGGGGGTACCGGTACAGAGTCAATGTGGAGGCTCTATACAGGGGGTACCGGTACAGAGTCAATGTGGAGGCTATATACAGGGGGTACCGGTACAGAGTCAATTTTAGAGGCTATATACAGGGGGTACCGCTACAGAGTCAATGTGGAGGCTATATACAGGGGGTACCGGTAAGGAGTCAATGTGGAGACTATATACAGGGGATACCGGTACAGAGTCAATGTGGAGACTATATACAGGTGGTACCGGTACAGAGTCAATGTGGAGACTATATACAGGGGGTACCGGTACAGAGTCAATGTGGGAGGCTATATACAGGGAGTACCGGTACAGAGTCAATGTGGAGGCTATATACAGGGGGTTCGGTACAGAGTCAATGTGGAGGCTATATACAGGGGGTACCGGTACAGAGTCAATGTGGAGGCTATATACAGGGTACCGGTACAGAGTCAATGTGGAGGCTATATACAGGGTACTGTACAGAGTCAATGTGGAGGCTATATACAGGGGGTACCGGTACAGAGTCAATGTGGAGGCTATATACAGGGGTTACCGGTACAGAGTCAATGTGGAGGCTATATACAGGGGGTACCGATACAGAGTCAATGTGGAGGCTATATACAGGGGGTACTGCACAGAGTCAATGTGGAGGCTCTATACAGGGGGTACCGGTACAGAGTCAATGTGGAGGCTATATACAGGGGGTACCGGTACAGAGTCAATGTGGAGACTATATACAGGGGATACCGGTACAGAGTCAATGTGGAGACTATATACAGGTGGTACCGGTACAGAGTCAATGTGGAGGCTATATACAGGGGGTACCGGTACAGAGTCAATGTGGAGGCTATATACAGGGGGTACCGGTACAGAGTCAATGTGGAGGCTATATACAGGGGTACCGGTACAGAGTCAATGTGGAGGCTATATACAGGGGGTTCGGTACAGAGTCAATGTGGAGGCTATATACAGGGGGTACCGGTACAGAGTCAATGTGGAGGCTATATACAGGGGGTACCGGTACAGAGTCAATGTGGAGGCTCTATACAGGGGTACTGCACAGAGTCAATGTGGAGGCTATATACAGGGGGTACTGCACAGAGTCAATGTGGAGGCTATATACAGGGGGTACCGTACAGAGTCAATGTGGAGGCTATATACAGGGGGTACCGGTACAGAGTCAATGTGGAGGCTATATACAGGGGGTACCGGTACAGAGTCAATGTGGAGGCTCTATACAGGGGGTACCGGTACAGAGTCAATGTGGAGGCTATATACAGGGGTACCGGTACAGAGTCAATGTGGAGGCTATATACAGGGGGTACCGGTACAGAGTCAATGTGGAGGCTATATACAGGGGGTACCGGTACAGAGTCAATGTGGAGACTATATACAGGGGATA
Source organism: Brachymystax lenok tsinlingensis (assembly GCA_030435695.1). Lineage (NCBI taxonomy): Eukaryota > Metazoa > Chordata > Actinopteri > Salmoniformes > Salmonidae > Brachymystax > Brachymystax lenok. Next base: position 43,017,284 of record CM059786.1, on the reverse strand, counting down.
CCGGTACAGAGTCAATGTGGAGACTATATACAGGTGGTACCGGTACAGAGTCAATGTGGAGGCTATATACAGGGGGTACTGCACAGAGTCAATGTGGAGGCTATATACAGGGGGTACCGGTACAGAGTCAATGTGGAGGCTATATACAGGGGGTTCCGGTACAGAGTCAATGTGGAGGCTATATACAGGGGGTACCGGTACAGAGTCAATGTGGAGACTATATACAGGGTACCGGTACAGAGTCAATGTGGAGACTATATACAGGGGTACTGCACAGAGTCAATGTGGAGGCTATATACAGGGGGTACTGGTACAGAGTCAATGTGGAGGCTATATACAGGGGGTACCGGTACAGAGTCAATGTGGAGACTATATACAGGGGTACCGGTACAGAGTCAATGTGGAGGCTATATACAGGTGTACCGGTACAGAGTCAATGTGGAGGCTATATACAGGGGGTACTGTACAGAGTCAATGTGGAGGCTATATACAGGGATACCGGTACAGAGTCAATGTGGAGGCTATATACAGGTGGTACCGGTACAGAGTCAATGTGGAGGCTATATACAGGGTACCGGTACAGAGTCAATGTGGAGGCTATATACAGGGGGTACCGGTACAGAGTCAATGTGGAGGCTATATACAGGGGGTACTGCACAGAGTCAATGTGGAGGCTATATACAGGGGGTACCGGTACAGAGTCAATGTGGAGGCTATATACAGGGGGTACTGGTACAGAGTCAATGTGGAGGCTATATACAGGGTACCGGTACAGAGTCAATGTGGAGGCTATATACAGGGGGTACTGCACAGAGTCAATGTGGAGGCTATATACAGGGGTACCGGTACAGAGTCAATGTGGAGGCTATATACAGGGGGTACTGCACAGAGTCAATGTGGAGGCTATATACAGGGGTACCGGTACAGAGTCAATGTGGAGGCTATATACAGGGGGTACGGTGCACAGAGTCAATGTGGAGGCTATATACAGGGTACTGTACAGAGTCAATGTGGAGGCTATATACAGGGGGTACCGGTACAGAGTCAATGTGGAGGCTATATACAGGGGGTACTGCTACAGAGTCAATGTGGAGGCTATATACAGGGGGTACTGGTACAGAGTCAATGTGGAGGCTATATACAGGGGGTACTGGTACAGAGTCAATGTGGAGGCTATATACAGGGGGTACGGTACAGAGTCAATGTGGAGGCTATATACAGGGGTACTGCACAGAGTCAATGTGGAGGCTATATACAGGGGTACCGGTACAGAGTCAATGTGGAGGCTATATACAGGGGTACCGGTACAGAGTCAATGTGGAGGCTATATACAGGGTACCGGTACAGAGTCAATGTGGAGGCTATATACAGGGGGTACTGCACAGAGTCAATGTGGAGACTATATACAGGGGATACCGGTACAGAGTCAATGTGGAGACTATATACAGGGGATACCGGTACAGAGTCAATGTGGAGGCTATATACAGGTGGTACTGCACAGAGTCAATGTGGAGGCTATATACAGGTGGTACCGGTACAGAGTCAATGTGGAGGCTCTATACAGGGGTACTGGTACAGAGTCAATGTGGAGGCTATATACAGGGGTATCGGTACAGAGTCAATGTGGAGGCTATATACAGGGGGTACCGGTACAGAGTCAATGTGGAGGCTATATACAGGGGGTACCGGTACAGAGTCAATGTGGAGGCTCTATACAGGGGGTACCGGTACAGAGTCAATGTGGAGGCTATATACAGGTGAACCGGTACAGAGTCAATTTTAGAGGCTATATACAGGGGGTACTGGTACAGAGTCAATGTGGAGGCTATATACAGGGGGTACTGCACAGAGTCAATGTGGAGACTATATACAGGGGATACCGGTACAGAGTCAATGTGGAGACTATATACAGGTGGTACCGGTACAGAGTCAATGTGGAGACTATATACAGGGGGTACCGGTACAGAGTCAATGTGGAGGCTATATACAGGGGGTACCGGTACAGAGTCAATGTGGAGGCTATATACAGGGGGTTCCGGTACAGAGTCAATGTGGAGGCTATATACAGGGGGTACCGGTACAGAGTCAATGTGGAGGCTATATACAGGGGGTACCGGTACAGAGTCAATGTGGAGGCTATATACAGGGGGTACCGGTACAGAGTCAATGTGGAGGCTATATACAGGGGGTACTGTACAGAGTCAATGTGGAGGCTATATACAGGGTACCGGTACAGAGTCAATGTGGAGGCTATATACAGGGGGTACTGTACAGAGTCAATGTGGAGGCTATATACAGGGAGTACCGGTACAGAGTCAATGTGGAGGCTCTATACAGGGGGTACTGCACAGAGTCAATGTGGAGGCTATATACAGGGGTACTGCAGTACAGAGTCAATGTGGAGGCTATATACAGGGGTACCGGTACAGAGTCAATGTGGAGGCTATATACAGGGGTACCGGTACAGAGTCAATGTGGAGACTATATACAGGGATACCGGTACAGAGTCAATGTGGAGACTATATACAGGTGGTACCGGTACAGAGTCAATGTGGAGGCTATATACAGGGAGTACGGTACAGAGTCAATGTGGAGGCTATATACAGGGGTACCGGTACAGAGTCAATGTGGAGGCTATATACAGGGGGTTCCGGTACAGAGTCAATGTGGAGGCTATATACAGGGGGTACCGGTACAGAGTCAATGTGGAGGCTATATACAAGGGGTACCGGTACAGAGTCAATGTGGAGGCTATATACAGGGGCTACTGGTACAGAGTCAATGTGGAGACTCTATACAGGGGGTACCGGTACAGAGTCAATGTGGAGGCTATATACAGGGGGTACCGGTACAGAGTCAATGTGGACACTATATACAGGGGATACCGGTACAGAGTCAATGTGGAGACTATATACAGGGGGTACTGCACAGAGTCAATGTGGAGGCTATATACAGGGGGTACCGGTACAGAGTCAATGTGGAGGCTCTATACAGGGGGTACCGGTACAGAGTCAATGTGGAGGCTATATACAGGGGGTACCGGTACAGAGTCAATTTTAGAGGCTATATACAGGGGGTACCGGTACAGAGTCAATGTGGAGACTATATACAGGGGATACCGGTACAGAGTCAATGTGGAGACTATATACAGGTGGTACCGGTACAGAGTCAATGTGGAGGCTATATACAGGGGGTACCGGTACAGAGTCAATGTGGAGGCTATATACAGGGGGTACCGGTACAGAGTCAATGTGGAGGCTATATACAGGGTACGGTACAGAGTCAATGTGGAGGCTATATACAGGGGTTACGGTACAGAGTCAATGTGGAGGCTATATACAGGGGGTACCGGTACAGAGTCAATGTGGAGGCTATATACAGGGGGGTACCGGTACAGAGTCAATGTGGAGGCTCTATACAGGGGGTACCGGTACAGAGTCAATGTGGAGGCTATATACAGGGGGTACTGCGGTACAGAGTCAATGTGGAGGCTCTATACAGGGGGTACCGGTACAGAGTCAATGTGGAGGCTATATACAGGGGGTACCGGTACAGAGTCAATTTTAGAGGCTATATACAGGGGTACTGGTACAGAGTCAATGTGGAGACTATATACAGGGGATACTGTACAGAGTCAATGTGGAGACTATATACAGGTGGTACCGGTACAGAGTCAATGTGGAGGCTATATACAGGGGGTACCGGTACAGAGTCAATGTGGAGACTATATACAGGGGATACCGGTACAGAGTCAATGTGGAGACTATATACAGGGGATACCGGTACAGAGTCAATGTGGAGGCTATATACAGGTGGTACCGGTACAGAGTCAATGTGGAGGCTATATACAGGGGGGTACCAGTACAGAGTCAATGTGGAGACTATATACAGGGGGTATCGGTACAGAGTCAATGTGGAGACTATATACAGGGGGTACCGGTACAGAGTCAATGTGGAGGCTATATACAGGGGGTACCGGTACAGAGTCAATGTGGAGGCTATATACAGGGGGTACAGGTACAGAGTCAATGTGGAGGCTATATACAGGTGGTACCGGTACAGAGTCAATGTGGAGGCTCTATACAGGGGGTACCGGTACAGAGTCAATGTGGAGGCTATATACAGGGGTATCGGTACAGAGTCAATGTGGAGGCTATATACAGGGGGTACGGTACAGAGTCAATGTGGAGGCTATATACAGGGGGTACGGTACAGAGTCAATGTGGAGGCTCTATACAGGGGGTACAGTACAGAGTCAATGTGGAGGCTATATACAGGAGTACCGGTACAGAGTCAATTTTAGAGGCTATATACAGGGGGTACTGTACAGAGTCAATGTGGAGGCTATATACAGGGGGTACCGGTACAGAGTCAATGTGGAGACTATATACAGGGGATACCGGTACAGAGTCAATGTGGAGACTATATACAGGTGGTATCGGTACAGAGTCAATGTGGAGGCTATATACAGGGATACCGGTACAGAGTCAATGTGGAGACTATATACAGGTGGTACCGGTACAGAGTCAATGTGGAGGCTATATACAGGGGGTACTGTACAGAGTCAATGTGGAGGCTATATACAGGGGGTACTGCACAGAGTCAATGTGGAGGCTATATACAGGGGGTTCCGGTACAGAGTCAATGTGGAGGCTATATACAGGGGATACCGGTACAGAGTCAATGTGGAGGCTATATACAGGTGGTACTGCACAGAGTCAATGTGGAGGCTATATACAGGGGGTACTGCACAGAGTCAATGTGGAGGCTATATACAGGGGGTACCGGTACAGAGTCAATGTGTAGGCTATATACAGGGGGTAGTACAGAGTCAATGTGGAGGCTATATACAGGGGGTACTGCAGTACAGAGTCAATGTGGAGGCTATATACAGGGGAGTACCGGTACAGAGTCAATGTGGAGGCTATATACAGGAGTACCGGTACAGAGTCAATGTGGAGGCTATATACAGGGGTACCGGTACAGAGTCAATGTGGAGGCTATATACAGGGGGTACCGGTACAGAGTCAATGTGGAGGCTATATACAGGGGGTACGGTACAGAGTCAATGTGGAGGCTATATACAGGGGTACCGGTACAGAGTCAATGTGGAGGCTATATACAGGGGAGTACCGGTACAGAGTCAATGTGGAGGCTATATACAGGGGGTACCGGTACAGAGTCAATGTGGAGGCTATATACAGGGAGTACCGGTACAGAGTCAATGTGGAGGCTATATACAGGTACAGTACAGAGTCAATGTGGAGGCTATATACAGGGGTACCGGTACAGAGTCAATGTGGAGGCTATATACAGGGTACCGGTACAGAGTCAATGTGGAGGCTATATACAGGGGGTACCGGTACAGAGTCAATGTGGAGGCTATATACAGGAGTACCGGTACAGAGTCAATGTGGAGGCTATATACAGGGGTACCGGTACAGAGTCAATGTGGAGGCTATATACAGGGAGTACCGGTACAGAGTCAATGTGGAGGCTATATACAGAGGTACCGGTACAGAGTCAATGTGGAGGCTATATACAGGGGTACCGGTACAGAGTCAATGTGGAGGCTATATACAGGGAGTACCGGTACAGAGTCAATGTGGAGGCTATATACAGGGGTACCGGTACAGAGTCAATGTGGAGGCTATATACAGGGGTACAGTACAGAGTCAATGTGGAGGCTATATACAGGGGGTACCGGTACAGAGTCAATGTGGAGGCTATATACAGGGGGTACGGTACAGAGTCAATGTGGAGGCTATATACAGGGAGTACCGGTACAGAGTCAATGTGGAGGCTATATACAGGGGTACGGTACAGAGTCAATGTGGAGGCTATATACAGGGGTACAGTACAGAGTCAATGTGGAGGCTATATACAGGGTACCGGTACAGAGTCAATGTGGAGGCTATATACAGGTGGTACCGGTACAGAGTCAATGTGGAGGCTATATACAGGTGGTACCGGTACAGAGTCAATGTGGAGGCTATATACAGGGAGTACTGGTACAGAGTCAATGTGGAGGCTATATACAGGAGTATCGGTACAGAGTCAATGTGGAGGCTATATACAGGGAGTACCGGTACAGAGTCAATGTGGAGGCTATATACAGGGGTACGGTACAGAGTCAATGTGGAGGCTCTATACAGGGGTGCAGTACAGAGTCAATGTGGAGGCTATATACAGGTGAACCGGTACAGAGTCAATGTGGAGGCTATATACAGGGGGTACCGGTACAGAGTCAATGTGGAGGCTATATACAGAGTGCAGTACAGAGTCAATGTGGAGACTATATACAGGGATACCGGTACAGAGTCAATGTGGAGACTATATACAGGTGGTACCAGTACAGAGTCAATGTGGAGACTATATACAGGGGTACCAGCACAGAGTCAATGTGGAGGCTATATACAGGGGTACCGGTACAGAGTCAATGTGGAGGCTATATACAGGGGGTTCCGGTGCACAGAGTCAATGTGGAGGCTATATACAGGGGGTACTGCACAGAGTCAATGTGGAGGCTATATACAGGGGGTACACTGCACAGAGTCAATGTGGAGGCTATATACAGAGGTACGGTACAGAGTCAATGTGGAGGCTATATACAGGGGGTACTGCACAGAGTCAATGTGGAGGCTATATACAGGGAGTACCAGTACAGAGTCAATGTGGAGGCTATATACAGGGAGTACCGGTACAGAGTCAATGTGGAGGCTATATACAGGGAGTACCGGTACAGAGTCAATGTGGAGGCTCTATACAGGGGTACAGTACAGAGTCAATGTGGAGGCTATATACAGGGGTACAGTACAGAGTCAATGTGGAGGCTATATACAGGTGGTACAGTACAGAGTCAATGTGGAGGCTATATACAGGGGTACCAGTACAGAGTCAATGTGGAGACTATATACAGGGATACCGGTACAGAGTCAATGTGGAGACTATATACAGGTGGTACCGGTACAGAGTCAATGTGGAGGCTATATACAGGGAGTACCGGTACAGAGTCAATGTGGAGGCTATATACAGGGGTACCAGTACAGAGTCAATGTGGAGGCTATATACAGGGGTTACCGGTACAGAGTCAATGTGGAGGCTATATACAGGGAGTACCGGTACAGAGTCAATGTGGAGGCTATATACAGGGGTACGGTACAGAGTCAATGTGGAGGCTATATACAGGGCTACTGGTACAGAGTCAATGTGGAGACTCTATACAGGGGCGGTACACAGAGTCAATGTGGAGGCTATATACAGGGGGTACCGGTACAGAGTCAATGTGGACACTATATACAGGGATACGGTACAGAGTCAATGTGGAGACTATATACAGGGGGTACCGGTACAGAGTCAATGTGGAGGCTATATACAGGGGGTACGGTACAGAGTCAATGTGGAGGCTCTATACAGGGGTACTGCACAGAGTCAATGTGGAGGCTATATACAGGAGTACCGGTACAGAGTCAATGTGGAGGCTATATACAGGGTACAGTACAGAGTCAATGTGGAGACTATATACAGGGATACCGGTACAGAGTCAATGTGGAGACTATATACAGGTGGTACCGGTACAGAGTCAATGTGGAGGCTATATACAGGGGGTACCGGTACAGAGTCAATGTGGAGGCTATATACAGGGTACCGGTACAGAGTCAATGTGGAGGCTATATACAGGGGTACGGTACAGAGTCAATGTGGAGGCTATATACAGGGGTACCGGTACAGAGTCAATGTGGAGGCTATATACAGGGGGTACCGGTACAGAGTCAATGTGGAGGCTATATACAGGGGGTACTGCACAGAGTCAATGTGGAGGCTCTATACAGGGAGTACTGGTACAGAGTCAATGTGGAGGCTATATACAGGGAGTACACTGCACAGAGTCAATGTGGAGGCTCTATACAGGGGGTACCGGTACAGAGTCAATGTGGAGGCTATATACAGGGGTGCAGGTACAGAGTCAATTTTAGAGGCTATATACAGGGGGTACCAGTACAGAGTCAATGTGGAGACTATATACAGGGATACCGGTACAGAGTCAATGTGGAGACTATATACAGGTGGTACCCAGTACAGAGTCAATGTGGAGGCTATATACAGGGGATACCGGTACAGAGTCAATGTGGAGACTATATACAGGGGATACTGTACAGAGTCAATGTGGAGACTATATACAGGGATACCGGTACAGAGTCAATGTGGAGGCTATATACAGGTGGTACTGCACAGAGTCAATGTGGAGGCTATATACAGGGGTACTGTACAGAGTCAATGTGGAGACTATATACAGGGGGTATGCACAGAGTCAATGTGGAGGCTATATACAGGGGGTACCTGCACAGAGTCAATGTGGAGGCTATATACAGGGGTACTGCACAGAGTCAATGTGGAGGCTATATACAGGGGGTACTGCACAGAGTCAATGTGGAGGCTATATACAGGTGGTACTGCACAGAGTCAATGTGGAGGCTATATACAGGGGGTACTGCACAGAGTCAATGTGGAGGCTATATACAGGGGGTATCGCACAGAGTCAATGTGGAGGCTATATACAGGGGGTACCGGTACAGAGTCAATGTGGAGGCTATATACAGGGGGTACCGGTGCACAGAGTCAATGTGGAGGCTCTATACAGGGGGTACTGCACAGAGTCAATGTGGAGGCTATATACAGGGTACTGTACAGAGTCAATTTGGAGGCTATATACAGGGGGTACTGCACAGAGTCAATGTGGAGGCTATATACAGGGGGTACTGCACAGAGTCAATGTGGAGACTATATACAGGGGATACTGCACAGAGTCAATGTGGAGACTATATACAGGTGGTACTGTACAGAGTCAATGTGGAGGCTATATACAGGGGGTACTGGTACAGAGTCAATGTGGAGGCTATATACAGGGGTACCGGTACAGAGTCAATGTGGAGGCTATATACAGGGGTTACTGCACAGAGTCAATGTGGAGGCTATATACAGGGGGTACCGGTACAGAGTCAATGTGGAGGCTATATACAGGGGTACGGTACAGAGTCAATGTGGAGGCTATATACAGGGATACCGGTACAGAGTCAATGTGGAGGCTATATACAGGTGGTACAGTACAGAGTCAATGTGGAGGCTATATACAGGGGGTGCAGTACAGAGTCAATGTGGAGGCTATATACAGGGGGTACTGCACAGAGTCAATGTGGAGGCTATATACAGGGGGTACCGGTACAGAGTCAATGTGGAGGCTATATACAGGGGGTACCGGTACAGAGTCAATGTGGAGGCTATATACAGAGTACCAGTACAGAGTCAATGTGGAGGCTATATACAGGGAATTGCACAGAGTCAATGTGGAGGCTATATACAGGGGGTACAGAGTCAATGTGGAGGCTATATACAGGGGGTACTGCACAGAGTCAATGTGGAGGCTATATACAGGGGGTACTGTACAGAGTCAATGTGGAGGCTATATACAGGGGGTACTGCACAGAGTCAATGTGGAGGCTATATACAGGGGTACTGTACAGAGTCAATGTGGAGGCTATATACAGGTACTGTACAGAGTCAATGTGGAGGCTATATACAGGGGTACTGGTACAGAGTCAATGTGGAGGCTATATACAGGGGGTACCAGTACAGAGTCAATGTGGAGGCTATATACAGGGAGTACGGTACAGAGTCAATGTGGAGGCTATATACAGGGTACTGCACAGAGTCAATGTGGAGGCTATATACAGGGGTACTGTACAGAGTCAATGTGGAGGCTATATACAGGGGGTACTGCACAGAGTCAATGTGGAGGCTATATACAGGGTACCGGTACAGAGTCAATGTGGAGGCTATATACAGGGGGTACTGCACAGAGTCAATGTGGAGGCTATATACAGGGGTACTGCACAGAGTCAATGTGGAGGCTATATACAGGGTACTGCACAGAGTCAATGTGGAGGCTATATACAGGGGTACTGCACAGAGTCAATGTGGAGGCTATATACAGGGGGTACAGTACAGAGTCAATGTGGAGGCTATATACAGGGGTACTGCACAGAGTCAATGTGGAGGCTATATACAGGGGTACTGCACAGAGTCAATGTGGAGGCTATATACAGGGGTACCGGTACAGAGTCAATGTGGAGGCTATATACAGGGGGTACTGTACAGAGTCAATGTGGAGGCTATATACAGGGGTACTGGTACAGAGTCAATGTGGAGGCTATATACAGGGGTACTGCACAGAGTCAATGTGGAGGCTATATACAGGGGTACTGGTACAGAGTCAATGTGGAGGCTATATACAGGGGGTACTGCACAGAGTCAATGTGGAGGCTATATACAGGGGGTACTGTACAGAGTCAATGTGGAGGCTATATACAGGGGGTACCGGTACAGAGTCAATGTGGAGGCTATATACAGGGGGTACCGGTACAGAGTCAATGTGGAGGCTATATACAGGGGGTACCGGTACAGAGTCAATGTGGAGGCTATATACAGGGTACTGCACAGAGTCAATGTGGAGGCTATATACAGGGGTACCGGTACAGAGTCAATGTGGAGGCTATATACAGGGGGTACCGGTACAGAGTCAATGTGGAGGCTATATACAGGGGGTACTGTACAGAGTCAATGTGGAGACTATATACAGGGATACCGGTACAGAGTCAATGTGGAGACTATATACAGGTGGTACTGTACAGAGTCAATGTGGAGGCTATATACAGGGGGTACTGTACAGAGTCAATGTGGAGGCTATATACAGGGGGTACTGTACAGAGTCAATGTGGAGGCTATATACAGGGGGTACAGGTACAGAGTCAATGTGGAGGCTATATACAGGGGGTACCGGTACAGAGTCAATGTGGAGGCTATATACAGGGGGTACTGCACAGAGTCAATGTGGAGGCTATATACAGGTGGTACTGCACAGAGTCAATGTGGAGGCTATATACAGGGGGTACAGTACAGAGTCAATGTGGAGGCTATATACAGGGGGTACTGCACAGAGTCAATGTGGAGGCTATATACAGGGGTACAGTACAGAGTCAATGTGGAGGCTATATACAGGGGTACTGCACAGAGTCAATGTGGAGGCTATATACAGGGGGTACTGCACAGAGTCAATGTGGAGGCTATATACAGGGTACTGCACAGAGTCAATGTGGAGGCTATATACAGGGGGTACTGCACAGAGTCAATGTGGAGGCTATATACAGGGGTACTGCACAGAGTCAATGTGGAGACTATATACAGGGATACCGGTACAGAGTCAATGTGGAGACTATATACAGGTGGTACCGGTACAGAGTCAATGTGGAGGCTATATACAGGGGTACTGCACAGAGTCAATGTGGAGGCTATATACAGGTGGTACTGCACAGAGTCAATGTGGAGGCTATATACAGGGGGTACTGCACAGAGTCAATGTGGAGGCTATATACAGGGTACTGTACAGAGTCAATGTGGAGGCTATATACAGGGGGTACCGGTACAGAGTCAATGTGGAGGCTATATACAGGGATACCGGTACAGAGTCAATGTGGAGGCTATATACAGGTGGTACCGGTACAGAGTCAATGTGGAGGCTATATACAGGGGGTACTGCACAGAGTCAATGTGGAGGCTATATACAGGGATACCGGTACAGAGTCAATGTGGAGGCTATATACAGGGGGTACTGCACAGAGTCAATGTGGAGGCTATATACAGGGGGTACTGGTACAGAGTCAATGTGGAGGCTATATACAGGGGGTACTGCACAGAGTCAATGTGGAGGCTATATACAGGGAGTACCGGTACAGAGTCAATGTGGAGGCTATATACAGGGGGTACCGGTACAGAGTCAATGTGGAGGCTATATACAGGGGGTACAGTACAGAGTCAATGTGGAGGCTATATACAGGGGGTACCGGTACAGAGTCAATGTGGAGGCTATATACAGGGGGTACTGTACAGAGTCAATGTGGAGGCTATATACAGGGGGTACTGGTACAGAGTCAATGTGGAGGCTATATACAGGGGGTACTGCACAGAGTCAATGTGGAGGCTATATACAGGGGGTACCTGCACAGAGTCAATGTGGAGGCTATATACAGGGGGTACTGCACAGAGTCAATGTGGAGGCTATATACAGGGGGTACTGCACAGAGTCAATGTGGAGGCTATATACAGGGGGTACTGCACAGAGTCAATGTGGAGGCTATATACAGGGGGTACTGCACAGAGTCAATGTGGAGGCTATATACAGGGGGTACTGGTACAGAGTCAATGTGGAGGCTATATACAGGGTACTGCACAGAGTCAATGTGGAGGCTATATACAGGGGGTACTGCACAGAGTCAATGTGGAGGCTATATACAGGGTACTGCACAGAGTCAATGTGGAGGCTATATACAGGGGTACTGTACAGAGTCAATGTGGAGGCTATATACAGGGGGTACTGCACAGAGTCAATGTGGAGACTATATACAGGGGATACTGTACAGAGTCAATGTGGAGACTATATACAGGTGGTACCGGTACAGAGTCAATGTGGAGGCTATATACAGGTGGTACCAGTACAGAGTCAATGTGGAGGCTATATACAGGGGGTACCAGTACAGAGTCAATGTGGAGACTATATACAGGGGGTACTGGTACAGAGTCAATGTGGAGGCTATATACAGGGAGTACCGGTACAGAGTCAATGTGGAGGCTATATACAGGGGGTACAGGTACAGAGTCAATGTGGAGGCTATATACAGGTGGTACCGGTACAGAGTCAATGTGGAGGCTCTATACAGGGGGTACCGGTACAGAGTCAATGTGGAGGCTATATACAGGGGTATCGGTACAGAGTCAATGTGGAGGCTATATACAGGGGGTACCGGTACAGAGTCAATGTGGAGGCTATATACAGGGGGTACCGGTACAGAGTCAATGTGGAGGCTCTATACAGGGGGTACCGGTACAGAGTCAATGTGGAGGCTATATACAGGGGGTACCGGTACAGAGTCAATTTTAGAGGCTATATACAGGGGGTACCGGTACAGAGTCAATGTGGAGGCTATATACAGGGGGTACCGGTACAGAGTCAATGTGGAGACTATATACAGGGGATACCGGTACAGAGTCAATGTGGAGACTATATACAGGTGGTACCGGTACAGAGTCAATGTGGAGACTATATACAGGGGGTACCGGTACAGAGTCAATGTGGAGGCTATATACAGGGGGTACCGGTACAGAGTCAATGTGGAGGCTATATACAGGGGGTTCCGGTACAGAGTCAATGTGGAGGCTATATACAGGGGGTACCGGTACAGAGTCAATGTGGAGGCTATATACAGGGGGTACTGTACAGAGTCAATGTGGAGGCTATATACAGGGGGTACCGGTACAGAGTCAATGTGGAGGCTATATACAGGGGGTACAGTACAGAGTCAATGTGGAGACTATATACAGGGATACTGGTACAGAGTCAATGTGGAGACTATATACAGGGATACCGGTACAGAGTAAATGTGGAGGCTATATACAGGTGGTACCGGTACAGAGTCAATGTGGAGGCTATATACAGGGGGTACCAGTACAGAGTCAATGTGGAGACTATATACAGGGAGTATCGGTACAGAGTCAATGTGGAGACTATATACAGGGGGTACCGGTACAGAGTCAATGTGGAGGCTATATACAGGGGGTACCGGTACAGAGTCAATGTGGAGGCTATATACAGGGGGTACAGGTACAGAGTCAATGTGGAGGCTATATACAGGTGGTACCGGTACAGAGTCAATGTGGAGGCTCTATACAGGGGTACCAGGTACAGAGTCAATGTGGAGGCTATATACAGGGGTATCGGTACAGAGTCAATGTGGAGGCTATATACAGGGGGTACCGGTACAGAGTCAATGTGGAGGCTATATACAGGGGGTACCGGTACAGAGTCAATGTGGAGGCTCTATACAGGGGGTACCGGTACAGAGTCAATGTGGAGGCTATATACAGGGGGTACCGGTACAGAGTCAATTTTAGAGGCTATATACAGGGGGTACCGGTACAGAGTCAATGTGGAGGCTATATACAGGGGGTACCGGTACAGAGTCAATGTGGAGACTATATACAGGGGATACCGGTACAGAGTCAATGTGGAGACTATATACAGGTGGTACCGGTACAGAGTCAATGTGGAGGCTATATACAGGGGATACCGGTACAGAGTCAATGTGGAGACTATATACAGGTGGTACCGGTACAGAGTCAATGTGGAGGCTATATACAGGGGTACCGGTACAGAGTCAATGTGGAGGCTATATACAGGGGTACCGGTACAGAGTCAATGTGGAGGCTATATACAGGGGTTCCGGTACAGAGTCAATGTGGAGGCTATATACAGGGATACCGGTACAGAGTCAATGTGGAGGCTATATACAGGTGGTACTGCACAGAGTCAATGTGGAGGCTATATACAGGGGGTACTGGTACAGAGTCAATGTGGAGGCTATATACAGGGTACTGCGGTACAGAGTCAATGTGTAGGCTATATACAGGGGGTACCGGTACAGAGTCAATGTGGAGGCTATATACAGGGGGTACCGGTACAGAGTCAATGTGGAGGCTATATACAGGGGGTACCGGTACAGAGTCAATGTGGAGGCTATATACAGGGGGTACTGCACAGAGTCAATGTGGAGGCTATATACAGGGGGTACCGGTACAGAGTCAATGTGGAGGCTATATACAGGGGGCACTGCACAGAGTCAATGTGGAGGCTATATACAGGGGGTACCGGTACAGAGTCAATGTGGAGGCTATATACAGGGGGTACCGGTACAGAGTCAATGTGGAGGCTATATACAGGGGTACCGGTACAGAGTCAATGTGGAGGCTATATACAGGGGGTACTGGTACAGAGTCAATGTGGAGGCTATATACAGGGGGTACTGGTACAGAGTCAATGTGGAGGCTATATACAGGGGGTACTGGTACAGAGTCAATGTGGAGGCTATATACAGGGGTACTGCACAGAGTCAATGTGGAGGCTATATACAGGGGGTACTGGTACAGAGTCAATGTGGAGGCTATATACAGGGGGTACTGGTACAGAGTCAATGTGGAGGCTATATACAGGGGTACTGCAGTACAGAGTCAATGTGGAGGCTATATACAGGGGGTACCGGTACAGAGTCAATGTGGAGGCTATATACAGGGGTACCGGTACAGAGTCAATGTGGAGGCTATATACAGGGGGTACAGTACAGAGTCAATGTGGAGGCTATATACAGGGGGTACTGTACAGAGTCAATGTGGAGGCTATATACAGGGGTACTGGTACAGAGTCAATGTGGAGACTATATACAGGGGATACCGGTACAGAGTCAATGTGGAGACTATATACAGGGGATACCGGTACAGAGTCAATGTGGAGGCTATATACAGGTGGTACCGGTACAGAGTCAATGTGGAGGCTATATACAGGGGGGTACCAGTACAGAGTCAATGTGGAGACTATATACAGGGGGTATCGGTACAGAGTCAATGTGGAGACTATATACAGGGGGTACTGCACAGAGTCAATGTGGAGGCTATATACAGGGTACCGGTACAGAGTCAATGTGGAGGCTATATACAGGGGTACAGGTACAGAGTCAATGTGGAGGCTATATACAGGTGGTACTGCACAGAGTCAATGTGGAGGCTCTATACAGGGGGTACCGGTACAGAGTCAATGTGGAGGCTATATACAGGGGTATCGGTACAGAGTCAATGTGGAGGCTATATACAGGGGGTACCGGTACAGAGTCAATGTGGAGGCTATATACAGGGGTACGGTACAGAGTCAATGTGGAGGCTCTATACAGGGGGTACTGGTACAGAGTCAATGTGGAGGCTATATACAGGGGGTACTGCACAGAGTCAATTTTAGAGGCTATATACAGGGGGTACTGTACAGAGTCAATGTGGAGGCTATATACAGGTGGTACCGGTACAGAGTCAATGTGGAGACTATATACAGGGGATACCGGTACAGAGTCAATGTGGAGACTATATACAGGTGGTACCGGTACAGAGTCAATGTGGAGACTATATACAGGGGGTACCGGTACAGAGTCAATGTGGAGGCTATATACAGGGGTACCGGTACAGAGTCAATGTGGAGGCTATATACAGGGGTTCCGGTACAGAGTCAATGTGGAGGCTATATACAGGGGTACTGTACAGAGTCAATGTGGAGGCTATATACAGGGGTACCGGTACAGAGTCAATGTGGAGGCTATATACAGGGGTACCGGTACAGAGTCAATGTGGAGGCTATATACAGGGGTACTGCGGTACAGAGTCAATGTGGAGGCTATATACAGGGGGTACCGGTACAGAGTCAATGTGGAGGCTATATACAGGGGGTACCGGTACAGAGTCAATGTGGAGGCTATATACAGGGGGTACTGTACAGAGTCAATGTGGAGGCTCTATACAGGGGGTACTGCACAGAGTCAATGTGGAGGCTATATACAGGGGGTACCGGTACAGAGTCAATGTGGAGGCTATATACAGGGAGTACCGGTACAGAGTCAATGTGGAGGCTATATACAGGGGGTACTGGTACAGAGTCAATGTGGAGACTATATACAGGGGATACCGGTACAGAGTCAATGTGGAGACTATATACAGGTGGTACCGGTACAGAGTCAATGTGGAGGCTATTTACAGGGGGTACTGCACAGAGTCAATGTGGAGGCTATATACAGGGGTACCGTACAGAGTCAATGTGGAGGCTATATACAGGGGTTCCGGTACAGAGTCAATGTGGAGGCTATATACAGGGGGTACCGGTACAGAGTCAATGTGGAGGCTATATACAAGGGTACTGCACAGAGTCAATGTGGAGGCTATATACAGGGGCTACTGGTACAGAGTCAATGTGGAGACTATATACAGGGGGTACCGGTACAGAGTCAATGTGGAGGCTATATACAGGGGGTACCGGTACAGAGTCAATGTGGACACTATATACAGGGGATACCGGTACAGAGTCAATGTGGAGACTATATACAGGTGGTACCGGTACAGAGTCAATGTGGAGGCTATATACAGGGGGTACCGGTACAGAGTCAATGTGGAGGCTATATACAGGGGGTACCGGTACAGAGTCAATGTGGAGGCTATATACAGGGGGTTCCGGTACAGAGTCAATGTGGAGGCTAAATACAGGGGGTACCGGTACAGAGTCAATGTGGAGGCTATATACAGGGGGCACCGGTACAGAGTCAATGTGGAGGCTATATACAGGGGGTACCGTTACAGAGTCAATGTGGAGGCTATATACAGGGGGTACCGGTACAGAGTCAATGTGGAGGCTATATACAGGGGGTACCGGTACAGAGTCAATGTGGAGGCTATATACAGGGGTACCGGTACAGAGTCAATGTGGAGGCTATATACAGGGGGTACCAGTACAGAGTCAATGTGGAGGCTATATACAGGAGGTACCGGTACAGAGTCAATGTGGAGGCTATATACAGGGGGTACCAGTACAGAGTCAATGTGGAGGCTATATACAGGGGGTACCGGTACAGAGTCAATGTGGAGACTATATACAGGGGGTACCGGTACAGAGTCAATGTGGAGGCTATATACAGGGGTACCGGTACAGAGTCAATGTGGAGGCTATATACAGGGGGTACTGCACAGAGTCAATGTGGAGACTATATACAGGGGGTACCGGTACAGAGTCAATGTGGAGGCTATATACAGGAGGTACCGGTACAGAGTCAATGTGGAGGCTATATACAGGAGGTACCGGTACAGAGTCAATGTGGAGGCTATATACAGGGGGTACCGGTACAGAGTCAATGTGGAGACTATATACAGGGGGTACCGGTACAGAGTCAATGTGGAGGCTATATACAGGAGGTACCGGTACAGAGTCAATGTGGAGGCTATATACAGGAGGTACCGGTACAGAGTCAATGTGGAGGCTATATACAGGGGGTACCGGTACAGAGTCAATGTGGAGGCTATATACAGGGGGTACCGGTACAGAGTCAATGTGGAGGCTATATACAGGGGGTACCGGTACAGAGTCAATGTGGAGGCTATATACAGGTGGTACTGGTACAGAGTCAATGTGGGGTGCACAGGATATTCAAGGTAATTGAGGTAATATGTACATGTAGGTAGAGTTAAAGTGACTATGCATAGATAATAAACAGAGAGTAGCAGCAGCGTAAAAATGAGGGGCGAGTGATGTACTGGGCCGAACGCACTACCCTCTGTAGTGCCTTGCGGTCGGAGGCCGAGCAGTTGCCATGCCAGGCGGTGATGCAACCAGTCAGGATGCTCTCGATGGTGCAGCTGTAGAACGTTTTGAGGATCTGAGGACCCATTCCTAATCTTTTCAGTCTCCTGAGGGGGAATAGGCGTTGTCGTGCCCTCTTCACGACTGTCTTGGTGTGTTTGGACCATGACAGTTCGTTAGTGAGGAACTTGAAGCTCTCAACCTGCTCCACTACAGCCCCGTCGATGTTAATGGGGGTGTGCTCGCCCCTCCTTTTCCTGTAGTCCACAATCATCTCCTTTATCTTGATCATGTTGAGAGAGATGTTGTTATCCTAGCACCACCCTGCCAGGTCTCTGACCTCCTCCCTATAGGCTGTCTAATCGATGTCGGTGATCAGGCCTACCACTGTTGTGTCGTCGGCAAACTTAATGATGGTGTTGGAGTCGTGCCTGGCCATGCAGTCATGGGTGAACAGGGAGTACAGGATGGGACTGAGCACGCACCCCCGTGGGGCACCTGTGTTGAGGATCTGCGTGGCGGATGTGTTGTTACCTTCCCTTACCACCTGGGGGCGGCCCGTCAGGAAGTCCAGGATCCAGTTGCAGAGGGAGGTGTTTAGTCCCAGTGTCCTTAGCTTAGTGATGAGCTCTGAGGGCACTATGGTGTTGAACGCTGAGCTGTAGTCAAATGAATAGCATTCTCACATAGATGTTATATTTGTCCAGGTGGGAAAGGGCAGTGTGGAGTGCAATAGAGATTGCATCATCTGTGGATCTGTTGGGGCGGTACGCAAGTTGGAGTGGGTCTAGGGTTTCTGGGATAATGGTGTTGATGTGAGCCATGACCAGCCTTTCAAAGCACTTCATGGCTACAGACGTGAGTGCTACAGGTCGGTAGTCATTTAGACAGGTTACCTTAGTGTTCTTGGGCACAGGGACTATGGTGGTCTGCTTGAAACATGTTGGTATTACAGACTCGGTCAGGGACAGGTTGAAAACATCAGTGAAGACACTTGCCAGTTGGTCAGCGCATGCTCGGAGTACACGTCCTGGTAATCCGTCTGGCCCTGCGGTCTTGTGAATGTTTCAAGGTCTTACTCACATCGGAGAGCGTGATCACACAGTTGTCCGGAACAGCTGGTTCTCTCATGCATGCTTCAGTGTTGCTTGCCTCGAAGCGTGCAAATAAGTATTTTTGCTCGTCTGGTAGGCTCGTGGCACTGGGCAGTTCACGGCTGTGCTTCCCTTTGTAGTCCGTAATAGTTTGCAAGCCCTGCCACATCCGACGAGCGTCGGAGCCGGTGTAGTAGGATTCAATCTTAGTCCTGTATTGATGCTTTGCCTGTTTGATGGTTCATCGGAGGGCATAGTGGGATTTCTTATAAGCGTCCAGTGGAAGCTCTACCCTTTAGCAGTGCGGATGTTGCCTGTAATCCATGGCTTCTGGTTGAGGAATGTACGTACAGTCACTGTGGGTACGATGTCATCGATGCACTTATTGATGAAGCCAGTGACTGATGTGGTGTACTCCTCAATACCATCAGAGGAATCCCGGAACATATTCCAGTCTGTGCTAACCAAACAGTACTGTAGTTTAGCATCCGCGTCATCCGACCACTTCCATATCGACCGAGTCACTGGTACTTCCTGCTGTAGTTTTTCCTTGTAAGCAGGAATCATGAGGATAGAATTATGGTCAGGTTTGCCAAATGGAGGGCGATGGAGAGCTTTGTATGCGTCTCTGTGTGTGGAGTAAAGGTGGTCTAGAGTTATTTTCCCTCTGGTTGCACATTTAACATGCTGGTAGAAATTAGGTAAAATGGATTTTAGTTTCCCTGCAATAAAGTCCCCGGCCACTAGGAGTGCCACCTCTGAGTGAGCATTTTCTTGTTTGCTTATGGCCTTATAAAGCTCGTTGAGTAATGTCTTAGTGCCAGCATCAGTTTGTGGTGGTATGTAGACAGCTACAAATAATATAGATGAAAACTCTCTAGGTAGATAGTGTGGTCTACAGCTTATCATGAGGTACTCTACCTCAGGCGAGCAAAACCTTGAGACTTCATTAATATTAGATTTCGTGCACCAGCTGTTATTGACAAATATACACAGACCGCCACCCCTTGTCTTACCGGAGGCTGCTGTTCTAGCTTGCCGATGAAGCGAAAACCAAGCCAGCTGTATGTTATCCATGTCGTCGTTCAGCAACGACTCGGTGAAACATAAGATATTACGGTTTTTAATGTCCCGTTGGTAGGATAGTCTTGATCGGAGCTCATCCAGTTTATTCTCCAATGACTGCACGTTGACTAATAGGACTGATGGAATAGGCGGGTTATTCACTAGCTGTCGGATTCTTACAAGGCACCCCGACCTACGACCCCTATATATCCGTCTCCTCTTCATGCGAATGAAGAAGAGACGGGCCTTGTTGGGTGTCTGAAGTAAATCCTTCGGCTCCGACTCGTTAAAGATAAAATCTTCATCCTGTACGAGGTGAGTAATCGCTGTTCTGATGTCCAGAAGCTCTTTTCGGTCATAAGAGGCGGTAGCAGAAACATTAGGTACAAAATAAGTTACAAACAATGCGAGAAACAAAAACACACACACACACGATAACACAATTGGTTAGGAGCCCGTAAAACGGCAGCCATCTCCTCCGGAGCCGCTATTACATCAAACACCCCCGGTGTACGGTATAAACGATATACCGCCCAAATCCAGTCCGGGCTCTCCCTTCTATCTTCATTTCATTTGCACCTGGCTTCCATTTATTTTATTCTACTCCCAAGATGCAACAGTATCTTTAAAACTGATACTTTACTGTCTTTGTTAAACCATTACATGTATATCTCTATAGTTTCAAGCTTTATTTTATTCTACTGTAAACATTAGTGTTTTTGTCATTGCATCAGTGTGTATCAGCTTAGCTCCCATCCCCTTTAACTGTGGTATTATTGACAAAATATTTTTTTTTAAATTTTCTGAATGAATGATCATGAGACTCTCCTGTGTGTCTCCTTAGCGGCTGATGGGGACTACTGGCGTCTGTTGAACCCCGGGGAATACAAGGTGACGGTGTGGGCGGAGGGGTACTTTCCCTCCATGAGGCGGTGCAGCGTCGGGACCGAAGCACGCCCCACCATCTGTGACTTCATCTTGGTCAAGACGCCACGGCAGAGGATGAACGAGATCCTAGCTAAAGGGGGGAGGTTACCCCAGGACCTGCAACTGAAGTTGAGAGCACTGAGGCTCCGGAAACTGAGAGTCTCCACCAAGGCCATCAACCAACGGCGGGAGCACAGCCGCAAGGCCAGGGGAACACGGTTCGCTAGGGCACCACGCCCTCTCACACCCCTGGCCTGAGAGACAGGAGACAGACTGCGTCTCTAATGACACCCTATTCCCCACATGGCTCTGGTCAAAAGAAGTGCACTATAAAGGGAATAGGGGTGCCATTTGGGACTCAACTTGAGGCTTCGACACAACCGGGTGTTTGAGATGGACTACATTGTAGTCAGCGACTATACAGACAGACTGAAATACAAATGTCAATGAGAAGTAATTTAGGAAGGTGATTTGTGAGATCCGATTGCAATGTAGTCGATCTGAAACAAGATACAGAGGCTTCAATACAAGTCTGTATTCCCAGTGAAGGTTGTGATTTCAGATTTGAATAGCAGAGAAGTAGAGGGAGATTTAATCTGCTCTACATAGCTTGTTGGGACAGTGGTCAACATGTCAGTTGTTTGTTAAAAGGTAGAGAGATAATGTAGTTGATGCGGCTGTGTCATTACATAGGTAGTAAGATTTCATACCTTCTGACTAGTTGTTTAGCTTGCTGGGAAAGTGGTCAACAGTAGCTCTTTTTTTAAATCTGCATAAATAAAATTAGCATTTTTCCCACCAGTGGTGTTTCCACCCAACTGGATTAGTTGCAGATAAAACATCAATCCGCGATGACGTAGCGCGCGCAAATTGTACTTTTTTCACTTCAGTTTTCATGTTCCCGAATAAAAATCTAAAGTTCAATGTGTTTCCATCGCATTTTCAACTCCACTGATAGTTTTGTCACCAAAAAAAAAAAAACTGTTGCGTTGAATAGAAAATGTGCCCCTTTTCGGTCTCGGTAGGTGCGCTCTATCCAACAGCTCGCAGATACCGTGCGGGTAAACTACCTACTACATGATCAGATTATTATGGATCAAAGAGAAGATCTTTTTTTGTTGTTGTCGAACGCCAGTCAAGCATTGATCATTATGTCACCAGAATAAGAGCCTGGATATTTATTGGAAAAGGAGCATCCAGCTCACAGTACACTATTACCACCCTGTGAAGTTCATCATAACTTATTTCATCTGTAGCCTAAAGAACTAAATGGTTTCCCGAGTCATCGTGGGAGGACCACACGCCATATCATCGCGTGACTCCCACGTTTTACATGATACAGTTTGATAGCTATTATGTCAATATTTGCGCATAAAGCCGTTTCCAGCACCATTTCTCGCAAAATTTTAATTTGTTGAAAAAAAGATGTTGAACGAACAAATGATCTGTCGACATTTATAAAATTGTACTGGAACTACCTGTTTCCATCACAGTTTCCATTTGTTCTTCCTTTTTTATATACGTTATGACTTTACTGAAATAGAAACTGTGGATGGAAACGTGGTTAATGACAATAGGAGTCAGCGAGACGGAACAAATAGATCTGGGACCGGCCAGTTCAGTTTATCGTCGGGCTTTAGTACAGCTGTTGTTACAGTAACTGTCAAGAATATAGAACAGACCTTTTATGATGACGGGGGAATCAGTATCAGCTGGCCTGATACGATTTACTTTTATAACATTGTATATCATTGTGTGTTTTGACTATTTCATTAAAGGACAATTTGGGTAGAAAGAGTTGGGTCAAGTACGTTGTTGTTCAGAACCACGAGACCTGCGATTACGTCCTGCTGTCAACACCACCTAGAGACACCCTCTGGGTATTACATCCTGTGTCAACACCACCTAGAGACACCCTCTGGGTATTACATCCTGTATCAACACCACCTAGAGACACCCTCTGGGTATTACATCCTGTATCAGCACGACCTAGAGACATTCTCTGGGTATTACATCCTGTACCAGCACCACCTAGAGACACCCTCTTGGTATTACATCCTGTACCAGCACCACCTAGAGACACCCTCTGGGTATTACATCCTGTATCAACACCACCTAGAGACACCCTCTGGGTATTACATCCTGTACCAGCACCACCTAGAGACACCCTCTGGGTATTACATCCTGTATCAACACCACCTAGAGACACCCTCTGGGTATTACATCCTTTACCAGCACCACCTAGAGACACCCTCTGGGTATTACATCCTGTATCAACACCACCTAGAGGCACCCTCTGGGTATTACATCCTGTATCAACACCACCTAGAGACACCCTCTGGGTATTACATCCTGTACCAGCACCACCTAGAGACACCCTCTGGGTATTACATCCTGTACCAGCACCACCTAGAGACACCCTCTGGGTATTACATCCTGTACCAGCACCACCTAGAGACACCCTCTGGGTATTACATCCTGTATCAACACCACCTAGAGACACCCTCTGGGTATTACATCCTGTATCAACACCAGGACGAGGATTAAGAAATGTTGCTCTATCCCTTTCTCTTTTCACTTCACTTAGTGACTTCACTTGTTCTTAACTGACTTGCATAGTTAAATAAAGGTTACATAAAAATGACTAAAAAATTAAAACGATTACTACAATGACGGATGCTCATCTCCTCTGTTTCATTAACAAAACAAAAACAAAACATTAACAAATGCGCCTGGGGTGAACATAATTCAAAGCCTCCCTCTTATTGTTAAGCAACGTAAATAAATGAAAGCGCCACAAGGTGGCAGCAGAGGATAAGGAATGACTGACTGTTCAGCAGTTTGATTATTTGTTGACTACTGCGTTGGACTTTGGGGGATTGCATTGAGAGACACAGGAAGTCCAGCTGGGTGAAGTGTACCCATCCACGGGTGTAAGCAACATCAGCCTCTGCCCCTGACCGCCAGCAGACCCCCCCACCTTCTGGACCAGCCTCTGCCCCTGACTGCCAGCAGACCCCCCCACTTTCTGGACCAGCCTCTGCCCCTGACTGCCAGCAGACCCCCCCACCTTCTGGACCAGCCTCTGCCCCTGACTGCCAGCAGACCCCCCCACCTTCTGGACCAGCCTCTGCCCCTGACTGCCAGCAGACCCCACCTTCTTGGCCTGCCTGCTGTAGATTAATCCTATGATCCTGAATTTGTCCTTTATATCTGCAGCTGTTGCGTAGAAGAATAAAAATATATAATTATAATACTAAACTCAGCAAAAAAAGAAACATCCTCTCACTGTCAACTGTGTTTATTTTCAGCAAACTTAACATGTGTAAATATTTGTATGAACATAACAAGATTCAACAACTGAGACAAACTGAACAAGTTCCACAGACATGTGACTAACAGAAATGGAATAATGTGTCCCTGAACAAAGGGGGGGTCAAAATCAAAAGTAACAGTCAGTATCTGGTGTGGCCACCAGCTGCATTAAGTACTGCAGTGCATCTCCTCCTCATGGACTGCACCAGATTTGCCAATTCTTGCTGTGAGATGTTACCCCACTCTTCCACCAAGGCACCTGCAAGTTCCCGGACATTTCTGGTGGTCTGCCACTGCGAGGACGATCAGCTGTCCGTCCTGTCACCCTGTGGTGCTGTCTTAGGCGTCTCACAGTTCGGACATTGCAATTTATTGCCCTGGCCACATCTGCAGTCCTCATGCCTCCTTGCAGCATGCCTAAGGCACATTCACGCAGATGAACAGGGATCCTGGGCATCTTTCTTTTGGTGTTTTTCCAGAGTCAGTAGAAAGGCCTCTTTAGTGTCCTAAGTTTTCATAACTGTGACCTTAATTGCCTACCGTCTGTTAGTGTCTTAACGACCGTTCCACAGGTGCATGTTCATTAATTGTTTATGGTTAATTGAACAAGCATGGGAAACAGTGTTTAAACCTTTTACAATGAAGATCTGTGAAGTTATTTGGATTTTTATGAATTATCTTTGAAAGACAGGGTCCTGAAAAGGGGACGTTTCTTTTTTTGCTGAGTTTATATTATCCAGACATGACAGAAATGCACGCACTAGTTGGAGAGGCTAGATCAGCAGTCAAATTAACATACATATGGGGTTGGCTTGGTTAGATGAATCTGGATATTATTTAACAAGCTTCAGTAAGTTCTCAAGCTGATTGGTCTTTACATCTGACCAAACGATGTCGATGTTGGAGGATGTCCAGTGTCTGGCTTCTTTCTGTCTGCTAAACAAACTCTAGGAGGTCAGGGCACAGCCTGGCTGCAAGCCAACTGTCCATATGTTACTGTTTGTGACTGGGGGAGTGTAAACCATGGCTGCAAAGTTAACACATCTCAACATCTGGATCTGGCTAACGAGCGCCATGGTATGGGGGTAAACTTTTGCTAGCTAGCTGGCTTCATAAGATGCCTGTTTTGTGGCGTTTTGGTTGCTCTGATGAAATTAAATTAAACATCAATCAATGTGTTACAGTTTCTCTTAGTTTTAGTTATCCCAAGAGTTTACATTGCAGTTAACATTACATAGTTATTTTTTATTTGTATTTTTTTTACCTATTCTAGCTAGCGTGCTAACATTACCCGCTATCCTGCATTCCACTTAGCATTGTGAGTGATAAAAGTATGACAGACCATAAGAACTTACCAGTGACAGTGGTGGTATAGAATGTGTACATTAAATTCAATATCCTAGCACAAATTCTAAAATTCGAATACAATTTCTGTTGGCACTGAAATCTCTCCATACACGAGGCCACTAGGTCATTTGATTGCCGGAAAAGGGTTACCGACGGGAAATTACTTAAGGTAGGAATGAATCTCCCATTCTGTCTTCTTCCATCCCTCTAAGTGGATGATCTTGTACACCATGGCCCAGTGCATAAAATATCTGAAGTCATTTTTCCCCTTAACTTTAAGTCAGTTGCACAAAACATTTTAAGGCGAATTTCCCCCTTAAATGAAGTGAAAAAGTTACTGTAGGCTGAGACACCATTTTGTCTCAGCCTCCAGTATCTATGCTCCACAAGTCTGTTATATCTAGTGCAATTCCTAGGACCATGCCTCAGGATTACCTCGCCTGGCTGTCCCCAGTCCACCTGGTCGTGCTGCTGCTCCAGTTTCAACTGTTCTGCCTACGGCTATGGAACTCTGACCTGTTCACCAGACGTGCTACCTTGTCCCGGACCTGCTGTTTTCGATGCTACCTCTCTCTCTCTACCGCACCTGCTGTCTCAATTTCTGACTGCTTGGCTATAAAAAGCCAACTGACATTTACTCCTAAGGTGCTGACCTGTTGCACCCTCAACAACCACTGTAATTACTATTTGACCCTGCTGGTTATCTATGAACGTTTGAACATCTTGAAGAACGATCTGGCTTTAATGGCCAAGTACTCTTATAATCTCCACCCGACACAGCCAGAAGAGGACTGTCCACCCCTCAGAGCCTGGTTCCACTCTAGGTTTCTTCCTAGTTTCCTGCCGTTCTAGGGAGTTTTTGCTTGTTGTTTGGGGTTTTAGGTTGGGTTTCTGTACAGCACTTCGTGGCATCTGCTGATGTAAAAAGAGCTTCATAAATAAATTGTATTTGATTTGAGGTATTCCAGATCGGGAGAACAAAAGGACTTGAGTTCCTGTATGTTAGCACAATCACACCATGAGTTTTGAATCATGAAACAAAACCCCCCACCTTTCCTTTCCCCAGAAAATTCTTTATTGTTGTCCGCGCGATGAACGGAGAACCCTGCTGGCTGAATGGACGGGGACAATATATCCAGAGAGAGACATGATTCCGTAAAACAGAGTATGTCACAGTCCCCGATGTCTCTTTGGAAGGAATCCTCGACCTGAGCTCGTCTACTTTATGGCCAGGGACTGAACGTTAGCAAGTAATATACTCGGAAGCGGTGGATGGTATGCACGCTGCTTCTCCGTCGTCACCGTTTTGCTGCAGCCCCCTGGGAGGAATAGAGCTGCCTCGCGACGTTCAAACAAAGGATCCAGGTCTGGGAAGTTGAATTTCTGGTGAGTGACTGACAATAATACAAGAACGGTTCTAAGCAGATATAAGAAATAATACAACAAATCTGCCGTTTCCTTCAGGCCTGTCGTGAAACGTCGGTAATGTTTTATCCGACATGTACTTTACTAGCATAAAAAGATTAGATGGAAACCTGGTTAATTCAACATCAGGAAGTTAGCTTAATGAATGAAGTTGATGCAGTAACTAAAACTAGCTGCACCTCTTTATTGCTAGAAATTATTTCTGTTCTGATTTCATATTGAAATATTACAGAAGTAGAGGAAGATTAAATACACTAACTTTTTGTCTAACTTGTTGGGAAAGTAGCTGATTTGTGTCAAATGTTCTTGTTTACAGTGAATAGAATGTTGGAAATCTGAGAGTTTTTAAAACAATGGAACCATTAGAATGTTGAAGAGAATCCCTTTAAAGTAGATAGAGGACAAAAATGACAAAAAGCCTAATAGTTAAAAAAAGTATAAAAGATTTCAATAAGTTGTATACAAGTAACTTAAGCCAGACCAGTCTACACATTTTAAAGTTGAACTGTGCAAAAGGAGTAGCGTTCCAAAGATTAGCTATAATAACTAGATTATAATTTTACGTTTAGAAAAGTTAGTATCAATGATTTACGTTTAGCAAAATTGTGTGCTTTGCTAAAGCTCTTTAAAAAGTATTTTGTTTTGGTGGAAGAAGTGTTATGATTTCAGATTTTATTCGCTCCAAGTTTCTCTAAATTGTTGAGATCAAAACTTCGGTTGTTTATAAAAACGTACGGAAATGTAGTTGGTGCGGTTACTAAAAACGGCTGTATCGTTAGATTGGTAAAATATATATTTTTGTTGTGATTTCAGATTTGAATAGCAGAGAAGTAAAGATTTCATACACCAACAGTTTTTCTAACTTGTTGGGAAAGTGGTCAAAAGTAGTTGATTTGTGTCAACAGCTGCATGGTTGCATTTACAGTCAAAGGGAAATGTTGGAAGTCATGATGTCACAATGGGACCTTTTAGAATGTTGAAGAAATCACTTTAAAGTCGGAGGACAAAAAGGAAGAAAAAAAAACATTTAATATAAAAATTATTTAAAAAAAAGTTGAAATAAGCTACTTAATCCAGATACACATTTTAAAGTTTAAATGGCGTTTCTATATTTGTTTGTTTGTTGTTGTTGTACTTTTTTTTTACCCTTTTTCTCCCCAATTGGTAGTTACAGTCTTGTCCCATCACTGCAACTCCCATACAGACTCGGTAGAGGCGAAGGTCGAGAGCCGTGCGTCCGCCGAAACACAACCCTGCCAAGCCACACTGCTCACTTTAACCCGGAAGCCAGCCACACCAAATAACAACACTTGATCCAACAACAAATTTCCCCCCTTTGGGTCCCCAGGACCATGATTGGAAAACACTGATTTAGGTCTGTGTGGCCCAGTCACTCACTGGTCCTGGAGGTCACAGAACTTCAACACCATCTGACCAGACTATGCTGTGGCCAAGGAGGCTCCTCTCCCAGACTCTGCTGTGGCCAAGGAGCCTCCTCTCCCAGACTCTGCTGTGGCCAAGGAGCCTCCTCTCCCAGACTCTGCTGTGGCCAAGGAGCCTCCTCTCCCAGACTCTGCTGTGGCCAAGGAGCCTCCTCTCCCAGACTCTGCTGTGGCCAAGGAGCCTCCTCTCCCAGACTCTGCTGTGGCCAAGGAGGCTCCTCTCCCAGACTCTGCTGTGGCCAAGGAGCCTCCTCTCCCAGACTCTGCTGTGGCCAAGGAGCCTCCTCTCCCAGACTCTGCTGTGACCAAGGAGGCTACTCTCCCAGACTCTGCTGTGACCAAGGAGGCTCCTCTCCCAGACTTCAGAGGGTGGATAAGGAGACACGATTTGAACTCGTTGAGAAAGGCTGATTGGCTAATGGCCAACAAGCTTTGTTAACCATAAACTAAAAGTACAGCTTTCATGCTCGAAAACAAAGTAAAAAAAAAAACCATAGTATTCTATATATATATTTTATAAATTAATGTTTTGTTGTTGGAATTCCCCAGTTGGATGACTATTCAAAAAATAATAATAATCCCAGCCTGAGCTTTTTTCCTACTCCCAGTTGTTTTAAACGCGGTATTCCTAGTGGGAAACTAGTCCATCATCCGGAGCTCCCATTTCTCCCACACGCTGACCTCTGACGTCACCTACTAAGGAAATGACCTCAAACAGGATTAAGTTAAACGCAACAAAAACATTTATTAAAAAAAAACGAAATCTATTAATATGGTTTTTTTTAACCCAACTTTTTAGTTTATAGCTTACGACTTCACAACTGGTAAATTCTCACCTCTCACTTGGTTAGGAACGCAGCGTAAGGTGAGTTTGATGTTTCGTGGGAGGTGCAGGAGAGAGAGGGGAGGAGTTACCCCTTAGGCGATAGGCCTAAGGTCTCGTCCACCGGAATGGCGTGCAACTTTTAATTTCAACGGAAAACTGTGCTGTTCTGAAGAATGTTGTAATTATGGGCAGCGTTTACACAGGCAGCCCAATTCTGATCTTTTTTTCACTAAATTGGTCTTTTTGGCCAATAAGATCAGCTCTGAAGAGAGCTGATGTGAAAAATATTTTGTGATTAATTAAAATAACAATTAGTAATTTGATCAGGCCACACCCCTCCACACACACCAAACGGGAGAAAACATACCTCAAGACTGTTGAAAAAAAGGGTGTGCAAAAAAACATCACTGAATGTAGCAAAACGTTTAATGAAATGAACGCACCCCGGTAGACTTGCCCTCTCAGCACTAAGCACTAGTTTGATTGGTTGATTTCCTTTCCATGATAAACATTTAACTTTTCAAGCTCATACAGGACATTAAAACCAACTACAAATGTTCGCAATCATAAAAAATGAGGTTTTTTTTTTGTTGTTGTTTTTTTTTACAAATTCCTATTTTTATTTCCATATCATCTGATCATAAAATCTCATCATCTTCAGCCTACTTATAGAAAGAATGACTTAACTGCGCAAATGTGGGGGAAAAAAGCACATTCTGATCAATTTGTTATTTTGTAAACGTTCTATATAAATCCATCACACTACTACATGTAAACCCATATTATATATGAGCTGGGTGTTCCATCCATCCATCATCCGTGGCTGATCTTGTACACCACATCTCCAACCTGGAGTACCCCGGTCTTGCTGACGACGTACATCTGTCCAAACAGGGGAGCAGACTTATAGATGTTCTTCTGGGACGGGTCACACATTCGATAGCTGGAAATCAACGACAACAAAAAAAGACATAGTTGTTCTATAATCAGAAGCCACAGTTGCGCTTGATCATAGACGGGCAGTTTTCAAAGAGAATCTAATTCGTAATGCATTTTGTGGGCAAATTGTGACTGATCTTCAAAATGATAATGAGTAGTTCTTTATTGAAGCAAGGTGATTTGTAGATCAGTCCGTCGGCAGTTACTTGCACGGAGAGAAAGACGATCACAGACAGACAAATCCCACACTGAACAAAAAAAATATAAAACGCAAAGATTTTCACTGAAGTTCCAGTTCATATTAATAAATCAGCCCATTGAAATACAGTCACTCTGCCCTAATCTATGGATTTCACACCTGGAAATACAGATTTGCATCTGTTGGTCATAGATACCTTAAAAAAAGGTAGGGGTGTGGATCAGAAAACCAGTCAGTATCTGGTGTGACCATCATTTGCCTCCTGCAGTGCGACACATCTCCTTCCCATAGAGTTGATCAGGCTGTTGATTGTGGCCCTGTGGAATGTTGTCCCCACTCCTCTTCAATGACTGTGTGAAGTCGCTGGATATTGGCGGGAACTGGAACACCCTGTCGATCCAGAGCATCCCAAACATGCTCAATGGGTGACATGTCTGGTGAGTTTGCAGGCCATTGAAGAACTGGGACATTTTCAGTGCCCAGGAATTGTGTACAGACAGATCCTTGCGACATGGGGCCCGTGCATTATCATGCTGAAACATGAGGTGATGGCGGTGGACGAATGGCACAACTGGGCCTCAGGATCTCGTCACAGTATCTCTGTGCATTCAAACTGCCATCGATAAAATGCAATTGTGTTTGTTGTCCATAGCTTATGTCTGCCCATAACATATCCCCACCGCCACCATGGGGCACACTGTTCACAACATTGACATCAGCAAATTCTCGCCTACACAACGCCATGTCTGCAATCTGCCCGGTACAGTTGAAACCGGGAATCATCCGTGAAGCGCACACTTCTCCAGTGGGCCAGTGGCCATCGAAGGTGAGCATTTGCCCACTGAATTCGGTTACGATGCTGAACGGTTGGACGTACTGCCCAATTATATAAAAACGTTGGAGGCGGCTTATGGTTGAGAAATGAACATTCAATAATCTGGCACATTTCTGATGGAAATTCCAGCAGTCAGCATGCCAATTGCACGCACCCTCAACATTTGACATCTGTGTCTTTGTGTTGTGTGACAAAACTGCACATTTCTTAATGGCCTTTTATTGTACCCAGCACAAGGTGCACCTGTGTAAGGATCATGCTGTTTAATCAGCTTCTTGATATGCCACACCTGTCAGGTGGATGGAGTATCTTGGCAAAGGAGAAATGCTCACTAACAGTAATGCAAACAAATTTGTGCGCGCAAAAGTTTGAGATTAATAAGCTTTTTTGTGCGTATGGAACATGTCTGGGATCTTTTATTTCAGCTCATGAAACATGGGTCCAACAACTTCACATGTTGCGGTTTGATATATATATATATATATATATATATATATATATTAGTGCCATCTACTCTTGTTACCTTTTGAGTGTGTCCAGTGGTTGTTTCCTGGTGATGACTCCTGTTTCAGGGTCAACCGTGGTGGAGATGCATCTGATAGAGACGATACATAAGGATGACATCTTTTTACTTAACACCTTAATAGGAGTTTTATATATAAATGTCACCGAGGTTCTGACAATAGGAAACATACTTATTCATGTCACTGAGGGAGTGCTGAGCTTTAGGAGGGTCTAGACCAGACGTTAAGGGTTATAGGAGGAAGGTATGTAGTGTGGGCAATTAAGCTCGGAATGTGTTTACATGCAGGGAAGCGATTACATGTGACAGTCATTGATAAGGGAGAGAGCCATGGATTAGTGATGGGGAATAAAAGTTTATGGCCTGTATCACTTAGTGTCCTGCCTAGCGATAAAGATACAACGTTAGTACAGCCTAGGAGGAAGGGTTAAATATCGGGGCTTGTGTGAAAATGTTTTTGTCTGATGCAGCTGTATTGATCCTCTGGGGAAGAAAAAACTGGGTTAAGCTTTCATAGTGTCCGTTGTTAGAACCTAACAATAATATAGTGAC
The DNA here is from genome assembly GCA_030435695.1 of Brachymystax lenok tsinlingensis. Lineage (NCBI taxonomy): Eukaryota > Metazoa > Chordata > Actinopteri > Salmoniformes > Salmonidae > Brachymystax > Brachymystax lenok. The sequence continues at coordinate 42,984,530 of CM059786.1, read as the reverse complement.
CCTGTGTTTCTATAATATACTGACCCTGTGTTTATATAATATACTGACCCTGTGTTTCTATAATATACTGACCCTGTGTTTATATAATATACTGACCTTGTGTTTATATAATATACTGACCCTGTGTTTCTATAATATACTGACCCTGTGTTTATATAATATACTGACCTTGTGTTTATATATTATACTGACCCTGTGTTTATATATTATACTGACCCTGTGTTTATATAATATACTGACCCTGTGTTTCTATAATATACTGACCCTGTGTTTATATAATATACTGACCCTGTGTTTCTATAATATACTGACCCTGTGTTTATATAATATACTGACCCTGTGTTTCTATAATATACTGACCCTGTGTTTCTATAATATACTGACCCTGTGTTTCTATAATATACTGACCCTGTGTTTCTATAATATACTGACCCTGTGTTTCTATAATATACTGACCCTGTGTTTATATAATATACTGACCCTGTGTTTATATAATATACTGACCCTGTGTTTATATAATATACTGACCCTGTGTCTATATAATATACTGACCCTGTGTTTATATAATATAGTGACCCTGTGTTTCTATAATATACTGACCCTGTGTTTATATAATATACTGACCCTGTGTTTATATAATATACTGACCTTGTGTTTATATAATATACTGACCCTGTGTTTATATAATATACTGACCTTGTGTTTATATAATATAGTGACCCTGTGTTTATATAATATACTGACCCTGTGTTTATATAATATAGTGACCCTGTGTTTATATAATATAGTGACCCTGTGTTTATATAATATAGTGACCCTGTGTTTATATAATATAGTGACCCTGTGTTTATATAATATACTGACCCTGTGTTTATATAATATAGTGACCCTGTGTTTATATAATATAGTGACCCTGTGTTTATATAATATAGTGACCCTGTGTTTATATAATATAGTGACCCTGTGTTTATATAATATAGTGACCCTGTGTTTATATAATATAGTGACCCTGTGTTTATATAATATAGTGACCCTGTGTTTATATAATATAGTGACCCTGCGTTTATATAATATAGTGACCCTGCGTTTATATAATATAGTGACCCTGCGTTTATATAATATAGTGACCCTGTGTTTATATAATATAGTGACCTTGTGTTTATATAGTTTTATATAATATACTGACCCTGTGTTTATATAATATACTGACCCTGTGTTTATATAATATACTGACCTTGTGTTTATATAATATACTGACCCTGTGTTTATATAATATAGTGACTCCTGTGTTTATATAATATAATGACCCTGTGTTTATATAATATAGTGACCCTGTGTTTATATAATATAGTGACCCTGTGTTTATATAATATAGTGACCTTGTGTTTATATAGTTTTATATAATATACTGACCCTGTGTTTATATAATATACTGACCCTGTGTTTATATAATATACTGACCTTGTGTTTATATAATATACTGACCCTGTGTTTATATAATATAGTGACCCTGTGTTTATATAATATAATGACCCTGTGTTTATATAATATAGTGACCCTGTGTTTATATAATATAGTGACCCTGTGTTTATATAATATAGTGACCTTGTGTTTATATAGTTTTATATAATATACTGACCCTGTGTTTATATAATATACTGACCCTGTGTTTATATAATATACTGACCTTGTGTTTATATAATATACTGACCCTGTGTTTATATAATATAGTGACCCTGTGTTTATATAATATAATGACCCTGTGTTTATATAATATAGTGACCCTGTGTTTATATAATATAGTGACCCTGTGTTTATATAATATAGTGACCTTGTGTTTATATAGTTTTATATAATATACTGACCCTGTGTTTATATAATATACTGACCCTGTGTTTATATAATATACTGACCCTGTGTTTATATAATTTACTGACTCTGTGTTTATATAGTATAGTGACCCTGTGTTTATATAATATACTGACCCTGTGTTTATATAATATAGTGACCCTGTGTTTATATAATATAGTGACCTTGTGTTTATATAATATAGTGACCTTGTGTTTATATAGTTTTATATAATATACTGACCCTGTGTTTATATAATATAGTGACCCTGTGTTTATATAATATAGTGACCCTGTGTTTATATAATATAGTGACCCTGTGTTTATATAATATACTGACCCTGTGTTTATATAATATACTGACCCTGTGTTTATATAATATACTGACCCTGTGTTTATATAGTTTTATATAATATACTGTTGTGTTTATATAATATAGTCACTGTTACAACTATATAACCACAGGGTCACGACAATTGCCTAACCTTGCTAGTGCCCGTAGCACTGGGAGGAAGCTTGTTTGTGATGATAAATGATGATCAGTAGCTAAGACCACATTACCTTCCACACGCCATCACACGGTGCAGCCGCACATTGCCAATCTGGATATCTTCCCAAGAATCCTAACCAAGAGGAAGATTAAGTTAACGTTATTGGAATATAATTAGTATCCTCAAAACCCAACACGCTGGAACAAAGTTATGACTAAGTGGAATTACAAGAGTCCACTTTTAGCCTCAAAAGACCAGGTTATACACATAGAATGACATGTAGAATAACATAGGAACTCTGGATATACCAATTACCCTGTGTTTATACCAATTACCCGGCAGGTAGCCTAGTGGTTAGAGTGTTGGACTTGTAACCGGAGGGTTGCAAGTTCGAATCCCCGAGCTGACAAGGAAAAAATCTGTCGTTCTGCCCCTGAACAAGGCAGTTAACCCACTGTTCCCGGGCGCCAAGACGTGGATGTCGATTAAGGCAGCCCCCCGCACCTCTCTGATTCAGAGGGGTTGGGTTAAATGCGGAAGACACATTTCGGGGGCGGCAGGTAGCCTAGTGGTTAGAGCGTTGGACTTGTAACCGGAGGGTTGCAAGTTCGAATCCCTGAGCTGACTAGGGAAAAAAAATCTGTCGTTCTGCCCCTGAACAAGGCAGTTAACCCACTGTTCCCCGGGCGCCGAAGACGTGGAAGTCGATTAAGGCAGCCCCCCGCACCTCTCTGATTCAGAGGGGTTGGGTTAAATGCGGAAGACACATTTCGGTTGAAGGCATTTGGTTGTACAACTGACTAATAATTTTGACTTTGACTTTGACTTAAACCTATATCCTCAATTATAGAATGAACAAGATTTACAAAAAACTATATATGTGATATTGTTTGATGTGTGATGTTGTGTGGATGTTGTATGATGCTGTTGTTCGATGTGTTCCGTGTCGATAAAGCTGAAAGCAATTGAAGCCTTACCTCATCAAAAGCCTCACAACCACTGACAACGATGCTGGGTCGGAACCGTGCCACAGTGACCTCCTTCTCCAGCCTACTGCTCAAGTCCTTCACAGAGGCTTCAGACAGCAGCATGACAGGGCCAATGTCAGGGTACACTATCTAGGCAACAACATGACAGGAACAAATGTCAGGGTACACCACCTAGGGATGTAGCTTGAGGTAAGTCGGACAGGCTCTCATGATGAGATAGCCCTGCTTGTGACTTAAAATTCAGTGTCACCCTTGGACCTAAAAGATAATTTTCCTCTTGGGCCTAATGGTTACGTGGTTGGTATCCTGACAGAGAGACCAGGGTTCAGATCCTACCTAGGACAGACGCAGAGTCACACAACAATTAGGATATGCTGCACTTTGTGCTGCTGAAACCCAGACTCACACGAACTGAAATAACCTAAAGACCTTCATAACTTCTGTAATCAGTCGTTTGGTACACACGCATTATCTCCAAAAGATCAGAAGAAAACAAAATAACAAACAATTTACAGTCGTGAAGTAGTTCTTATCTATATCGTAAAAAAGGTGTGTTTCTTTAATCATGTAGAGAATACTGGTGACGTTATAGGTGCGTACTTTATTTAAACTTTTCTTATCCCGGGAAGTAAAATCAATCAAGTATTATTTGTGACCCACCGTCTCTTTTCAGTCTTGTGTTACATTGGATAAAAGTACAGAGTCCGAGCTTCTGAATGGAGTATCATACACTGTAAATGGAGGAAACTGTCACCCTCCTGATCTGTTTCACCTGTCCTTGTGATTGTCTCCACCCCCTCCAGGTGTAGCTTGTTTTCCCCAGTGTGTTTATCCCTGTGTTTCCTGTCTGTGCCAGTTCGTCTTGTATGTTTCCAAGTCAAGCAGCGGTTTTCCCATTCGCCTGTTTTTTTTGCATTCTCCTTTTTCTAGTCCTCCCGGTTTTGACCCTTGCCTCTTTCTGGACTTTGTACCCGCCTGCCTGACCATTCTGCCTGCCGTGACCACGAGCCTGTCTGCCACTCTGTACCCGCCTGCCTGACCATTCTGCCTGCCGTGACCACGAGCCTGTCTGCCACTCTGTACCCGCCTGCCTGACCATTCTGCCTGCCGTGACCACGAGCCTGTCTGCCACTCTGTACCCGCCTGCCTGACCATTCTGCCTGCCGTGACCACGAGCCTGTCTGCCACTCTGTACCCGCCTGCCTGACCATTCTGCCTGCCGTGACCACGAGCCTGTCTGCCACTCTGTACCCGCCTGCCTGACCACTCTGCCTGCCGTGACCACGAGCCTGTCTGCCACTCTGTACCTCCTGGACTCTGTACCCGCCTGCCTGACCATTCTGCCTGCCGTGACCACGAGCCTGTCTGCCACTCTGTTCCTCCTGGACTCTGATCTGGTTCTGACCTTTTTGCCTGTCCACGACCATTCTCTTGCCTATTCCCTTTGGATTAATAAACATTGTAAGACTCCAACCATCTGCCTCCTGTGTCTGTATCTGGGTCTCGCCTTGTGCCGGGATAGAAACATGAGAAAGTAACGCAGCTTTAAAAGTTGATACAATTAGAATCTAATTCAGGGCAAAAAGGCATTCAAACATTTTCCTGCGATTTTCACACTTGCTCTACATTAATCCTTGGGAAACATATTTAGAAAAGGAATACTTTCACCAAATTGCCCCAAAGAAATGATTCTCTGAACATTCTCTCACCAAGTTACCCCATTTGGCAAACCATTTACAGTATTAAGTTGTCTATTGTTGTGTAATAAAGATAACCTTTCACATTGAACAGCCACAGTGCTGTTCTTTGTTTACGCCCCCATGTAGCATCGTTCATACCCTTTGAAGCCTTAAATCCACCCATCTCTTAAAATAATTCACATTGGAACAAGCGAATGTGGCCAAGTGCTAAAGATGTGAGGTAGGGTTCAACAAATGTATAAATAGAAAACATTTCAACAATAAAATACTTTTATTTCAAGCGCTAAAGGTAGTAGCCTACAATTATTTATTTTTAAAGTCAACAAACAAACACAAATGCTCAGGTAAAAACACTATCCAGATCTAGGCCTATATCATAAGATCCTTTGAGTAACTTTGGCTCAGTAACTTTGGCTCAGTAAATCCGATTGGATCTTTCAAAGTAGCAGAGAGCAGGACGTGCCATTTGACAGAGAAGCTTTGAATGACAGAACGGACACTCTTTCTCCTGAATGTCCCAGCCCCCTGCTCATTATCTCAACCAATCATAGCTAGGCCAGATTCTGGTATTTTCTCGGTGTCTAAACAGCTTTGTGATTTCACATTGTATTTATATGTACAGATGACATACAGGTTTGTTATTAAGGCACATTTTGATCAACATTTGTATTTTTTTTACGTTCAAATGCCTCTCCTGTAAAATAGTGACGTACGTCATACTGAGGGGGGAAAGGTGTTTTTTTGTGTCTTCTTCGCGACTGTGTTGGTGTGTGTGTGGACCATGTTAATTCCTCAGTGATATGGACACGCAGTCGTGGCTGTGAGCCCTGCCACATCCGACGAGCGTCAGAGCCGATGTGGTATTGATCTTAGTCCTGTATTGAAGTCGTCAGAAGACCCTCTCTTCAAAAAGGGAGGAAATGTAAGTGTGGAATAAGTTTGGAAGTGTGGAATAAGTTTGGAAGTGTGGAATAAGTTTGGAAGTGTGGAATAAGTTTGGAAGTGTGGAATAAGTTTACTATGGTTATCAAACCCATCAACTAAGTCCTAGTTTATAACTAGGTCATAAAAGGACCACGTCGGAAAAAAAAATAAATAAATAAGTGTTTTATCCTTGATCACTTTAACGTTTGCAATTTTCTCTCTTACTGGAAGCAGCCTTCTACTTTGAATGATAAAATATATTAAATCCTATCCACCAACTGAGCGGTTACCTTTTCATTGTGAGGAAAGAGAGGCTCGTTATCCGCTGCTCTCCTGGGTGTCATGTGGGATTCAAAGTGCACCAGGCGATAGGTTTTACCTGCCCCCAGGTAGCGGGTCAGCCAGCTAGACGCCTCGTCGCCACAGTCCCTGCCCTGGATGTCTCTGCTAAACACTCTGGGACACGGACAGAAGAGTTAGACACTTCCTGCTGACATGGACAGAAGAGTTAGACACTTCCTGCGGACACAGGCAGAATTTGTTTGAGTCACATGTCACAACAGATTTCACAACACATTAAGTGTGTGCCCTCAGGCCCCTACTCTACAACACAAAATCCATGTCTACATGTGTGTATGTTATCATGTGTGTGTGTGCATGTGTCTGTGCCTATGTTTGTGTTGCTGCTGTTCCACAAGGTGTTATTTTATCTGATTCTACTGCTTGTATCAGTTACTTGATGTGGAATAGAGTTCCATGTAGTCATGTCTCTATGTAGTACTGTGCACCTCCCATAGTCTGTTCTGGACTTGGGGACTGTGAAGAGACCTCTGGTGGCATGTCTTGTGGGATATGCATGAGAGTCTGAGCTGTGTGCCAGTAGTTTAGACAGACAGCTCGGTGCATTCAACATGTCAATACCTCTCATAAATACCAGTAGTGATGAAGTCAATCTCTCCTCCACTTTGAGCCAGGAGAGATTGACATGCATATTATTAATGGATGTTCTCTGTGTACATCCCAGGGCCAGCCGTGCTGCCCTGTTCTGAGCCAATTGTAATTTTCCTAAGTCCCTGTTTGTGGAACCTGACCACACGACTGAACAGTAGCCCCGGTGTGACAAAACCAGGGCCTGTAGGACCTGCCTTGTTGATAGTGCTGTTAAGAAGGCAGAGCAGTGCTTCATTATGGACAGACTTCTCATCTTAGCTACTACTGCATCAATATGTTTTGACCATGACAGTTTACAATCCAGGGTTACTCCAAACAGTTTAGTCAACTTAACTTGCTCAATTTCTATATTATTCATAACAAGATTTGGTTGAGGTTTCATGGTTTTACTGACCGATTTGTCCCAATACGATGCTTTTAGTTGTAGAAATATTTAGGACTAACATTTCTTGCCACCCATTCTGAAACGGACTGCGGCGATTGCAGTGATTTCAGACCGCTGCAGTCATCCGCATACATAGACACTCTGGCTTCACTCAGAGCCAGTGGCATGTCGTTAGTAACACATACCTGCAGTTGATGACAGGGTTGTTGGGCTGCAGTAAGGGGAACCTGAGCTCCTCCATGTCTGGTCCGTTCAGACGCGTCTGGCCCCCCTCACTGGTCAGAGATACCAGAACAAGGCGAGGCTCCTGTCTGCCTGTCACGAAATTACCATCCTCAGTGATCACCAGCCAGTGTCTGCAACAAAACACAGCATTATCTAGAGTGACTTACAGTTCGTTAGTAGCTGTGTATGACAGACGGGTTCTCCGCTGGCGCCTTGATCGGCAGCGTTTTTATTTTACATTCAGGAAGTGTAAAAGGATCCTTCTCCACTGCGGGTGTGTAACCTGATCAGGGCGTCCACACCCACGGTGTTCAGAATGACAGGAATCCCATTTAAAATATGGTATAATAATTTATATGAATATGGTAATTCATCTGAACAGAATATGGTAATTCATCTGAACAGAATATGGTAATTCGTCTTAACAGAACATGCAAGACGTTAGAATAACTGCCCACGGGGCCTCCTGATTGGGCAAAGCTGTCATCAAGGCAAAGCCTTGGCTACTTTTAAAAATATCAAATATATTTAGATTTGTTTAACATTGTTTTGGTTACTACATGATTCCATATGTGTTGTTTCACAGTTTTGATGTCTTCACTGTTACTCTACAATGTAGAAAATAGTAAAAATAAAGAAAGAGACAATATGAGAACAAGCGGAAATAAACACTCATGTTTCTTGCGATACAGGCATTTGGAATATCGTGCATAAACATACATTTTAATAAATTGGATTTACGGTGCATTTGGAAAGTATTCAGACCCCTTGACTTTTTCCAGATTTTGTTACGTTACAGCCTTATCCTAAAATAGATTTCTTTTTTTATCTACACACAATACCCCATAATGACATGTTTTTTTTTTTCTTTTGGCAAATGCATTAAAAATGTAAAACAGAAATACCTTATTTACATAGGTATTCAGACCCTTTGCCATGAGACTCAATATGTTTACAGTGTAAAGCAGCAGTCTGCTACATAATACAGATCCAATGTGTTTACAGTGTAAAGCAGCAGTCAGCTACATAATACAGATCCAATATGTTTACAGTGTAAAACAGCAGTCTGCTACATAATACAGATCCAATATGTTTACAGTGTAAAGCAGCAGTCTGCTACATAATACAGATCCAATATGTTTACAGTGTAAAGCAGCAGTCTGCTACATAATACAGATCCAATATGTTTACAGTGTAAAGCAGCAGTCTGCTACATAATACAGATCCAATATGTTTACAGTGTAAAGCAGCAGTCTGCTACATAATACAGATCCAATATGTTTACAGTGTAAAGCAGCAGTCAGCTACATAATACAGATCCAATGTGTTTACAGTGTAAAGCAGCAGTCAGCTACATAATACAGATCCAATATGTTTACAGTGTAAAACAGCAGTCTGCTACATAATACAGATCCAATATGTTTACAGTGTAAAGCAGCAGTCTGCTACATAATACAGATCCAATGTGTTTACAGTGTAAAGCAGCAGTCTGCTACATAATACAGATCCAATATGTTTACAGTGTAAAACAGCAGTCTGCTACATAATACAGATCCAATATGTTTACAGTGTAAAACAGCAGTCTGCTACATAATACAGATCCAATATGTTTACAGTGTAAAGCAGCAGTCTGCTACATAATACAGATCCAATATGTTTACAGTGTAAAGCAGCAGTCTGCTACATAATACAGATCCAATATGTTTACAGTGTAAAGCTTTATTCTGCCTATGCCTTGATTTTATCTGAAATACACAGTGAAATGATTGAAAACGTTATCGAGTTCACCTCCCAGATTGGAAACATTTGTTGTTATATTGTGTAGAAAGAAAGACACGACTTTAAAATTTAAATGACTGAAATTGTATAAATTGTATTGTTAGTTTTGGATATTGTCTAGACCTATATAATTAAGACTATTTTCTAAGAGAACATTTATCCTTTAACATTTAGTCTGTTCTCTTGAGATGAAAGTGGGTATGTACAGTTTTACTGAAAGATATGAATGGCCACAATGATGTTTGTTCTTCAAATTATTGTATTTCATCAAAACAAAAAATGAAGTAAATAGCCCACATTATCTTCAAAAAATAAAATGTAGGTTTCGTTTTTTCCAAGTTTTGGATTTTCTCTTTCTTCAGGTTTTCGCTCAACCAAATTGGATGTTCTAAGTCCACAACAATGCTGAAACCACACCATGAGGTCTGGGAAAAAAATCTGAGAATGTTTTATTTTGGGGTGTAGTTAACCTTTAACCCTAGAGTCTAAGTAAGGTGTTTCTAAGCTAACATATGGAATTGTTTTAAGTTAGCTAAATGATCCTTGGTATGACTATTTTACTTTGAATTTTAAAGACCCCTTAAGGTGTCAACAAATACATAACCTTATTAGATGAAACATTGAATTTGGCATTACTGCTATTAGCAAATAGAAACACATTTAACAGATTCACTACATTGAATAACAGATAGTCCTTACTGCTATTAGCCCATAGAAACACATTGAATAACAGATAGTCCTTACTGCTATTAGCCCATACAAACACATTGAATAACATTGTTCTGAAGTGTCTGTCCTATTGACATGTATTTTATACCCTTATTTTAGGCACTAAACTATCTACATACAGAACCAGTCAAATGTTTGGACACACCTACTCATTCAAGGGTTTTTCTTTATTTTTTTACTATTATCTACATTGTAGAATAATAGTGAAGACATCAAAACTAGGAAATAACACATTAAAATCATGTAGTAAAAATTTTTTTTTTTAACAATTCAAAATATATTTTATATTAGAGATTCTTCAAAGTAGCCACCCTTTGCATTGATGACAGCTTTGCACGTACTTGGCATTCTCTCAACCAGCTTCATGAGGTAGTCACCTGGAATGTATTTAAATTAGCAGGTGTAACTTGTTAAAAGTTAATTTGTGGAAATTCTTTCCTTCTTAATGCGTTTGTGCCAGTCAGTTGTGTTGTGACAAGGTAATGATGGTATACAGAAGATAGCCCTATTTGGTAAAAGACCAAGTCCATACAGCTCAAATAAGCAAAGAGAAACGACAGTCCATAATTTCGTAGTGTTGAAGCTAATAGTGAAGACATCAAAACTATGAAATAACACATATGGAATCATGTAGTAACCCCCAAAAAAATTTACTACATGATTTTAATATGTGTTATTTCATAGTGTTGATGTCTTCACTATTATTCTACAAATAGTACAAATAAAGAAAAACACTTGAATGAGCAGGTGTGTCCAAACTTTTGACCGGTACTGTATATATGTTCACTATGACCTGTTGCTGAGTGTCAAGCAGCGAGGCAGGCTGTTGCTGAGTGACTGAGTTGGGAGAGGGGCCCGGAGGGGTGTGTCTGCTGCCCTACAGCTATTGGCTGAGCCACGTGAGAGAGCAGCATGTGCACTTCCAAGTTTGTAGATAGGCTATTTAGATTGTTATTTTGGAGACTTCCTGTTTCCAACCCTTTTTCCATAAAACATGAATAAGCTCGAAACTGATGCAGATTAAGAGTTAATGGAGACAAAGCACTGCAACACGGCTTTGGGGCGCACTAGAGGGCATTACATACATTCGCCCTGGAGGTGGTTTGAACATTCTAATGTTGACTGCTAATGTTGACTGCTAATGTTGACTGCTAATGTTGACTGCTTAATAAAAACGGTTTTATGCATGCTCAGTTGTTAGGTCTCCTGGGGGGGGGGAACTCTAACCCTCGCCTGGTTATTTTATGGGGGAAAAGTCCTCAATGAAACTGACATTAGGCTAAATGTGGAGAATTATATATTTGTCTCTGTTGGCCATCCAATAGCCTTATTCATGTACATGACATTGTAGGCTACCATTTGATACAATAAATATGTTGAAATGATGATATCACTGGAGTCATTGCAAATCAATTTGTGCCACTTGTGTTTCCTACCTGGAGCTGGCAAACCAATTTAATAAATAGCCTATAACTTGAGTTTATTATTGTTGTAGCCTTGTGTCACTATGCAACTATTAAATGGACATGTTTAGCTAATTCAATTGGTAGTTATCGAAGCTTTATCGCAATTGCCAATCAGTTGTTAGACAAGCATATTCAGTTCATTTACATATTATTAATATTTAATTCAGGGGTTTAAAATTACGACCCCATCCTCAGTAGCCTATTCCTGCAGGCTATTGGGGAAAAACACAAGCACTTCCTACATCACAATCACTTCTCACAATTCATTAGTCTGTCAATTTGAACTAAAGCAAGCTGCTAAATCGCCTGGGCTTCTGTAGACTATCTGAGATGAGAGGCAGACCTATCAAGGGGCTATAGGCTACCTGCCTTTATCTACTCAAACCATGGCACAATTGAACTACAATCATAAACCCAGATTTTAGTCTGTAGCCTATGTCTACTGAAGTCAATCTCGCAAACGGACCATTTTATAATTGTTTGTAGTCTTAACATCGGGCACATAATAACAGCACAATTGCCAGAAAAAAAAAGCCTAACATTCATTTTTTTTTTATGTTCTTCCAAGTGTTTCTTGCTCAGAGATTTCATGATCCCCTGTCCAACTTTCATCACTCAAACTCTCCTGTCGGATTTATCTATAGTTATCCACATGCGCAAAGGGGATTTATTTACAATTATAAACCTGGTTAAAGCCCTGAATGCTGATTGGCTGAAAGCCATGACAAAACATTATTTTTCCTGCTCTAATTACGTTGGTAACCAGTTTATAATAGCAATAAGGCACCCAGGGGGTTTGTGGTATATGGCCAATATACCCAGGCTAAGGGCTGTATCCAGGCACTCCTCGTAGCGTCATGCTTAAGAACAGCCCTTAGCTGTGGTATATTGGCCATATACCACACCCCCTTGTGACGTATTTGCTTAATCATAGCAGTCAAACGAGTTTAATGGACATCCATTGATGGAAAATGATCTGGCAAGTTTAATAAGGACAAATTATATTTTCTCTTGCCACATATTAAAATTCCTTTATTACGTAATTTAATAGCTTGCAATAAGTCGTATTTTGAGGAAACACAAATTTTGCTTCAAAAAGTTGTTACAAGTTACTATGATATTCATTCTTAAATTGGCTCGATAACGTTGTGGAAAAGGAGGTTTATTGTATAAATATGGCAACTCCTCTTGCCATATTTATACAGGCCTTTGGGGCAGTTTTTCAGTGGTCATTGGTTTTAGAAATGTTTCCTTGACCTGGCAACGCTGGAGGTGACAACCTCCACAACCTTTCTGACCAAGTTTGGATGATGACACTTGGGTCCTCTCGACTCAAAAACGGACAGACTTGCAATTTGTTGTTGTGGTGAACATGCAATTTGTTGTTGTGGTGAACATGCAATTTGTTGTTGTGGTGAACATGCAATTTGTTCCAACATGATAATACACCCAGGATTGCTGACGTATTGGACTTTGAGAGGCTTGGAAGCCTCTGCTCGGCCATATTGGCACTGCCCAGTAGGAGCAGTCCGCCATAGGAATGAATAGAACTGTGCAGAATCAATTAAAAAATGTTTCAAAGGAGAAAATGACATGTATTTAAGGGCAGGCCGCTGGACACTTGCATATCTGTTATATTGCCATGCTGGCATTGTTCGCTCTCTTTTCATGTCCTGACAGTGAGTGGGTAGCTGTGATTGTTTTATCAAGAGTTATCCCGTGCAAGCTACGGCCAGACTGTGGCCTGTGAGTTTGGAGTCAATGCACCGTCAACTGGAGAACTGCAATGGCCATTCTGTCATTTCTGGATCTATGCGGTCATAGCAGTGGGCAAAAGTAGTACTGGCGCAGTGCTACTGACGCCGATAAATCATCGATAATCACTTCCACGAAATCAACATGTGTCGCCAGTTCAAGCGGCGTCGACCTACATTTAGCCTACAAAGAAAATCAATAACCATTCGTTTATAGTTCTGAGAATAAATTCTACTGACCGATCTTGTAGCTCGCCGTACTTCAAACCAATCTGTTGGCATTCTGCAAGGGCCACGGACACGGCTTTGCCCGATTTCAGCGGGTGAATGAGCAGCTGTGACACAACTCCCACACGGGCAACTTTCTCCGGCTGCAGTACATACTTATAGAGCAGTCCCAGTCCGACAGCAGTAAGACCCGCACCTCCGGCTAACAGCAGGGCTTTCTTATTCTCCGTCAACGCGTTCACAAACACTTCTTTAAAGTACATCTTTACTTTTCCCCCAAAGGGCTCAGATGGACATTGAACCAAGAGATTGTTTGATCGATTGTTTCTTATTGAACTTAAACAGTGAAAGTGGGCTGTTCTATGATGACGTCAGACATAAAGGACTAGTTCCTGGGCTCTCTGAACTGTGCAAAGGACTAGTTCCTGGGCTCTCTGAGCTGTGCAAAGGACTAGTTCCTGGGCTCTCTGAGCTGTGCAAAGGACTAGTTCCTGGGCTCTCTGAGCTGTGCAAAGGACTAGTTCCTGGGCTCTCTGAACTGTGCAAAGGACTAGTTCCTGGGCTCTCTGAACTGTGCAAAGGACTAGTTCCTGGGCTCTCTGAACTGTACAAAGGACTAGTTCCTGGGCTCTCTGAACTGTACAAAGGACTAGTTCCTGGGCTCTCTGAACTGTGCAAAGGACTAGTTCCTGGGCTCTCTGAACTGTGCAAAGGACTAGTTCCTGGGCTCTCTGAACTGTACAAAGGACTAGTTCCTGGGCTCTCTGAACTGTACAAAGGACTAGTTCCTGGGCTCTCTGAACTGTGCAAAGGACTAGTTCCTGGGCTCTCTGAACTGTGCAAAGGACTAGTTCCTGGGCTCTCTGAATTTTATGAATGGACCATCGAAGGTGCTGCAGTTGGTAGACTATCAGGTTGTTGTTAGAACATTGTTAGAAAGGCCAATTTGTACACAATAAATCTACATATTCACAGTAGTGTAAAGTACTTAAGTAAAAAAATACTTTAAATGTACTACTCAAGTTGTTTTTGGGGGGGTATCTGTACTTTACTTCACTATTTATGTTTTACAACTTTTACTTTTACGTCTCTACATTCCTAAAGAAAATAATGTACTTTTTACTCTGTACATTTTCCCCTGACACCCAAAAGTACTTGTTACATTTTGAATGCTGAGCAGGACAGGAAAATGGTCTAATTCACACTCTTATTAAGAGAACATCCCTGGTCCTCCCTACTGCCTCTGATCTGGAGGACTCACTAAACAGAGAACATCCCTGGTCATCCCTACTGCCTCTGATCTGGAGGACTCACTAAACAGAGAACATCCCTGGTCCTCCCTACTGCCTCTGATCTGGAGGACTCACTAAACAGAGAACATCCCTGGTCCTCCCTACTGCCTCTGATCTGGCTGACTCACTAAACAGAGAACATCCCTGGTCATCCTACTGCCTCTGATCTGGAGGACTCACTAAACAGAGAACATCCCTGGTCCTTCTTACTGCCTCTGATCTGGAGGACTCACTAAACAGAGAACATCCCTGGTCATCCTACTGCCTCTGATCTGGTGGACTCACTAAACAGAGAACATCCCTGGTCATCCTACTGCCTCTGATCTGGAGGACTCACTAAACAGAGAACATCCCTGGTCCTTCTTACTGCCTCTGATCTGGAGGACTCACTAAACAGAAAACATCCCTGGTCATCCCTACTGCCTCTGATCTGGTGGACTCACTAAACAGAGAACATCTCTGGTCATCCCTACTGCCTCTGATCTGGAGGACTCACTAAACAGAGAACATCCCTGGTCCTCCCTACTGCCTCTGATCTGGAGGACTCACTAAACAGAGAACATCCCTGGTCATCCCTACTGCCTCTGATCTGGAGGACTCACTAAACAGAGAACATCCCTGGTCCTCCCTACTGCCTCTGATCTGGAGGACTCACTAAACAGAGAACATCCCTGGTCATCCCTACTGCCTCTGATCTGGAGGACTCACTAAACAGAGAACATCCCTGGTCCTCCCTACTGTCTCTGATCTGCAGGACTCACTAAACAGAGAACATCCCTGGTCATCCCTACTGCCTCTGATCTGGAGGACTCACTAAACACACATTCTTCATTTTGTAAATTATGTCTGAGCGTTGGAGTGTTGCCCCTGGCTTTATGTAAAATAAAAACATTTTGATACGATGTGTACTTTTACTTTTGATACTTAAGTATATTTTTAGCAATTACATTTACTTTTGATACTTAAGTATATTTAAAACCAAATACTTTTACTCAAGTATGACAATTGGGTACTTTTTCCACCTCTGCATATACATTCTCTATAATACAAACAGAAAGAAAATAAAATACCTAATATGGTCAAGGCAGTGATGATTAGAAGACTTCCTATTGTGATGTAATGTCATCTCTGACCTTCCCAGGGAAACTATTTCTGTCTTTGACATGAATACCAAAGTCTGTGGCCAAGCAGAAAACAGCAGATGCCCCTCTTCATAGGGAGGCGATACAGGGATTTGTCGAACGGATCCTCCATCTGTTGCTGTTTTGTGCAGGAGTGCTTCCCAAACTACTTTCTGACCAGAGAATGGCGCCCTATTCCTTATATAGTACACTACTTTTGACCAGAGCCCTATGGAAGCCTATGGGCCCAGTTCAAAATAAGTGCACTATATAGGGAATTGGGTGCCATTTGGGACCTGCCGAATTGGTCTAATGGCTGAAGGCAGAGTGTAGGGCACACAGCCAGCTCTCTCTATTTGGCTTGATGTTGAGATGGCAAGCAAACCTGATTACCAGGCAAAACCTAAACTGGTCACTACAGTACTGTATGCCTGCTATAGTAATCACAATAAATCAAATCAAATAAATGTTTATTTGTCACATACACATGGTTAGCAGATGTTAATGCGAGTGTAGCGAAATGCTTGTGCTTCTAGTTCCGACCATGCAGTAGTATCTAACAAGTAATCTAACAATTTCACAACAACTACCTTATACACACAAGAGTAAAGGAATGAATACGAGTATGTACATATAAATATATGGATGAGCGATGGCTGACCGGCATAGGCAAGATGCAGTAGATGGTATGGAGTACAGTATATACACATATATATATGAGATGAGTAATGTAGGATATGTAAACATTATATAAATGGCATTGTTTAAAGTGGCTAGTGATACATTATTTCATCCAATTATAATTATTAAAGTGGCTAGAGATTTGGGTCGATGGCCGAACGGCATAGGCAAGATTCAGTAGATGGTTTAGAGTACAGTGTATACATTTGATATGAGTAATGTCGGATACGTAAACATTATATACAAAATTGTTTAAAGTGGCTAGTGATACATTGTTACATCCAATTCCTATGTATAAAGTGGCTAGAGATTTGAGTCAGTATGTTGGCAGCAGCCACTCAATGTTAGTGATGGCTGTTTAACAGTCTGATGGCCTTGAGGTAGAAGCTGTTTTTCAGTCTCTCGGTCCCAGCTTTGATGCACCTGTACTGACCTCGCCTTCTGGATGATAGCGGGGTGAACAGGCAGTGGCTCGGGTGTTGTCCTTGTTGTCCTTGATGATCTTTTTGGCCTTCCTGTGACATCGGTGCTGTAGGTGTCCTGGAGGGCAGGTAGTTTACCCCCGGTGATGCGTTGTGCAGTCCTCACTACCCTCTGGAGAGCCTTACGGTTGTGGGCGGAGCAGTTGCCGTACCAGGCGGTGATACAGCCCGACAGGATGCTCTCGATTGTGCATCTGTAGAAGTTTGTGAGTGTTTTTGGTGACAAGCCGAATTTCTTCAGCCTCCTGAGGTTGAAGAGGCGCTGTTGCGCCTTCTTCACCACGCTGTCTGTGTGGGTGGACCATTTCAGTTTGTCCGTGATGTGTACGCCGAGGAACTTAAAACTTTCCACCTTCTCCACTACTGTCCCGTCGATGTGGATAGGGGGGTGCTCCCTCTGCTGTTTCCTGAAATCCACGATCCTCTCCTTTGTTTTGTTGACATTGAGTGAGAGGTTATTTTCCTGACACCACACTCCGAGGGCCCTCACCTCCTCCCTGTAGGCCGTCTCGTCGTTGTTGGTAATCAAGCCTACCACTGTAGTGTTGTCTGCAAACTTGATGATTGAGTTGGAGGCGTGCATGGCCACGCAGTCGTGGGTGAACAGGGAGTACAGGAGAGGGCTGAGAACGCACCCTTGTGGGGCCGCTCTGGGACCTATGGTGCCACCAGTCTGCTTGCAGTTGTCAGTTATCATCAGGTATGTGGATGATCAGCGCTTTATTCAGGAACATTTCTTGGGCTACTTTGATCTGTCAAGTGGGCGAGATGCGCAGTGTGTGTTTAACTTCATGGAGAAACTTGTTGTCCAAACCTACAATGGCGCAGCTGTAATGGAATCGATCAGGTGTTTGTATTTCCAGGTATGCCCCCTCCTGTTCCCTGATTAAGAGGTGATGACTACTCCACTCCACTACCATCGTCAACTCTCTCCTGACATGAACTGAAGTCATGTCTCATGTGCCCTCTCGTCCACTGGCACATTGAATGTTTCCTCTCCAAGCACTGTGAGTACTCCCTATCAATTTACTGTATGTAGAGTCAATCACACACAAAACCACAATCACATTATTACACATCAACGATTTTACTTTTTTTTGCTTGAACTAACTAATTCTGAGCTCTTTTGTCTAACTGTGTAGTGTGTTGTGTTATAGTTTTTTGTCTTAGGCAGTCAAATCCTGTCCTGCACTGGTGTCAAGCCTCTGAACCTCACGCCTCATACCCTCATTCAATCACTGCTGTGATCTCTTCCCGACGCTGTGCAAGTAGCCCTCTCATTACCATTCCCCATAGTATAGTACTAAAATAAAATAATTACCCTGACGAGTTTTTTTAAACACACTTTGACGTCGCCATGCGTTCCGTGCCCGATATCGTGGGTCACTCATCCTCCTCAATGTTTTCAAGTCACCAGCCTCCATTGGTAGAGTGGCCAGACGAAAGCCACTCTTCAGTAAAAGGCACATGACTTAGAGTTTGCCAACAGGCACCTAAAGGACTATCAGACCATGAGAAACAAGATTCTCTGGTCTGATGAAACCAAGATTGAGCTTTTTGGCCTGAATGCCAAGCGTCACATCTGGAGGAAACCTGGCACCATCCCTACGGTGAGGCATGGTGGTGGCAGCATCATGCTGTGGGGATGTTTTTCAGCAGCAGGGACTGGGAGACTAGTCAGGATCGAGGGAAAGATGAACAAAGCAAAGTACAGAGAGATCCTTGATGAAAACCTGCTCCAGAGCACTCAGGACCCCAGACTGGGGCGAAGGTTCACCTTCCAACAGGACAATGACCCTAAGCACACAGCCAAGACAACGCAGGAGTGGTTTCGGGACAAGTCTCTGAATGTCCTTGAGTGGCCCAGCCAGAGCCCGGACTTGAACCCGATCTAACATCTATGGAGAGACCTGGAAATAGCTGTGCAGGGACGCTCCCCAACCAACCTGACAGATCTTGAGAGGATCTGCAGAGAAGAATGGGAGAAACTCTCCTAATACAGGTGTGCCATGCTTGTAGAGTCATACCCATGAAGACTCAAGGCTGTAATCGCTGCCAAAGGTGCTTCAACAAAGTACTGAGTAAAGGTTCTGAATACTTATGTAAATGTGATATTTCAGTAAAAAAAAAATTATATAAATTTGCTAAAAAGTCTAAAAACCTGTTTTTGCTTTGTCATTATGGGGTATTGTGATGTCATTTTGGGGTATTGTGATGTCATTATGGGGTATTGTGTGCAGATTCATGAGGGGGAAAAAACAATTTAATACATTTTAGAATAAGGCAGTAACGTAACAAAATGTGGAAAAAGTCAATCAGCAAAGTCAATCAGCAAAGTCAATCAGCAAAAAAAAAGACTGTCCTAATATGGTCAAGGCAGTGATGACTAGAAGACTTCCTGTGATTGTAACAAACGAGACTCCCGCGGTTCCTCCTGCTCACCACCAGAGGGAACCCTCTCCTGAATATTAAGCCCTGGACTACAACTCCCACATACCTGGTTCCAATCACCGTTGCACCTGTCTCCCATTAATAGACTATTTAGGCTCTCTCTCCCCTTTCTCTCCTTGCGAAGTCTTGTATTCCCTGGTGATCAATTCTGAGCGTTTTCTCCCGTGTCTGTCATATCGTGGTTATACTCTGGACTGTTTTCCCGTTTTGATTCTTGCTGCCTGCCCTGGACTATATTCTTTACTGGACTGATTTTTGTAAGCTTGCTGCCTGCCCTGACCTCATGCCTGTACCTGGATTACGATTTGCCTTATCCCTGCTGTTGTGTTTGCTGGCGATTGACCCTGTTAAATGCGACCAAGATTGTAATAAAACTGCAAATGGATCCTCACTCTCAGGGTGCTTCATTACAGAAGACTTCGCCACTTCGCGATCCAGCAGCTCTGGTCCAAATGTCCACGGAGATCTCCACTCAAGCAAACCAGCTCGCCGTTCATCAACAGCAGCTAACCCATCTAACTACGGTAACGGAGGAACTCGTCCGACGCTACAGAGGTTACAGATGTCGCTTCGAACTCAGCCCCTCCTCAGCCGAACGCAGGTATGGGCACCTCTCCACCACCGGCACCCACAGTTAACCCACGTCTGGCTCTCCCTGATAAATTCGACGGTAACCCCACTAAGAGTAAGGGATTTCTACTGCAATGTTCATTATTCATTGATCAACAACCAGCGATGTATGTCACTGACACTAGCAAGATTTCCTGGTATGTTCTCTCCTCACTGGCAGAGCGTTAGAGTGGGTAACAGCGGTTTGGAGAGAGGATGGCACGGCTTTTCCCTCGTTCGGTGCCTTTCTACAACGCTTCCGGAGGTATTTGAACACCGGAGGGAGGCATGAGAGCTGGTGACCGACTACTCGCATTGAACCAGGGCGGAAATACTGCAGCAGAATATGCCTTGACATTTCGCACTCTGGCAGCTCAAACCGACTGGGTTGAGAGCACGCTTAAACTGCTCTTTCGCAAGGGACTCAGCTTGGAATTACAGTCTGAACTGGCCTGCCGAGATGAGGGAGATCGCTGAATCAATTCATCGAACTCACCATACAGCTTGACAATCTGATTCGATCACGGCGCCCACTCAGAACGGGACCCACCAGCACACAATGTCCCGTGACTCTGCCTCCAACCGAACCCATGCAGCTCGGATATACTCACCTGACTCGGAGGAACGTGAACGCCGCATCGTCAACATCTCTGCCTCTATTGTGGTCAACCTGGCCATCTAAGGCGTTCTGCCCCACTAGACCACCTCCTCGTAATCCCTCTTCGGTGAGTCCGTGCATCCAAGCACACCACTCCAGTTCTTGTATCAAAGTGCCGATTGTATTATCTCTAGAGGACAATCATATAACCACATCAGCACTATTAGACTCCGGAGCAGCCGGCAACTTTATGTCTCATGAATTTGCCCAACAACAACAAATTCCATTAATCACCTGTGACTCTCAATTGGCAGTGGAGGCGCTAGATGGACGACCTCTCGGCGATGGGAGGGTCCTGCACACCACCGTGGACCTCCGACTCCAGACCGGGACCCGCCACACGGAGGTAATTCGCTTCTACGTCATCACATCACCCCATAACCCGGTAATCCTTGGGCTTCCCTGGCTACGGCAACATAACCCGCTCATCTCATGGAGGGAGGGTCGTATCATCAAATGGGACCCGTCATGCCACTCCAACTGCTTAACGGGCAGCTCTTCACTCTCCATTCAGGCCGTTACGGTAAAGGACGAGCCAGCTCTTTTCCCCACTCTACCCATTGAATACTCTGACCTCATCGAAGCTTTCAGCAAGACCAAGGCGATGGAACTACCCCCTCACCGATCAAGCGACTGTGCCATCGAGCTGCTACCAGGTACAAAGCCACCCAAGGGCCGAATCTTTCCCCTATCTCAACCCGAATCAGAAGCCATGAAGAACTACATCGAGGAAGAACTATCGAAGGGGTTCATTAGAGCATCGACATCACCTGCAGCCGGGCTTCTTCTTTGTTAAAAAGAAAGACGGTGGTTTACGCCCCTGTATTGACTACCGGGGTCTCAACGACATCACTGTCAAGTTTCGATATCCGTTACCGCTGGTTCCAGCTGCCCTAGAACAACTCCGCCAAGCCAAGTACTTCTCCAAACTGGACCTCCGCAGCGCCTACAACCTCATTCGCATCCGGGACGGTGATGAATGGATGACAGCCTTTTCTACCAGCACTGGGCACTATGAGTATCTGGTTATGCCTTTCGGGCTGTCTAATAGTCCCTCCGTGTTTCAATCATTTATCAATGACGTCTTTCGGGACATGCTGAATCGCTGGGTAATTGTGTACATTGATGACATTCTCATCTATTCCCACACCTATGAAGAACATGTGCAACATGTGAGAACAGTATTGCAACGACTCATAGATCACCAGCTATACGCCAAAGCAGAGAAGTGCAATTTCACCAGACTTCCACATCCTTTTTGGGCTACATCATCAGCCAGGAGGGAGTCGCCATGGACGAGAAGAAGGTCAAGGCCGTTCTAGACTGGCCCCTGCCAGTAACCTTAAAGGAGTTACAGCGCTTCTTGGGATTTGCTAACTTTACCGACGCCTTCATCAGGAATTTCAGCTCGGTAGCCGCTCCCTTAACCTCTATGACTAAAAGAAACTCATCACACCTCACCTGGTCAACTACAGCACAGGAGGCTTTCGCAGAACTCAAGGCACGTTTCACATCGGCTCCCATCCTCCACCACCCTAATCCTGAACTCCCGTTTACAGTTGAGGTAGACGCATCTAATACGGGCATTGGAGCTATTCTTTCACAGCGCACGGATCCCCACTCAAGCTCTATCCGTGCGCCTATTATTCCCGCAAACTTAGTCCAGCCGAGCAGAACTACGACGCCGGAAACCGGGAACTGTTGGCCATGAAAGCAGCTATGGAGGAGTGGCGTCATTGGCTGGAGGGAGCTAAACATCCCTTCGTGATTCTAACGGACCACAAGAACCTGGAATACTTGAGGTCTGCCAAGAGACTGAACCCCAGACAAGCGAGGTGGGCACTCTTCTTCACACGATTTGACTTCACTGTTACCTATCGTCCCGGTTCCAAGAACACCAAGGCAGACGCATTATCACGCCAACACGACGGTATAGCGCCCACTGAACCCAAGGAAACCCTGCTCCCTGAATCGTTAATCGTGGCCCCGATTCAGTGGGACATCATGACAGAGCTCACCCAAGCCAACTCACAAAGGACCCTCCGCCCGAATGCCCTCCTAACAAAGCGTTTGTACCTCAGGACCTCTGTCAGAAAGTGCTAAAGCAAGTTCACTCCGCACTCAGCTCCGGTCATCCGGGAATCGCGGCCACGGTTCACCTGCTTCAGAACAGCTTCTGGTGGCCAACCTTGCGGGCAGACGCAATAAAGTTCATTAACGACTGCACCATCTGTAACACAAATAAACATCTCAGACAACTACCATCGGGCCTACTGCAACCACTACCAGTTCCCCACCGACCATGGTCCCATCTCGCCATAGACTTCATTACCGATCTCCCCAAGTCCAATGGGAATACCACAATACTCACTGTCATAGATCGCTTCTCCAAGGCTTGCCGGTTGATTCCACTCCCCAAACTGCCTACAGCATTGGAAACTGCCGAACTCATGTGCAACCTGGTGTTCCGCTTCTATGGTCTGCCAGAGGACATCGTGTCGGACCGAGGGCCCCAATTCACATCCAGAGTATGGTCAGCATTCTTCCAACAACTCAACATCAACATTAGCCTCACTTCTGGGTATCACCCACAATCTAACGGTCAAACAGAACGCCTCAATCAAGAAATCACCCGGTTTCTCAGATCCTACTGTCATCAGAACCAAGCAGACTGGAGTCGATTCCTCATGTGGGCGGAGTATGCACAGAACTCACTCCAGAAACCCTCCACCGGTTTAACCCCATTCCAGTGTGTAATGGGCTTCCAACCTCCCTGTTTCCCTGGTCAGGGGAACCCACCGAGTACCCGCTGTCAATGACTGGCTCCAGAGAAGCGAGGACATCTGGAGTCAGGCCCATACCCACTTACTACATGCAGTCAGGAGACAGAGGGTGCAGGCCAATCGCCACCGCCGCCCCAACCCGAATATACTCCAGGTCAATGGGTTTGGCTATCCACTCGAGACCTCGCCTCAAACTCCCCTGCAAGAAACTCAGTCCCAGGTATGTGGGTCCTTTCCAAATAGTCAAACAAATCACACCAGTTTCCTTCCGTTTGGCATTACCGCTAATTACCGTATCTCTCCTACTTTCCATGTATCTCTTCTCAAACCCGCTGGTGGTCCGAGAGCGGAGGAGGAGGAGCAGACCAGTGAGCAGGGCCCCCACCCATCCTGGTGGACGGCGAGGAGGTATATCGGCCGAGATCTACTCGATTCCAGACGCCGGGGCAGGCTCCTCCAATATCTGGTAGATTGGGAGGGTACGGACCGGAGGAGCGATCCTGGGTTAATGCAGAGGACATACTCAACCCGCACTCATGACTGAGTTCCATAGGGCGCACCGGAGAAACCGGCCCCCGACCTCGAGGAAGACCCGGCGTCGTTCGCCTCTTAGCGTCAGGAGCCGCTCACAGGGGGCTCTGTAACAAACGAGACTCGCGGTTCCTCCTGCTCACCACCAGAGGGAACCCTCTCCTGAATATTAAGCCCTGGACTACAACTCCCACATACCTGGTTCCAATCACCGTTGCACCTGTCTCCCATTAATAGACTATTTAGGCTCTCTCTCCTTTCTCTCCTTGCGAAGTCTTGTATTCCCTGGTGATCAATTCTGAGCGTTTTCTCCGTGTCTGTCATATCGTGGTTATACTCTGGACTGTTTTCCCGTTTTGATTCTTGCTGCCTGCCCTGGACTATATTCTTTACTGGACTGATTTTTGTAAGCTTGCTGCCTGCCCTGACCTCATGCCTGTACCTGGATTACGATTTGCCTTATCCCTGCTGTTGTGTTTGCTGGCGATTGACCCTGTTCGTACGACCAAGATTGTAATAAAACTGCAAATGGATCCTCACTCTCAGGGTGCTTCATTACAGTGATGATGTAATGTCATCTCTGACCTTCCCAGGGAAACTATTTCTGTCAGCAGAAAACAGCAGATGCTCTCTTCATAGGGAGGCAATACAGGGATTTGTTGAATGGGTCATCCTTCTGGTGCTATTTTGGTCAAGTGTGCACCCCAAATGGCACCCTATGCCCTATATAGTGCACTACTTTTGGCCAGAGCCCTATGGAAGCCTAAATTGGTCACCACTGTACTGTATGCCTGCTATGGTAATCGGGTTCACAGCCACCTCTGCCCACAATAGCCTGAGTACCAGGTAAGATTAAAAGCAACAAGGAATGCCCCCCCAAAAATTGCTTGTTGGCTACCTCTGATTGTACCCATGTACTGTAACTCTGATTGTAACCATGTACTGTAACTCTGATTGTACCCATGTACTGTAACTCTGATTGTACCCATGTACTGTAACTCTGATTATATCCATGTACTGTAACTCTGATTATATCCATGTACTGTAACTCTGATTGTACCCATGTACTGTAACTCTGATTGTAACCATGTACTGTAACTCTGATTGTACTTATACTGTAACTCTGATTGTACCCATGTACTGTAACTCTGATTGTACTTGTACTGTAACTCTGATTGTACCCATGTACTGTAACTCTGATTGTACCCATGTACTGTAACTCTGATTGTACCCATGTACTGTAACTCTGATTGTAACCATGTACTGTAACTTTGATTGTACTTATACTGTAACTCTGATTGTACCCATGTACTGTAACTCTGATTGTAACCATGTACTGTAACTCTGATTGTACTTATACTGTAACTCTGATTGTACCCATGTACTGTAACTCTGATTGTACTTGTGCTGTAACTCTGATTGTACCCATGTACTGTAACTCTGATTGTACCCATGTACTGTAACTCTGATTGTACCCATGTACTGTAACTCTGATTGTACCCTTGTACTGTAACTCTGATTATACCCATGTTCTGTAATTCTGATTGTACCCATGTACTGTAACTCTGATTGTATCCATGTACTGTAACTCTGATTGTACCCATGTACTGTAACTCTGATTGTACCCATGTACTGTAACTCTGATTGTATCCATGTACTGTAACTCTGATTGTACCCATGTACTGTAACTCTGATTGTACCCATGTACTGTAACTGATTGTAACCATGTACTGTAACTCTGATTGTACTTATACTGTAACTCTGATTGTACCCATGTACTGTAACTCTGATTGTACCCATGTACTGTAACTCTGATTGTATCCATGTACTGTAACTCTGATTGTACCCATGTACTGTAACTCTGATTGTACCCATGTACTGTAACTCTGATTGTACTTGTACTGTAACTCTGATTGTACCCATGTACTGTAACTCTGATTGTAACCATGTACTGTAACTCTGATTGTACTTGTACTGTAACTCTGATTGTACCCATGTACTGTAACTCTGATTGTACCCATGTACTGTAACTCTGATTGTACCCATGTACTGTAACTCTGATTGTACCCATGTTCTGTAATTCTGATTGTACCCATGTACTGTAACTCTGATTGTACCCATGTACTGTAACTCTGATTGTACCCATGTTCTCTAACTCTGATTGTATCCATGTACTGTAACTCTGATTATATCCATGTACTGTAACTCTGATTGTACCTATTGTACTGTAACTCTGATTGTACCCATGTACCGTAACTCTGATTGTACCCATGTACTGTAACTCTGATTGTACCTATTGTACTGTAACTCTGATTGTACCTATTGTACTGTAACTCTGATTGTACCCATGTACTGTAACTCTGATTGTACCTATTGTACTGTAACTCTGATTGTACCTATTGTACTGTAACTAGTACAAAATACTTAACATTTCCTGTACATTACGAGTTCAGATAAATCTCTATTTAAACTCTTCATACAGTTTAAAGCACATACCATACCAGACAGAAAACCACAACACATATACTGTATATCCAATATTGTTTTAGTTCAGATTCGGATTGCAAAATCTTCCAACTAAGATTTCTGGAAAACCTGGAAAAAAAATTTTGGAGGGGAAAGTTACTGGAATGTTGCCGAGCTAGTTGTGATGCAGTACATTGGCACAGGTTGGGTATGATGACACCTCAGTGTAAAAAAAAATGAATTGTTGGATAGCTAGAAGAGCAGAGCAGGACCTGGCCTTGTCTGGTCCTGTGGTGAAACCACCTGTCACTGGCCTTGTTTCACACAATGCTGTTTGTTTCTGGTGCATTTCAGACCGGGTTTTGTACTAGTCTCTCTTGTCGACTACTATTATGTAGTTTTTGCGGGATATTTTTCCGGGGTGCACAAATCTAGTCAAATAAGGTAAAGATGATCGTGCTTGGTGAATGACCGTTGAGACTTAAACTTAAAGTGATGAGGAAAAATATGCACAAAAAAAAGGTTACATTAAACAGAAGTTATTAATACTTGGAGAGTTTAAAATAAACATTTTTTCTTTTAAATTGAAATGGATTAGATTATCAGAAATAAATGATTGCCTAGCCACAGTGATAATCGTTCATAGTGGCGGAGCGGAATTATACAGAAAATCTACAGTACATGATTGCAATATCAGTAACAATTCTCATTCAATTAATTACATTTATGCGCTACAACAGAGTAAACGTACAGTACATAGAAGGAGTGTATATTGCTCTTCAGCGGACCACAGTGAAACTGACCTCAGTGTGCCGCTATAAACAGCTTCGTTTCCTCCACTGTCCCTGTCTCTTTACAGGGCTCGGACCAGTGGTGCTCGACAACGTACCAACCAGTAGTCCTATAGCCAAGGATTCGATTCGATAGCAGCATTGGTGACATTTCAAGCTAGCTGTGGAGTGAGCTTGCGGCATGTTCTTACCTCAGTTACAACAGCTGAGTGTCTGTTTCTGTCAGTGCAAGAGGACCAGTGGTGTAAAAATACTTTAAAGTACTACTTAAGTAAAAATACTTTAATTACTACTTAAGTAAAAATACTTTAAAGTACTACTTAAGTAAACATACTTTAAAGTTCTACTTAAGTAAAAAATACTTTAAAGTTCTACTTAAGTAAAAATACTTTAAAGTTCTACTTAAGTAAAAATACTTTAAAGTACTACTTAAGTAAAAATACTTTAAAATACGACTTAAGTAAAAAATACTTTAAAGTACTACTTATGTAAAAATACTTTAAAGTACTACTTAAGTAGTTTTTGGTGGTATCTGTACTATTTATATTTCTGGCAACTTTTACGTCTCTACATCCCTAAAGAAAATTATTTACTTTTTACTCCATACATTTTCCCTGACACCCAATCTGTAAATGATGTCTGAGTGTTGGAGTGTGCCCCTGGCTATCTGTAAATTATGTCTGAGTGTTGGAGTGTGTCCCTGGCTATCTGTAAATGATGTCTGTGTTGGAGTGTGCCCCTGGCTATCTGTAAATGATGTCTGTGTTGGAGTGTGCCCCTGGCTATCTGTAAAATGATGTCTGGGTGTTTGAGTGTAATAATTGTGCTGTCTGGTTTGCTTAATATGAGGAATTTGAAATGGTTAACACATTTACTTTTGATACTTATGTACATTTAATACCAAGTACTTTTAGACTTTAGTCTAAACTAGAATTTTACTGGGTGACATTTACTTGAGTGATGTTCTATTAAGGTATCTTTACTTTTCTATGACAATTTAGAACTTTTTCCACCACTGAAGAGGACTGCAGTGATTTTACCTAAACAGCCTGAGATTACAAGATGTCTGGTCTTTAATCATAACATACCACTTCTATCCAGTCTTTACAGTGAGAGCAGACACTTCTATCCGGTCTTTAATCATAACATACCACTTCTATCCAGTCTTTACAGTGAGAGCAGACACTTCTATCCGGTCTTTAATCATAACATACCACTTCTATCCAGTCTTTACAGTGAGAGCAGACACTTCTATCCGGTCTTTAATCATAACATACCACTTCTATCCGGTCTTTACAGTGAGAGCAGACACTTCTATCCGGTCTTTAATCATAACATACCACTTCTATCCAGTCTTTACAGTGAGAGCAGACACTTCTATCCGGTCTTTAATCATAACATACCACTTCTATCCGGTCTTTACAGTGAGAGCAGACACTTCTATCCGGTCTTTACAGTGAGAGCAGACACTTCTATCCGGTCTTTACAGTGAGAGCAGACACTTCTATCCGGTCTTTACAGTGAGAGCAGACACTTCTATCCGGTCTTTACAGTGAGAGCAGACACTTCTATCCGGTCTTTACAGTGAGAGCAGACACTTCTATCCGGTCTTTACAGTGAGAGCAGACACTTCTATCCGGTCTTTACAGTGAGAGCAGACACTTCTATCCGGTCTTTACAGTGAGAGCAGACACTTCTATCCAGTCTTTACAGTGAGAGCAGACACTTCTATCCGGTCTTTACAGTGAGAGCAGACACTTCTATCCGGTCTTTACAGTGAGAGCAGACACTTCTATCCAGTCTTTACAGTGAGAGCAGACACTTCTATCCAGTCTTTACAGTGAGAGCAGACATTTTTAGCATGTGTATATGATCTCTGCAGGAACTGAACTGACAACTTTGGTGTGTCTACTACCATGCTCTTGCCAACAGAGCCAGACAGGACCATGATCTTGTAAAATATAACAGAATGAGTCCAATGAGTCCAGCACTAAAAGCCACTGTCAGTTTATGCCAAGCTGAACATCAGTGCAAGACTCGGCTATTGATCACAGTGTCAATGGAGAGGTACTACAGTAGCCTACTACTGGGACATTCATTAGGGCACACTGTAGCAATACGTTTTGCATGGGAAAACAAGTGTTTCTTATTGTCCCAGTTCAGGTGGTCTATCCCAGTTCAGGATGTCTATCCCAGTTCAGGTAGTCTATCCCAGTTCAGGTAATTTATCCCAGTTCAGGTAATCTATCCCAGTTCAGGTAATCTATCCCAGTTCAGGTGGTCTATCCCAGTTCAGGTAATCTATCCCAGTTCAGGTGGTCTATCCCAGTTCAGGTGGTCTATTCCAGTTCAGGTAATCTATCCCAGTTCAGGTAATCTATCCCAGTTCAGGTAATCTATCCCAGTTCAGGTGGTCTATCCCAGTTCAGGTAATCTATCCCAGTTCAGGTAATCTATCCCAGTTCAGGTAGTCTATCCCAGTTCAGGTGGTCTATCCCAGTTCAGGAAATCTATCCCAGTTCAGGTGGTCTATTCCAGTTCAGGTAATCTATCCCAGTTCAGGTGGTCTATCCCAGTTCAGGTAATCTATCCCAGTTCAGGTAATCTATCCCAGTTCAGGTGGTCTATCCCAGTTCAGGAAATCTATCCCAGTTCAGGTGGTCTATTCCAGTTCAGGTAATCTATCCCAGTTCATCCCAGTTCAGGTAGTCTATCCCAGTTCAGGTAATCTATCCCAGTTCAGGTAATCTATCCCAGTTCATCCCAGTTCAGGTAATCTATCCCAGTTCAGGTAGTCTATCCCAGTTCAGGTAATCTATCCCAGTTCAGGTGGTCTATCCCAGTTCAGGTGGTCTATCCCAGTTCAGGTAATCTATCCCAGTTCAGGTAATCTATCCCAGTTCAGGTAATCTATCCCAGTTCAGGTAGTCTATCCCAGTTCAGGAGGTCTATCCCAGTTCAGGTAATCTATCCCAGTTCAGGTAATCTATCCCAGTTCAGGTGGTCTATCCCAGTTCAGGTAATCTATCCCAGTTCAGGTAATCTATCCCAGTTCAGGTAATCTATCCCAGTTCAGGTGGTCTATCCCAGTTCAGGTAATCTATCCCAGTTCAGGTGGTCTATTCCAGTTCAGGTAATCTATCCCAGTTCATCCCAGTTCAGGTAGTCTATCCCAGTTCAGGTAATCTATCCCAGTTCAGGTAATCTATCCCAGTTCATCCCAGTTCAGGTAATCTATCCCAGTTCAGGTAATCTATCCCAGTTCATCCCAGTTCAGGTAATCTATCCCAGTTCAGGTAATCTATCCCAGTTCAGGTGGTCTATCCCAGTTCAGGTAATCTATCCCAGTTCAGGTAATCTATCCCAGTTCAGGTAATCTATCCCAGTTTCAGGCTGATTTCTTCTGTTTTGTGCTTAAAGGAATATGACCTGATCACTGAGTCTCGCCCAGGGATCTTCAAATCCCAGAGGTCCAGAGGACAACTGGTTTTCTATTCTACCTGATCATTATCTGCACCCACCTGGTGTCCAAGGTCTAATTGATTCCCTGATTAGAGGGGAAGAATTCAAAATCAACACGTGAACTGGTTTTGATGTCCAGATTTGAATTGGTCTGGTCTAGACCGAGCTGCGTCTCTTGGCGAAGGCCCTGAATGGGGTGAGGAAGTTTAAGCCAGAGGCTATGGAACTGATGCACTGGTGAGGGCTGCATACACACCCTGTATCCCCTGGCTCGCAGTAGTGAGAGGGCATCATGTCCCAGTGAGGGGAGAGCGTGGTGCAGCGCTCTATGTAGTGGTCCGAGAAGCCCAGGTCCCGGTTCATCACCATCGGGATGGATCCCTGCAGATTCTCCCTGCTGCGGTACCACAGACACGAACACACTGTCTGGAAGCCCAGCACCTCGCTGTACACATCCTTCAGGCCTCGCTTGGCGCCGCTGGTAGTAGTGGCTAGGGGGGTGGAGGAGGAAGTGGAGGCCGAGATAGAAACCGCAGACAGATCGCCGCCGACGTTCTTCTTACCCCTCGTGGAGAGCAGGGCCTTCTGCTCAGCGTCCCGCCGCTCGTCCTCTGTGTTCATCATCAGGAACCTCAACACCACCAGGTTGAGGAATGCTCCGATCACGGTGAGTCCGGTTAAGATGTATACGAAGCAGAAGGCCACGTAGCGCGGGTCGTTCTGCAGGGCGTGGTCCTTCTGCAGCGCCACGTAGTCCCCGAAGCCGATGGTGGTCAGGGTGATGAAGCAGTAGTAGTAGGCGTGGAAGAAGCTCCAGCCCTCGTAGTGGGAGAAGGCTGCCGCCCCGACACACAGCGTGGACATGCAGGAGAAGAAACCGATGGTCACCATGTTGGCCATGGACACCTCGGTGTGGTGCAGGCCCAGACACTGCTTGGCCCGGTGGAGAAGGAAGCGGACCAGTGTGTTGATGCGTTCTCCCATGCTCTGGAACATGACCAGGGTGAGGGGGATCCCCAGGAGGGCGTAGAACATGCAGAACACTTTCCCTGAGTCTGTGCTGGGTGCTGCATGACCGTACCCTGGGTTGAGGAGAGGAGAAGGGTAGAGGAGAGGAGGAGAGAGTTAGAGGAGAGGAGGGGAGAGGAGAGAAGAGGAAGAGAGGTAGAAGAGAGAAGAGGAAGAGAGGTAGAAGAGAGGAGGGGAGAGTTAGAGGAGAGAAGGGTAGAGGAGAGGAGGAGAGGAACGTTAACATAGCTTACATATTGTAGTTATCACAGTGATGGAACCCAGAGGGGGACGTTAACATAGCTTACATATTGTAGTTATCACAGTGATGGAACCCAGAGGGGTACGTTAACATAGCTTACCTATTGTAGTTATCACAGTGATGGAACCCAGAGGGGGACGTTAACATAGCTTACCTATTGTAGTTATCACAGTGATGGAACCCAGAGGGGACGTTAACATAGCTTACCTATTGTAGTTATCACAGTGATGGAACCCAGAGGGGACGTTAACATAGCTTACCTATTGTAGTTATCACAGTGATGGAACCCAGAGGAGACGTTAACATAGCTTACCTATTGTAGTTATCACAGTGATGGAACCCAGAGGGGGACGTTAACATAGCTTACCTATTGTAGTTATCACAGTGATGGAACCCAGAGGAGACGTTAACATAGCTTACATATTGTAGTTATCACAGTGATGGAACCCAGAGGGGGACGTTAACATAGCTTACATATTGTAGTTATCACAGTGATGGAACCCAGAGGGGACGTTAACATAGCTTACCTATTGTAGTTATCACAGTGATGGAACCCAGAGGGGACGTTAACATAGCTTACCTATTGTAGTTATCACAGTGATGGAACCCAGAGGAGACGTTAACATAGCTTACCTATTGTAGTTATCACAGTGATGGAACCCAGAGGGGACGTTAACATAGCTTACCTATTGTAGTTATCACAGTGATGGAACCCAGAGGAGACGTTAACAGCTTACCTATTGTAGTTATCACAGTGATGGAACCCAGAGGGGGACGTTAACATAGCTTACCTATTGTAGTTATCACAGTGATAGAACCCAGAGGAGACGTTAACATAGCTTACCTATTGTAGTTATCACAGTGATGGAACCCAGAGGGGACGTTAACATAGCTTACCTATTGTAGTTATCACAGTGATGGAACCCAGAGGAGACGTTAACATAGCTTACCTATTGTAGTTATCACAGTGATGGAACCCAGAGGGGACGTTAACATAGCTTACCTATTGTAGTTATCACAGTGATGGAACCCAGAGGAGACGTTAACATAGCTTACCTATTGTAGTTATCACAGTGATGGAACCCAGAGGAGACGTTAACATAGCTTACCTATTGTAGTTATCACAGTGATGGAACCCAGAGGGACGTTAACATAGCTTACCTATTGTAGTTATCACAGTGATGGAACCCAGAGGAGACGTTAACATAGCTTACCTATTGTAGTTATCACAGTGATGGAACCCAGAGGGACGTTAACATAGCTTACCTATTGTAGTTATCACAGTGATGGAACCCAGAGGAGACGTTAACATAGCTTACCTATTGTAGTTATCACAGTGATAGAACCCAGAGGGGACGTTAACATAGCTTACCTATTGTAGTTATCACAGTGATGGAACCCAGAGGAGACGTTAACATAGCTTACCTATTGTAGTTATCACAGTGATGGAACCCAGAGGGGGACGTTAACATAGCTTACCTATTGTAGTTATCACAGTGATGGAACCCAGAGGGGACGTTAACATAGCTTACCTATTGTAGTTATCACAGTGATGGAACCCAGAGGGGACGTTAACATAGCTTACCTATTGTAGTTATCACAGTGATGGAACCCAGAGGAGACGTTAACATAGCTTACCTATTGTAGTTATCACAGTGATGGCGAAGTAAAAAGACCCGGCGAATTTCCACTGCACCCCGGCTTTGTGAGGTTTCAGTTGCGACATCACGACCTCAAGCTCGTCAAAGTTCACTTTGGTCAAGTTGTATTTTTGTATTAGTTCCCACTTCCTCTCGTCCAGCTTTCTCTTTTGGCTTCTCTCCTGTTTAGATTCCAGGGTGTCGAAGACGGCTGCCCCGACCAGCAGGTAGGTGAAGATGCTCATGATGAGAGCAAGGGTGCGTACGTTCTGTTTCTTCATCGTGACTGGAGACTTAGTTCCCTTGGAGACAGACAGCTCGTCTTACAAACATCTACTAGGTTCTAACCTCATCCTAACGGACTCTGGTTGTAGAAAACCTTCACGATCCGGCGGAGTGGGATGTCTGTTCTCTCAGCAGCATCCCCAAGGCTCAGTGGGATGTCTTGCCCTATATGGTCATCTTGTCAGGAGCATATGGATGTAGCTCTGGTCCAGGGTGTTACTAGGACCATATCTATGTAGCTCTGGTCCAGGGTGTTACTAGGAGCATATGGATCTAGCTCTGGTCCAGGGTGTTACTAGGAGCATATGGATCTAGCTCTGGTCCAGGGTGTTACTAGGAGCATATCTATGTAGCTCTCGTCCAGGGTGTTACTACGCACTAACGCACTGGACCAGAGCTTATGTGGATGTATGTCTCAATGTGGACAGTAGCTATAACATCAACTCAACAGCACTCTGTTTTCCACTGAACAGGACCAGATATATTCCTAATATAATCTGTTTTCCATTGAACAAGACCAGAAATATTCTCTATATAATCTGCGCCATTGTTTATTATAGTCACACTTTTCCAATGTCTCCCTAGCCGATTTAATATTACATGGTAGTTACACACACAGCAAATAGGCTACTACACGGTCAGTATCCTACAGTTGTTATACCTGCTTGTGGGATGCACAATTGCAAGCATTTCGAAAAGTTTGGGGTCGCTTAGAAATGTCCTTGTTTTTTAAAGAAAAAGCAAATTTTGTGTCTATTAAAATATCAGAACTGGCAGCTTCATTAAATAGTACCCGCAAAATACCAGTCTCAATGTGAACAGTGAAGAGGCGACTCCAGAATGCTGGCCTTCTAGGCAGAGTTCCTCTGTCCAGTGTCTGTGTTCTTTTGCCCATCTTAATCTTTTATTGGCCAGTCTGAGATATGGCTTTTTCTTTGCAACTCTGCCTAGAAAGCCAGCATCCTGTTGACGTTGAGACTGGTGTTTTGCGGGTACTATTTAATGAAGCTGCCAGTTGAGGACTTGTGAAGCGTCTGTTTCTCAAACTAGACACTCTAATGTACTTGTCCTCTTGCTCAGTTGTGCACCGGGGCCTCCCACTCCTCTTTCTAGTCTGGTTAGTGACAATTTGCGCTGTTCTGTGAAGGGAGTAGTACACAGCGTTGTACGAAATCTTCAGTTTCTTGGCAATTTCCTGCATGGAATAGCCTTAATTTCTGTGCTTCTATCCATCCAAAGGCTCTGTGTTGACCCTGTGCCTGTTTAAACAGATAATATTTCCACGTTTCAAAAGTTGTTAAGCAACCGAACTTGCTATCGCTCGTGTCCCTCTTATCATTTAACACAAGCAGCCACATCCTTTCCGTAACAATTCACTGTTTAGCGCCTGACTGTCCTTGAGCTCAGGTCAATTTAAGTATTGTTGTCCAGTTCATTAATAGGTTCTACCTCAATAACAAACAGCTGGTCCAGTTTATTAATAAGTTCTACCTCAAGAACAAACGTGAAGAAATCAAACAAACTTGATTGATGTTTTTTAATTGAACAGTGTGAGGCCAAGATAATGTTCTTCTTCCGAGCACATGACAGGCACAAGATATCATAAATCATCATCATTACAATCTTTATAGTCAATTGGTTCTCTTAAATATACAGCTGCAACCCAGACAAAATGCTGTTGTTGTTTAATGGACAAAATTAAATAAATAATACTATCGTCCCCTATTTCCTATGCAGTGATCGGGCCCTGGTGAAAGTAGTGCACTATAAAGGGGATATGGTGGGCCCTAGAGAAAGTAGTGCACTATAAAGGGGATATGGTGGGCCCTAGAGAAAGTAGTGCACTATAAGGGGGATAGGGTGGGCCCTGGTGAAAGGAGTGCACTATAAAGGGGATAGGGTGGGCCCTGGTGAAAGTAGTGCACTATAAAGGGGATAGGGTGGGCCCTGGTGAAAGGAGTGCACTATAAAGGGAATAGGGTGGGCCCTGGTGAAAGTAGTGCACTATAAAGGAGATAGGGTGGGCCCTGGTGAAAGTAGTGCACTATAAAGGGGATAGGGTGGGCCCTGGTGAAAGGAGTGCACTATAAAGGGAATAGGGTGGGCCCTGGTGAAAGTAGTGCACTATAAAGGAGATAGGGTGGGCCCTGGTGAAAGGAGTGCACTATAAAGGGAATAGGGTGGGCCCTGGTGAAAGGAGTGCACTATAAAGGGAATAGGGTGGGCCCTGGTGAAAGTAGTGCACTATAAAGGAGATAGGGTGGGCCCTGCTGAAAGGAGTGCACTATAAAGGGAATAGGGTGCCATCTGGGACGTATCCTATATCAAAGGAAGGAGTGACACTCAGCACCCCCTCTGATCAATACAACCTACTGAGTCATTTCCTAGTTAAGTCACTGTGTATGATTGGTGATCAATATATTTATACCGTGCATTCAATCATTCTTATTTTGGTATGTATAGATAGAGTCGGGGTCTGTAAAAAGACACTGATTACTTAAGAAGCTACCCATAGTTTTCCAAAATAAAGCAATGTACAGTTGATTTTACCACACACACACCAATGCATGTTGACAGTAATGGTGAATCGTTGAATCATTTGGAAATAACGATTATGATACCGACTTACTCCATTTCCCCTGCTACCTAATATCTAATTGAAGAGACAAAATGACGTGGCATAAAATGAGGAAACATTCATTTGCTCTTTAAGAATTCTTTCTCATCAGAGTTTGGATTAAAAATTAAAAAAAAGTCTCTCTCTGTCTCTCTCTCTCTCTCTCTCTCTCTCTTTTGGTCTACAAGGCTTCAAACTCGTCCACTCTCTGCTTGGTGTTGCCCATACGGATCTGCCGCAGGGTCTTGTACTTGTCTCGGCCAGCGCGGACGTTCTCCGTGTGTAGCAGGTCGTTCTGAGTCTTCATGGTGTCGTCTCTGGTCTGGGCCAGGTCAGCACTCAGGGACTGCAGACAGAAAGGGTTAAAGTAACTGCCCAGTAAAAAATCTCACTTTTAAAAGTTCATATTCTCTTAACTCATATCATGGCCCCAGAAACCACAGCCCACAGGGCCCTAGAGACCACAGCCCACAGAGCCCCAGAGACCACAGCCCACAGAGCCCCAGAGACCACAGCTCATAGGGCCCCAGAGACCACAGCCCACAGAGCCCCAGAGATCACAGCTCATAGGGCCCCAGAGACCACAGCCCACAGAGCCCCAGAGACCACAGCTCATAGGGCCCCAGATGGACTGAGACTCACCATTAGTTGTGCCTGAATGCGTTTGTTCTTCTCGGCCTCAGTGACACGCTCCTCCTCCTCCCGATGGTCGTTGATGTCCTGCTGCTGCAGCTCAGCGCTGTAGGTGCTGTTCTCCTCGCTTTCCTCCTGGTCGCTGTGGCTGCTGTGGCTGCTGTCAGGTGAGGGAGGGGCTGGGATGGCAGCGGGGGCGGCCATTACCAGGTGAAGCTCCTCCCTAGTCTTCAGAAGATCCTCCTGCACCTCCCTAGCCTGGCAGGAGAGAGAGAGACAAAGGTTAAAATCTATCAATAATTCAATCCCAGCCAGCCACTTTTTGCATCAACAGTGGCTGGCTGGGATCGCTATGGTTTGGCTTTCACATTCAGTTGATTCCTCAGAGTTGAGGTGTATGAGGACATGCTGATGGTGCCCAAGGGAAGGAGACTCACCTTGCTCTGCCATGTTTCGGCCTCTTCCTCCTGGATCCTCTTGGCCTCCTCCAACAGGGCGATCTTAGCAGTGTACTCTGCCAGCTCTGCAGCCTAGTGAAAGACACAGAGAGAGAGAGAGAGAGAGAGAGAGAGAGAGAGAGAGAGAGAGAGAGAGAGAGAGAGAGAGAGATCTTAGCAGTGTATTGTGCCACCTTAACAACATTGCCAAATGGTTTGATGATGAATGTAAAAACCTAAGAAAGAAATTGAGAAACCTGTCCAACCAAAAACAAAGAGACCAGGAAAACCTTTGCCTTCACTATGGAGAATCACTAAAACAATACAGAAATACACTACGGAAAAAGAAGGAACAGCACGTCAGAAATCAGCTCAATGTAACTGAAGAATCCATATAATCGAACCATTTCTGGGAAAATTGGAAAACACTAAACAAACAACACGAAGAGTTATCTATCCAAAACGGAGATGTATGGGTAAACCACTTCTCCAATCTTTTTGGCTTTATAACAAAGAACAAACAGCAAAAACATTTACATGATAAAATACAAATCTTAGAATCAACTATTAAAGACTATCAGAACCCACTGGATTCTCCAATTACATTGAATGAACTACAGGACTAAATAAAAACCCTCCTCAATGAAATGATCAAATATACAGACAACAAATTCCAATTGGCTAAACTTAAACTCTTTAAAATCCTCCTCAGATCTGGCTTTTTCCCCAATATTTGGAACCAATGACTGATCACCCCAATACACAAAAATGGAGACAAATTTGACCCAAATAACTATTGTGGGATATGTGTCAACAGCAACCTTGGGGAAATCCTCTGCATTATCATCAACAGCAGACTCGTACATTTCCTCAGTGAAAACAATGTACTGAGCAAATGTCAAATTGGCTTTTTACCAAATTACTGGACGACAGACCACGTATTCACCCTGCACACCCTAATTGACAAACAAACCAAAACCAAGGCAAAGTCTTCTCATGCTTTGTTGATTTCAAAAAGCTTTTGACTCAATTTGGCATGAAGGTCTGCTGTACAAATGGATGGAAAGTGGTGTTGGGGGAAAAACATACGACATTATAAAAATCCATTCTGCCAGCTCTGCAGCCTAGAGAGTCGACGAAGAAGAATGAGAAGAAGGATGAGAACAGGCGGGTCGGGGCAGGGTGATGTCGTTGATGTTTGTATGTGTATGTTCAAGGAACCGGGAATAAATTACTTTGGGAATCGAATCCCAGCTCTAATGTGCATAAAGACCAGAACATCAAGCAGTTATACAGAAGTCCTTTTGACTCATCTCAGTGTCCTCACCAGCTGTTCCTGACTCATCTCAGTGTCCTCACCAGCTGTTCCTGACTCATCCCAGTGTCCTCACCAGCTGTTCCTGACTCATCCCAGTGTCCTCACCAGCTGTTCCTGACTCATCCCAGTGTCCTCACCAGCTGTTCCAGAATCATCCCAGTGTACTCACCAGCTGTTCCTGACTCTCTAGCTGAATCACAGCCTGCCTGGCCAGCTCCTCTTTGGCCAGGAGAGCAGCCTGTCTCTCAGTCTCCAGCCTGGCTGCCTCTTCCTCCACCCTCCTCCTCTCCTCTTCCAGACGGATAGCTCTCTCCAGCTGCTCCTGCAGTTCTGTTACAGACAAACAGACAGACAGACATTATATTCAAATACATACATATATATATATATATATATATTCATATATACTGAACAAAAATATAAACGCAACATGCAACAATTTCTAAGATTTTACTGAGTTGCAGTTCAGTTCATATAAAGAAATCAGTCAAACTGAAATAAATAAATTAGGTCCTAATCTATGGATTTCACATGACTGGGAATACAGATATGCATCTGTTGGTCACAGATACCTTTAAAAAAAGATATGGTTGTGGATTAGAAAACCAGTCAGTATCTGGTGTGACCACCATTTGCCTCATGCAGCTCAACACATCTCCTTCACATAGAGTTGATCAGGCTGTTGATTGTGGCCAGTGGAATGTTGTCCCCACTCCTCTTCAATGGCTGTGTGAAGTTGCTACATAATTGGCAGGAAGTCGAACACGATGTCGTACACGCTGATCCAGAGCACCCCAAACATGCTCAATGGGTGACATGTCTGGTGAGTATGCAGGCCATGGAAGATCTGGGACATTTTCAGCTTCCAGGAAACTGTGTACAGATCCTTGTGACATGGGGCCGTGCATTATCATGCTGAAACATGAGGTGATGGTGGCAGATGAATGGCACGACAATGGGCCTCAGGATCTCGCCAAGGTATCTCTGTGCATTCAAATTGACATTGATAAAATGCAATTGTGTTCATTGTCCATAGCTTATGCCTGCCCATACCATAACCCCACCGCCACCGTGGGGCACTCTGTTCACAATGTTGACATCAGCAAACCGCTCGCCCACACAATGCCATACATTATGCCATACACACTGGGGCAGCAGGTTAGCCTAGTGGTTAGAGCGTTGGACTAGTAACCAAAAGGTTGCAAGTTAAAATCCCAGAGCTGACAAGGTACAAATTTGTCGTTCTGCCCCTGAACAGGCAGTTAACCCACTGTTCCTAGGCAGTTTTTTTGTAAACGACATTGGAGGCGGCTTATGGTAGAGAAATGAACATTACATTTTTTGGCAACAGCTCTGGTGGACATTCCTGCTGTCAGCATGCCAATTGCACACTCCCTCAAAACTTGAGACATCTGTGGCATTGTGTTGTGTGTCAAAACTGCACATTTTGGAGTGGCCTTTTATTGTCCCCAGCACAAGGTGCACGTGTGTAAGGAGCATGCTGTTTAATCGGCTTCTTGATATGCCACACCTGTCAGATGGATGGAGTATCTTGGCAAAGGAGAAATGGTCACTAACAGGGATGTAAATATATTTGAGCACGACATTTGAGAGAAATAAGCGTTTTTGTGTATATATATATATATA
The DNA here is from genome assembly GCA_030435695.1 of Brachymystax lenok tsinlingensis. Classification (NCBI taxonomy): domain Eukaryota; kingdom Metazoa; phylum Chordata; class Actinopteri; order Salmoniformes; family Salmonidae; genus Brachymystax; species Brachymystax lenok. The sequence continues at coordinate 42,943,888 of CM059786.1, read as the reverse complement.
TTCAGTATATACATATATATACATATACACACTGGGAACAACACTTTACATATTTATTTTCGTTCAGTGTGTATATATACAGTGGGGGAAAAAAGTATTTAGTCAGCCACCAATTGTGCAAGTTCTCTCACTTAAAAAGATGAGAGAGGCCTGTAATTTTCATCATAGGTACACTTCAACTATGACAGACAAAATGAGGAAAAAATCCAGAAAATCACATTGTAGGATTTTTATGAATTTATTTGCAAATTATGGTGGAAAATAAGTATTTGGTCAATAACAAAAGTTTATCTCAATACTTTGTTATATACCCTTTGTTGGCAATGACAGAGGTCAAACGCTTTTCTGTAAGTCTTCACGAGGTTTTCACACACTGTTGCTGGTATTTTGGCCCATTCCTCCATGCAGATCTCCTCTAGAGCAGTGATGTTTTGGGGCTGTCACTGGGCAACACGGACTTTCAACTCCCTCCAAAGATTTTCTATGGGGTTGAGATCTGGAGACTGGCTAGGCCACTCCAGGACCTTGAAATGCTTCTTACGAAGCCACTCCTTCGTTGTTCGGCGGTGTGTTTGGGATCATTGTCATGCTGAAAGACCCAGCCACGTTTCATCTTCAATGCCCTTGCTGATGGAAGGAGGTTTTCACTCAAAATCTCACGATACATGGCCCCATTCATTCTTTCCTTTACACGGATCAGTCGTCCTGGTCCCTTTGCAGAAAAACAGCCCCAAAGCATGATGTTTCCACCCCCATGCTTCACAGTAGGTATGGTGTTCTTTGGATGCAACTCAGCATTCTTTGTCCTCCAAACACGACGAGTTGAGTTTTTACCAAAAGTTCTATTTTGGTTTCATCTGACATTCTCCCAATCCTCATCTGGATCATCCAAATGCTCTCTAGCAAACTTTAGACTTGCCTGAACATGTACTGGCTTAAGCAGGGGGACACGTCTGGCACTGCAGGATTTGAGTCCTGGCGGCGTAGTGTGTTACTGATGGTAGGCTTTGTTACTTTGGTCCCAGCTCTCTGCAGGTCATTCACTAGGTCCCCGTGTGGTTCTGGGATTTTTGCTCACCGTTCTTGTGATCATTTTGACCCCAGGGGGTGAGATCGTGCGTGGAGCCCCAGATCAAGGAAGATTATCAGTGGTCTTGTATGTCTTCCATTTCCTAATAATTGCTCCCACAGTTGATTTCTTCAAACCAAGCTGCTTACCTATTGCAGATTCAGTCTTCCCAACCTGGTGCAGGTCTACAATTTTGTTTCTGGTGTCCTTTGACAGCTCTTTGGTCTTGGCCATAGTGGAGTTTGGAGTGTGACTGTTTGAGGTTGTGGACAGGTGTCTTTTATACTGATAACAAGTTCAAACAGGTGCCATTAATACAGGTAATGAGTGGAGGACAGATGAACCTCTTAAAGAAGAAGTTACAGGTCTGTGAGAGCCAGAAATCTTGCTTGTTTGTATGTGACCAAATACTTATTTTCCACCATAATTTGCAAATAAATTCATAAAAAATCCTACAATGTGATTTTCTGGATTTTTTTTTCCTCATTTTGTCTGTCATAGTTGAAGTGTACCTATGATGAAAATTACAGGCCTCTCTCATCTTTTTAAGTGAGAGAACTTGCACAATTGGTGGCTGACTAAATACTTTTTTCCCCACTGTATATATATATATATATATATTCAGTATATAGATATATATACTAATATACAGAGACTTACAGGGAGGTCAGTGAAAGCAGGGTGGTAACCAGGACAACAGCCTCTCCCTCAACATCAGTAAGACCTGATTGGTCAAATGGTACTGGATCAACAGGCTCTGAGACGGCTTCTACCCCTAAGCCAAGACTGCTGAATAGTTAATTAAATGGTTAACCGGACTATCTGCACTGACCCTATCTTGCAGTGACTCTATGCACACTCGCAAGACTATATACACACACACTATACACACACACACACACACTACACTGCCGCTCCCACAAAACACACACATGCACACACTTTAACACTCATCATATGCTGCTGCTACTATGTTCTTTATTTTACTCTTATTATCATCTATCCTGATGCCTGGTCACGTTACCCTGTCTTCATGTACATATCTACCTCTAATACCTTATTATTATCTATCCTGATGCCTAGTCACTTTACCCTGCCTTCATGTACATATCTACCTCTAATACCTTATTATTATCTATCCTGATGCCTAGTCACTTTACCCTGCCTTCATGTACATATCTACCTCTAATACCTTATTATTATCTATCCTGATGTCTGGTCACTTTACCCTGCCTTCATGTACATATCTACCTCTAATACCTTATTATTATCTATCCTGATGCCTAGTCACTTTACCCTGCCTTCATGTACATATCTACCTCTAATACCTTATTATTATCTATCCTGATGTCTGGTCACTTTACCCTGCCTTCATGTACATATCTACCTCTAATACCTTATTATTATCTATCCTGATGCCTAGTCACTTTACTCCTGCCTTCATGTACATATCTACCTCTAATACCTTATTATTATCTATCCTGATGCCTAGTCACTTTACCCTGCCTTCATGTACATATCTACCTCTAATACCTTATTATCATCTATCCTGATGCCTAGTCACTTTACCCTGCCTTCATGTACATATCTACCTCAAATACCTTATTATTATCTATCCTGATGCCTAGTCACTTTACCCTGCCTTCATGTACATATCTACCTCTAATACCTTATTATTATCTATCCTGATGTCTAGTCGCTTTACCCTGCCTTCATGTACATATCTACCTCAAATACCTTATTATTATCTATCCTGATGTCAGGTACATTAGGGTGAAGATGAGGTACAGGAGGGTGAAGGTAGGGTACAAGAGGGTGAAGGTGGGGTACAGGAGGGTGAAGGTGAGGTACAGGAGGGTGAAGGTGAGGTTAAAAGTCACAATTCAATGGCTCAGACACGAGAGGAATGTGGCAGGGTCTACAGTCAATCACGGACTACAAAAAGAAAACCAACCCTGTCGCGGACCACGATGTCCTGCTCCCAGGCAAACTAAACAACTTCTTTGCTCGCTTTGAGGACAATACAGTGCCACCGACACGGCCCGCTACCAAAACCTGCGGGCTCACCTTCACCGCAGCCAACGTGAGTAAAACATTTAAGCGTGTTAACCCTCGCAGGGCTGCCGGCCCAGATGGCATCCCTGGCCATGTCTTCAGAGCATGCGCAGACCAGCTGGCTGGTGTGTTTACAGACATATTCAATCAGTCACTATCCCAGTCTGCTGTTCCCACATGCTTCAAGGGCCACCATTGTTCCTGTTCCCAAGAAAGCTAAGGTAACTGAGCTAAATGACTATCGCCCCGTAGCACTCACTTCAGTCATCATGAAGTGCTTTGAGAGACTAGTCAAGGATCATATCACCTCCATCCTGCCAGACACCCTGGACCCACTCCAATTTGCTTACCGTCCCAATAGGTCCACAGACGACGCAGTCACAATCACACTGCCCTGTCCCATCTGGAGGAATACCTATGTAAGAATGCTGTTCATTGACTACAGATCAGCATTTAACACCATAGTACCCTGCAAACTCGCCATTAAGCTCGAGACCCTAGGTCCCAGGTGGTGAGGGTAGGAAACAACATCTCCACCCCGCTGATCCTCAACACTGGGGCCCCACAAGGGTGCGTTCTCAGCCCTCTCCTGTACTCCCTGTTTACCCATGACTGCGTGGCCAGCCACGCCTCCAACTCAATCTTTAAGTTTGCTGACGACACTACAGTGGTAGGCTTGATTACCAACAACGACGAGACGGCCTACAGGGAGGAGGTGAGGGCCCTCGGAGTGTGGTGTCAGGAAAATAACCTCTCACTCAACGTCAACAAAACAAAGGAGATGATCGTGGACTTCAGGAAACAGAAGAGGGAGCTCCCCCCCCTATCCACATCGACGGGACAGTAGTGGAGAAGGTGGAAAGTTTTAAGTTCCTCGGCGTACACATCACGGACAAACTGAAATGGTCCACCCACACAGACAGTGTGGTGAAGAAGGCGCAACAGCGCCTCTTCAACCTCAGGAGGCTGAAGAAATTCGGCTTGTCACCAAAAACACTCACAAACTTCTACAGATGCACAATCGAGAGCATCCTGTCGGGCTGTATCACCGCCTGGTACGGCAACTGCTCCGCCCACAACCGTAAGGCTCTCCAGAGGGTAGTGAGGACTGCACAACGCATCACCGGGGGTAACTACCTGCCCTCCAGGATACCTACACCACCCGATGTCACAGAAAGGCCAAAAAGATCATCAAGGACAACAACCACCCGAGCCACTGCCTGTTCACCCCGCTATCATCCAGAAGGCGAGGTCAGTACAGGTGCATCAAAGCTGGGACCGAGAGACTGAAAAACAGCTTCTACCTCAAGGCCATCAGACTGTTAAACAGCCATCATTAACATTGAGTGGCATCTGCCAACATACTGACTTAAATCTCTAGCCACTTTAAACATAGGAATTGGATGTAACAATGTATCACTAGCCACTTTAAACAATTTTGTATATAATGTTTACATATCCGACATTACTCATATCAAATGAATACCCTGTACTCTAAACCATCTACTGAATCTTGCCTATGCCGTTCGGCCATCGACTCAAATCTCTAGCCACTTTAATAATTATAATTGGATGTAAAATGTATTACTAGTCACTTTAAACGATGCCATTTATATAATGTTTACATATCGTACATTACTCATCTCATATGTATATACTGTACTCTATACCATCTACTGAATCTTGCCTATGCCGGTTAGATATTACTGCATGGTTGGAACTAGAAGCACAAGCATTTCGCTACACTCGCATTAACGTCTGCTAACCATGTGTATGTGACCAATACAATTTGATTTGATTTGATTTGAGGTAGAGGTGGTCTTGTGTGGCTCGGTTGGTAAAAGAGTGACACTAGCAACACCAAGGTTGTAGTTTCAATTCCCACTGGGATTATATAGTGAATAATATGTATGTATTCACTTAACCCAGTGTAGGGGATCAAGGCAAGCTATGCTCCTAGTTAAAAGGTTTATCTTCATTATTCCTCTGTAATCAAAGATTTGACTAGATAATACATGAGTTTCAACTTCACTCAGCCTGATAGAGAGCAAGGCTATGTCCCTATTGTCTCTAATCTAATCCCAAAGTGTTCCCTTCCCCCTCTGATTTGATATTTGGCTAAGAAACATGGTGGAAACTCCCACTAAGTCTATGCCTCCACCAATCCAATGATTTTATATTATTGGTAAGTAGTGAACGAGTGTACACTTCAGGATAAAGGAGATACTATTGGGGACGGAGCCCACGTCTGAAGGGAAGCAAGGCAACATCTGATGCCAGTATTTCTAAAGACAGTATAAAGTCTGTGAATGATTAGACTATGCAGGAAGGGAGGCTCTGGCGCACCCTGCTTTCCTATGAATGATTAGACTATGCAGGAAGGGAGTCTCTGGCGCACCCTGCTTTCCTATGAATGATTAGATCATGAAGGATGGAAGTCTGTCTGGAAGTCTGTCTGGAAGTCTGTCTGGAAGTCTGTGGCGCGCCCTGTTTCCCTTACCCATATTACATGTCCTTACCTCTCTCTGCCTTCTTGGTTGTCTCCTCAAACTGGTACAGCCTCAGCATCAAGTCCTGCTTCTCTCTTTCCATCTGATCCTTCTCTTTCTCCATGGTCTCCCGCTTCTTCTTCTCATTCTCCAGCTGGGCCCTGAAAACAGGAGTAGGGATTGGGACTTTTTATATTGGTATATGTTCGTCTGGTTCGACTCCTGAGACACTGAAGCCACACAGTACAGACAGCAGTTCACAGATAAGGTGGAGGTGGGGCACAGGAGGGTGAAGGTGGGGTACAGGAGGGTGAAGGTGAGGTACAGGAGGGTGAAGGTGGGGTACATGAGGGTGAAGGTGGGGTAGAGGAGGGTGAAGGTGGGGTACAGGAGGGTGAAAGTGAGGTACAGGAGGGTGAAGGTGGGGTACATGAGGGTGAAGGTGGGGTAGAGGAGGGTGAAGGTGAGGTACAGGAGGGTGAAGGAGGGGTACAGGAGGGTGAAGGTGAGGTACAGGAGGGTGAAGGTGAGGTACAGGAGGGTGAAGGTGAGGTACAGGAGGGTGAAGGTGGGGTACATGAGGGTGAAGGTGAGGTACAGGAGGGTGAAGGTAGGGTACAGGAGGGTGAAGGTGGGGTACATGAGGGTGAAGGTGGGGTACAGGAGGGTGAAGGTGAGGTACAGGAGGGTGAAGGTAGGGTACAGGAGGGTGAAGGTGGGGTACATGAGGGTGAAGGTGGGGTACAGGAGGGTGAAGGTGAGGTACAGGAGGGTGAAGGTGGGGTACATGAGGGTGAAGGTGGGGTAGAGGAGGGTGAAGGTGGGGTACAGGAGGGTGAAGGTGGGGTACAGGAGGGTGAAGGTGGAGGGTGAAGGAGGTGTACAGGTACAGAAGCAGGGATTGTAACTTGTGAGAGACTGAAGACACACAGCCAGCAGTTCACAAGCATCATAAACACTATTATACAGTGAACACAAAGCTACGTTGGATAATAAACTTGCAACACTTTTTGCTTTTTTGCAGTAAAGCTTTTATATAAAGGTTTGCTATAAAGGTTTGCTATAAAGGTTTGCTATAAAGGTTTGCTATAAAGCTGAGTGATGGAGCTGTGGAAATATAACCACTCTGAACTTCATAAACGGAGCTGTGGATTCCACAGAGTCCATGAGGTAGTAAATTCTAGCTCTACATCAAATAATAGTGATCCACAGAGCTTTTGGAAAGTATTCAGACCCCTTGACTTTTTCCACATTTTGTTACGTTACAGTCTTATTCTTAAATTGATTAAATAATGTTTTCTTCGTGAATCTGTACACAATACCCCATAATGACATCACAATACCCCATAATGACATCACAATACCCCATAATGACATCACAATACCCCCTAATGACATCACAATAACCCATAATGACATCACAATACCCCATAATGTCCTGTGTACAGGTGTATACAGGTGAAGGTGTGGTCCTGTGTACAGGTGTATACAGGTGAAGGTGTGGTCCTGTGTACAGGTGTATACAGGTGAATGTGTGGTCCTGTCTCACCTTTCCATCTGTTTCTGGTGCTTTTCCTCCCTGGCCTTAGTCTTCATCTGCTGCACCTCGATGGTGTCCGGCTTCCTGCGTCTCATGTATAGCTCATGGTTCCCCATGCACAGAGCCAGGATACGCTTATTCATTCCCAGACGAGGGGCGTAGAACACAAAATCCTGAGAATATACAGTTGGGTTTTATTAAACTTCTCTCAATCCCATTCTCTCACTATACCTCTCTCATACTCTCTCACTCGATCTCTCTCTCTCTCTCTCTCTCTCTCTCTCTCTCTCTCTCTCTCTCTCTCTCTCTCTCTCTCTCTCTCTCTCTCTCTCTCTCTCTCTCTCTCACACACACACACACACACACACACACACACACACACACACTTGTGTACTGAACAAGACCTGAGGCGTACAGCAGTAGCTCGACTGACATTAACAGAATATTCTACTAGAGGACTCACGGGAGCTTTCTTATCTATGGGCTTGATGATGAACTTTTTATCATTGAATGAAATGTTCCTAATTTCACTCCAGGGAAACCCGATCTTTGGAGTCAGTCTGGAAGAGAGAACAAACGTTAACATTTAGCAGTTATAAACAAGTGCAAACAAAGCGTTGTGTGACTCCTTTAAGTACTACTAATATCATGATGTAATCAATACTGTATAGAGGACTCGGGAGAACTAGGGTAACGACCTCCCCTTAACGTCCACAACCTGCCGGTTTGATATCAGCTGACAGTAGGCTAGGGACTGAGAGGAGAAGTAGATTACAGTTAGCAGGCGAAGAGTAGAGGTAGAGGTAGAGTAGAGGTAGTGGTAGAGTAGAGGTAGAGGTAGAGGTAGAGTTAGAGGTAGAGTAGAGGTAGAGGTAGAGGTAGAGTTAGAGATAGAGTTAGAGGTAGAGGTAGAATAGAGGTAGTGGTAGAGTAGAGGTAGAGTAGAGGTAGAGGTAGAGGTAGAGGTAGAGGTAGAGTTAGAGGTAGAGTAGAGGTAGAGTTAGAGATAGAGTTAGAGGTAGAGTTAGAGGTAGAGTTAGAGGTAGAGTAGAGGTAGAGTTAGAGGTAGAGTTAGAGGTAGAGTAGAGGTAGAGGTAGAGTTAGAGGTAGAGTAGAGGTAGAGTTAGAGGTAGAGTAGAGGTAAAGGTAGAGGTAATGGTAGAGTAGAGGTAGAGGGATAGATAGTGGTAGAGTAGTGGTAGAATAGAGTAGAGGTAGAGTAGAGGTAGAGTTAAAAGTAGAGTAAAGTAGTGGTAGAGGTAGAGTAGAGGTAGAGGTAGAGGTAGAGTTAGAGGTAGAGTTAGAGTAGAGGTAGAGCTAGAGGTAGAGGTAGAGTTAGAGATAGAGTTAGAGGTAGAGTAGAGGTAGAGTTAGAGGTAGAGCTAGAGGTAGAGTAGAGGTAGAGGTAGAGTAGAGGTAGAGTTAGAGGTAGAGTTAGAGGTAGAGTAGAGGTAGAGTTAGAGTTAGAGGTAGAGTAGAGGTAGAGTTAGAGTTAGAGATAGAGTTAGAGGTAGAGGTAGAGTTAGAGGTAGTGGTAGAGGTAGAGTTAGAGGTAGAGTAGAGGTAAAGGTAGAGTAGAGATAATGGTAGAGTAGAGGTAGTGGTAGAGTAGAGGTAGAGTTAGAGTTAGAGGTAGAGTTAGAGTTAGAGGTAGAGTTAGAGTTAGAGTTAGAGGTAGAGTTAGAGGTAGAGTAGAGGTAAAGGTAGAGTTAGAGGTAGAGGTAGAGTTAGAGATAGAGTTAGAGGTAGAGTAGAGGTAGAGTTAGAGTTAGAGATAGAGTTAGAGGTAGAGGTAGAGTAGAGGTAGAGTTAGAGTTAGAGGTAGAGTTAGAGGTAGAGTTAGAGGTAGAGTAGAGGTAATGGTGAGAGGAGGTGCAGTGGCAGAGGTAGGGTGCAGAGGTAGAGGTGAGAGGCAGAGTGGTGAGAGAGGTGGTGGCAGGTGAGAGGTGGTGGTGAGTGGTGGTGGCAGAACAGAGTAAAGTAGTGGTAGAGGCAGACAGTAGAGTAGTGGGAGGTAGAGAGTGGGGAGGAGTGGAGGTAGAGGGAGTGGGGGTGGGGGTGGTGGTGGGAGAGAGGTGGGAACAGAGAGAGTAGAGGCAGAGGTAGAGTAGAGGTAGAGTTAGAGGTAGAGTTAGAGGTAGAGTGGTGTGTAGAGTTAGAGGTAGAGTAGTGGTAGAGGTAGAGGTAGAGGTAGAGTAGAGGTAGAGTAGAGGTAATGGTAGAGTAGAGGTAGTGGTAGAGTAGAGTAGAGGTAGTGGTAGAGTAGTGGTAGAATAGAGTAAAGTAGTGGTAGAGGTAGAGTAGAGTAGTTGTAGAGGTAGAGTAGTGGTAGAGGTAGAGTAGAGGTAGAGTAGAGGTAGAGGTAGAGTAGAGGTAGAGTAGAGGTAGTGGTAGAGTAGAGGTAGAATAGAGTAGAGTAGAGGTAGAGGTAGAGTAGAGGTAGAGTTAGAGGTAGAGTTAGAGGTAGAGTAGTGGTAGAGTTAGAGGTAGAGTAGTGGTAGAGGTAGAGTAGAGGTAGAGTAGAGGTGTAGGTGGAGGTAGTCAGTCATCCAGCCAGTCATTCAGTAAGTCAGTCAGTCAGTCAGTCATCCTACCAGTCATTCAGTCAGTCATTCAGTCAGTCAGTCAGTCAGTCAGTCATCCAGCCAGTCATTCAGTCAGTCAGTCATCCAGCCAGTCATTCAGTAAGTCAGTCAGTCAGTCATCCAGCCAGTCATCCAGCCAGTCATCCAGCCAGTCATCCAGCCAGTCATCCAGCCAGTCATTCAGTCAGTCATCCAGCCAGTCATTCAGTAAGTCAGTCAGTCAGTCATCCTACCAGTCATCCAGCCAGTCATCCAGTCAGTCATCCAGCCAGTCATTCAGTCAGTCATTCAGTCAGTCAGTCAGATGTTTACCTGTCGTCCTTCTCGTAGATGTTGAGTCCCAGGGCATCTACCCCCAGCCACAGCTCTGTCCCCTTCCTGTTCTTAATGTCAAAGAAGTTGACTCCATACATCTCCAAGTCCTGGGCGATCTTTAGATACTCCAGCATAGCATCCTCCCTGTTCACAAAGCATCAATGGAATCCTAACTCTAAGTGGTGGGAAAGGTCTGAATCCTAACTCTAAGTGGTGGGAAAGGTCTGAATCCTAACTCTAATTGGTGGGAAAGGTCTGAATCCTAACTCTAAGTGGTGGGAAAGGTCTGAATCCTAACTCTAAGTGGTGGGAAAGGTCTGAATCCTAACTGTAAGTGGTGGGAAAGGTCTGAATCCTAACTGTAAGTGGTGGGAAAGGTCTGAATCCTAACTGTAAGTGGTGGGAAAGGTCTGAATCCTAACTCTAAGTGGTGGGAAAGGTCTGAATCCTAACTCTAAGTGGTGGGAAAGGTCTGAATCCTAACTGTAAGTGGTGGGAAAGGTCTGAATCCTAACTCTAAGTGGTGGGAAAGGTCTGAATCCTAACTGTAAGTGGTGGGAAAGGTCTGAATCCTAACTGTAAGTGGTGGGAAAGGTCTGAATCCTAACTCTAGAGAGTGGTGGGAAAGGTCTGAATCCTAACTGTAAGTGGTGGGAAAGGTCTGAATCCTAACTCTAAGTGGTGGGAAAGGTCTGAATCCTAACTCTAAGTGGTGGGAAAGGTCTGAATCCTAACTGTAGAAGTTAGCAGTACATACAGTACTCAACATCTATATGCTTCTTAGGACATATGCACCTATACAGTATACACTATTATGTGTGTGTGTGTGTGTGTGTGTGTGTGTGTGTGTGTAAGCGTTCACACTCACTTGAGCATAGCTCTGTGTTCCTCGTGCCAGGTCTGGATCCGCTGCTCCCACTGTTCTTTAGAGAGCTTGTGTTGATCCAGCACTCTGAGCGAAGAAGAAGCAGAAGAAGAAGAAGAAGAAGAAGAAGAAGAAGACGAAGAAGACGAAGACGAAGACGAACGAAGAAGACTATTAGTCCATTTTCTTTTCAGTCAGGAAATATGTATTCTGTTTATCCCCTCCGAAAGACAAACACACACACAGCGCCTTCGGAAACTATTCAGACCCTTTGACTTTTTCCACATTTTTTTAAATGAATAAAATAAAATCCTCCTCAATCTACACAATACCCCAAAATGACAAAGTGAAAACAGGCTTTTAGAAATGTTGGGAAATTTGTTACAAATAAAAAACAGAAATGCCTTATTTTCGTAAGTATTCAGACCCTTTGTTATGAGACTCGAAATTGAGCTCAGGGGCATCCTGTTTCCATTGATCATCTTTGAGATGTTTCCACAACTTGTTTGGAGTCCACCTGTGGTAAATTCAATTGATTGGACATGATTTGGAAAGGCACACACCTGTCTATATAAGGTCCCACAGTTGACAGTACATGTCAGAGCAAAAACCACGCCATGAGGTCGAAGGAATTGTCCGTAGAGCTCAGAGACAGGATTGTGTCGATGTACAGATCTGGGGAAGGGTACCAAAACAATTTCTGCAGCATTGAAGGTCCCCAAGAACACAGTGGCCTCCATCATCCAGCCATCATTCTTAAATGGAAGAAGTTTGGAACCAACAAGACTCTTCCTAGAGCTGGCCGACCGGCAAAACTGAGCAATCGGGGGAGAAGGACCTTGGTCAGGGAGGTGACCAAGAACCCGATGGTCACTCTGACAGAGCTCCAGAGTTCCTCTGTGGAGATGGGAGAAACCTCCAGAAGGACAACCATCTCTGCAGCACTCCACCAATCAGGCCTTTATGATAGAGTGGCCAGACGGAAGCCACTCCTCTGTAAAAGGCACATGACAGGCCGCTTGGAGTTTGCCAAAAGGCACCTAAAGGACTCTCAGACCATGAGAAACAAGATTCTGTGGTCTGATGAAACCAAGATTGAACTCTTTGGCTTGAATGCCAAGCATCACATCTGGAGGAAACCTGGCACCATCCCTACGGTGAAGCACGGTGGTGACAGCATCATGCTTTTGGGATTTATTTCAGCGGCAGGGACTGGGAGACTAGTCAGGATTGAGGGAGAAATGAACAGAACAAAGTGCAGAGAGGTCCATGATGAAAACCTGCTCCAGAGTGCTCAGGACCTCAGACTGGGGCACAGGTTTACCTTCCAACAGGACAATGACCCTAAGCACACAGCCAAGACAACGCAGGAGTGGCTTCGGAACAAGTCTCTGAATGTCCTTGAGTGGCCCAGCCAGAGCCCGGACTTGAACCCAGTTGAACATCACTGGAGAGGCCTGTAAATAGCTGTACAGCGACGCTCCCCATCCAACCTGACAGAGCTTGAGAGGATCTGCAGGAAAGAATGGGAGAAACTCCCCAAATACAGGTGTGCCAAGCTTGTAGCGTCATACCCAAGAAGACTCAAGGCTGTAATTGCTGCCAAAAGTGCTTCAAAGGGTCTGAATACTTATGTACAATTGAAGTCGGAAGTTTACAGACACCTTAGCCATATACATTTAAACTCAGTTTTTCACAATTCCTGACATTTAATCCTAGTACGAATTCCCTGTCTTAAGTCAGTTAAGATCACCACTTTATTTTAAGAATGTGAAATGTCAGAATAATAGTAGAGAGAATTATTTATTTCAGCTTTAATTTCTTTCATCACATTCCCAGTGGGTCAGAAGTTTACATGCACCCAAATAGTATTTGGTAGCATTGCCTTTAAATTGTTTTTAACTTGGGTCAAACATTTCGGGTAGCCTTCCACAAGCTTCCCATAATAAGTTGGTGAATTTTGGCACATTCCTCCTGACAGAGCTGGTGTAACTGAGTCAGGTTTGATGGCCTCCTTGCTTGCACACGCTTTTTCAGTTCTTCCCACAAATTTTCTATAGGATTGAGGTCAGGGCTTTGTGACAGCCACTCCAATACCTTGACTTTGTTGTCCTTAAGCCATTTTGCCACAACTTTGGAAGTATGCTTGGGGTCATTGTCCATTTGGATGACCCATTTGCCACCAAGCTTTAACTTCCTCTGATGTCTTGAGATGTTGCTTCAATATATCCATATAATCTTCCTTCCTGATGATGCCATCTATTTTGTGAAGTGCACCAGGCCCTCCTGCAGCAAAGCACCCCCACAACATGATGCTGCCACCCCCGTGCTTCACGGTTGGGATGGTGTTCTTCGGCTTGCAAGCCTCCCCCTTTTTCCTCCAAACATAACAATGGTCATTATGGCCAAACAGTTCTATTACTGTTTCATCAGACCAGAGGACATTTCCCCAAAAAGTACAATCTTTGTCCCCATGTGCAGTTGCAAACTGTAGTCTGTTTTTTTTATGGCGGTTTTGGAGCAGTGGTTTCTTCCTTGCTGAGCGGCCTTTCAGGTTATGTCGATATAGGACTCGTTTTACTGTGGATATAGATACTTTTGTACCTGTTTCCTCCAGCATCTTCACAAGGTCCTTTGCTGTTGTTCTGGGATTGATTTGCACTTTTCGCCCCCAAAGTACGTTCATCTTTAGGAGACAGAACGCGTCTCCTTCCTGAGTGGTATGACGGCTGCGTGGTCCCATGGTGTTTATACTTGCGTACTCTTGTTTGTACAGATGAACATGGTACCTTCAGGCGTTTTGAAATTGCTCCCAAGGATGAACCAGACTTGTGGAGTTCTACAATTTGTTTTGTGAGGTCTTGGCTGATTTCTTTAGATTTTCACATGGTGTCAAGCAAAGAGGCGCTGAGTTTGAAGGTAGGCCTTGAAATACATCCACAGGTACACCTCCAATTGACTCAAATGATGTCAATTAGCCTATCAGAAGCTTCTAAAGCCATGACATCATTTTCTGGAATTTTCCAAGCTGTTTAAAGGCACGGTCAACTTAGTGTATGTAAACTTCTGACCCACTGGAATTGTGAGACAGTGAATTATAAGTGAAATAATCTGTCTGTAAACAATTGTTGGAAAAATGACTTGTGTCATGCACAAAGTAGATGTCCTAACCGACTTGCCAAAACTATAGTTTGTTAAAAAGAAATGTGTGGAGTGTTTGAAAAACGAGTTTTAATGACTCCAACCTAAGTGTATGCAAACTTCCGACTTCAACTGTATGCAAATGTGAAATTTCAGTTTTTTATTTTGAATAAAATTGTAAAAATGTATAAAACCAGTTTTTGCTTTGACATTATGGGTATTTGTGTGTAGATTGTTGAGGGGAAAAAACTATTTAACCAATTTTAGAATAAAGCTGTAACGTAAAACAGAATGTGGAAATAGTCAAGGGGTCTGAATACTTTCCAAATGCACTGTATGTGTATTTATTATGGATCCCCATTAGTTCCTGCCAAGGCAGCAGCTACTCTTCCTGGGGTTTATTATGGATCTCCATTAGTTCCTGCCAAGGCAGCAGCTACTCTTCCTGGGGTTTATTATGGATCCCCATTAGTTCCTGCCAAGGCAGCAGCTACTCTTCCTGGGGTTTATTATGGATCCCCATTAGTTCCTGTCAAGGCAGCAGCTACTCTTCCTGGGGTTTATTATGGATCCTCATTAGTTCCTGCCAAGGCAGCAGCTACTCTTCCTGGGGTTTATTATGGATCTCCATTAGTTCCTGCCAAGGGAGCAGCTACTCTTCCTGGGGTTTATTATGGATCCCCATTAGTTCCTGCCAAGGCAGCAGCTACTCTTCCTGGGGTTTATTATGGATCCCCATTAGTTCCTGCCAAGGCAGCAGCTACTCTTCCTGGGGTTTATTATGGATCTCCATTAGTTTCTGCCAAGGCAGCAGCTACTCTTCCTGGGGTTTATTATGGATCCCCATTAGTTCCTGCCAAGGCAGGGGTCCAAGCTGTGTGCAAGTATTTTAAACAGACAGCTCGGTCAACACCTCTTAGAAAAACAAGTAGTGATGAAGTCAATCTCTCTTCCACTTTGAGCCGTGAGAGATTGACATGCATGTCATTAATGTTAGCTCTCCGTGTACTTTTAAGGGCCAGTGGTGCTGCCCTGTTCTGAGACAATTGTAATTTGCCAAGGTACCTCTTTGTGGCACCTGACCACACGACTGAACAGTAGTCCAGGTGTGACTAAACTAGGGCCTGTAGGACCTGCCTTGTTGATAGTGCTGTTAAGAAGGCAGAGCAGCGCTTCATTATAGACAGACTTCTCATCTTAGCTATTGTTGTATCAATATGTTTTGACCATGACAGTTTACAATCCAGGGTTACTCCAAGCAGTTTAGTCACCTCAACTTGCTCAATTTCCACATTATTCAGAACAAGATTTAGTTGAGGTTTAGGGTTTAGTGAATGTTTGTCCCAAATACAGTGCTTTAAGTTTTGGAAATATTTAATATTAACTTATTCCTTGCCACCCATTCCGAAACTATAATTATTTGCCATTCCATTTGCCTCATCCCTCTCAGCCATACCATTGTTCAATTCCTCATCAATCCACGAGGATTTAACCGTTTTTACAGTCATTTTATTAATGCGTGCTCATTAGTAACTGGAATAAGTAGTTTTATAAATGTGTCAAGTGCAGCGTCTGGTTGCTCCTCATTACACACCACAGACCAGCAAATATTCTTTACATCAACGATGTATGAATCACTACAAAACGTACAGTATGACCTCTTATACACTATATTAGGCCCAGCGTTTGGACCTTTGGTTTTCCTAGATATGGCTACTATATTGTGATCACTACATCCGATGGATCTGGATTCTGCTTTAGAGCAGATTTCTGCAGCATTAGTAAAGATGTGATCAATACGTGTTGATGATTTCATTCCTGTGCTGTTTGTAACTACCCTGGTAGGTTGACTGACAACCTGAACCAGGTTGCAGGCGCTGGTTACAGTTTGACGTTTTTTCTTTAGTGGGCAGCTTGATGAAAGCCAGTCAATATTTAAAATCACCCAGAAAATACACTTCTCTGTTGATATCACATATTGTAGGTTTCGTGAAGCTGTGTAAACATACACACCTACCTCAAGCACAGACAGCATGTCATATTGTAATATAACACCTACCTCAAGCACAGACAGCATGTCATATTGTAATATAACACCTTACCTGAAGCACAGACAGCATGTCATATTGTAATATAACACCTACCTCAAGCACAGACAGCATGTCATATTGTAATATAACACCTACCTCAAGCACAGACAGCATGTCATATTGTAATATAACACCTACCTCAAGCACAGACAGCATGTCATATTGTAATATAACACCTACTCTCAAGCACAGACAGCATGGCATATTGTAATATAACACCTACCTCAAGCACAGACAGCATGTCATATTGTAATATAACACCTACCTCAAGCACAGACAGCATGTCATATTGTAATATAACACCTACCTCAAGCACAGACAGCATGTCATATTGTAATATAACACCTACCTCAAGCACAGACAGCATGTCATATTGTAATATAACACCTACCTCAAGCACAGACAGCATGTCATATTGTAATATAACACCTACCTCAAGCACAGACAGCATGGCATATTATAATATAACACACCATACACCTGTTTCTTATGACGCTAATTTTGCCATAAAATAACAGGAAGTGAGAATACTTGAGTTAGAAGTCGGGGTCTTGGTAATATATATATATTAGATATATGGGTATTCATTCTGTAGTGAACAAGTCATACAGCCGCCATCTGGAGGATCATCCACCCCCTGTTCCATCTGGAGGATCATCCACCCCCTGTTCCATCTGGAGGATCATCCACCCCCTGTTCCATCTGGAGGTTCATCCACCCCCTGCTCTATCTGGAGGATCATCCACCCCCTGCTCCATCTGGAGGTTCATCCAACCCCTGTTCCATCTGGAGGTTCATCCACCCCCTGCTCTATCTGGAGGATCATCCACCCCCTGCTCCATCTGGAGGTTCATCCACCCCCTGTTCCACACTGACTCACCTCTTGGGCAGCAGGCGTTCACTGGCCAGGTAGCCATTCTTGTGTGTCTCCTTATCGAAGTCTCCAAACTTGGCCTGTACAGAGTAGGAGGCTAGCAGAACAGCAGACTCTGGAGGGCAGTACACCTCATCAGTTAGGATGTCTTCCTTCACCTGGAGGTGGGAGACAAACGTCTGGATCATGTGGGGAAGGGGGGGTCTGTGTGTCTGTGTGTGTGCGTGTGTGTGTGTGTGTGTGTGTGTGTTACCTGCAGGAAGAACAGTTTCTGGGTGCTCTCCTGGATCAGCTCCTCAGCCACGTCCTCTGGGTAGAACTTGGCACGGAAACGGAACTGGAGAGGAACCTCTTTCTTTACATCCTGGGCTGTCACCTGGGAGAGGGAGAGAAAGGAGGAGAGGGGAGGAGAGGATGGGGGGCAGAAAGGAGTCGGAGAGAGGGGAGGAGAGGGAGAAAAGGGAGGAGAGGAGAGGGGGCAGAGATGAGAGGAGAGGAGAGGAGGGGAGAGAGAGAGGAGAGGAGAGAGGAGGAGATGATGGGGGCAGGGGGGTTATGACATGAGTAACCCCCATGTCAGTGGTATTCAACGTCAGGGGAAACAGCAGTGGGGTCGCCAAAATACGTATTTATGCTGAGTAAATGTATTGGATTTGAAGGTTATTTGTTGATTAGTAAAGCTTAAACCAAGTTTATTCACCCATTGGGTCGGTACAAGCTGCATCAGACAGAGACATGTTTCCACTTGTGGTAGCATATATACACCCCAATTTGGATGGAGTCTCCTCCTCCTCCTCTAAACACTACATCTTTATTGCTAGACAGGAAGCTGCCCATTTCCATCTACGAAACATCAATCGACTCCGCCCCTCGCTTACCCCCCCATACTGCCGCCGTCCTTGTCCACAGTCTCGTCACTTCCCGTTTGGACTACTGCAACTCTCTCATTTTCGGCCTCCCTCATAAATCCCTCCATAAACTTCAAATGGTCCAGAATTCAGCTGCCCGCATCATTACTCGAACCCCCTCCATTCATCACATCACTCCTGTTCTCCAACAGCTTCACTGGCTCCCGGTCCAGTTCCGTATCCAATTCAAAGTCCTTCTGTTAACATTCAAGTCCATCCATAAACTCGCCCCCCCATATTTGTCTGATCTCCTCCAGGGTCCAACTTCCACCCACTCCCTTAGATCCTCTTCCTCCATACACCTGTCTGTCCCCCCCGCCCGTCTCACCACTATGGGGAGCAGAGCATTCAGCCGCTCTGCTCCCCGTCTCTGGAACTCATTACCATCCCAACTCAGAAACATCGATTTCATTTTCCCATTTCAAATCACAACTCAAAACACACCTGTTTAAAACTGACTTGACGTCAACTGCTCTGCTTCTTTTGTTGTTTTTAATGCTGTTCTATGCTTTTAAATGTCTTACGTTTCCCCGTACGGTGTCCTTGAGTGTCGAGAAAGTCGCCTTAAATAAAATGTATTATTTTTTATTATTATTATTAAGTGATGCGGGCAGCAAACTGTTCCTTCTCCCTTAAATGTGACCTGACCTGACCTCTACCCACTTCCCCACTACTCCACAGCTCTCCACCAGGACCAGTGCCTGCCAACATGTGATCGTCTTTCCTTCACTCAGTACATTCCAAGCTTAATTGCCTCCACCATATACATTCCTCCTACAGATACCCATTAACTCCTGGTGTAGAAACCAGACTTTGGCACCTCCTTCATGTGTCTAGTATAACTGATGATTAACAATATTTAAAGTTTAGAAATCTGAACCCATCACTGTAAAAATCTAAATTGACAGATTTTAAGGTTGTGTCATTAGATTTGGAGTGGGTTGGGGTCGCGAGAGAAATTCCCAGGGACAAAATAAGGGGTCCCCATGAATTCTGACGGAAACAAATGGGGTCGCCATAAATTCTGACTGAAACAAATGGGGTCGGCATAAATTCTGACTGAAACAAATGGGGTCGGCATAAATTCTGACTGAAACAAATGGGGTCGGCATAAATTCTGACTGAAACAAATGGGGTCCCCATAGATTCTGACAGAAACAAATGGGCCCCCTGAAAAAGTGTGAATCCTACTGCACTACACAATACATCAGTGGTAGGTTTCATTGCTATGTCTAGAATGAAATAAATGGAACCATAGAGTTTGAAACCATTCCATTTAAATACACATTGTTTGTTCCTAACATTACAGTGTACTCATAGCTGTGAGCTATGTACTGTATGTCAGATGGCACTACGTTATCGACGTCTCCGTGTTGATTTATCATTCAGGTCACACTGTGCAGCTTAAGGTGTGACCATCCTAATTGCGGATAGTGACGAGGGTAAGTCAGAGAGCAGTGGGTGGGATTCCAACCCACGTCGACTCAGGCATACAGAGCCGTAACCCGCTGGATCACGTATATATGCCACTTACTTTTTTATCAAACTTCAGCCATGTTTGGAACCCTTTGGTGTTGACGAACAGCAAGCCGAAGTACCAGAGTTCCCGCAGACCGACCGTTCTGGACACCTGGAGTTACACAGGGGAGACCGACAGAACACAAAGAAACGTTCTACACCGGAGAGACATGACACTGACAAATATAGATTTTAGAAAACTTTGTTCACCTTTTTCCTACAACATGGTCATTATAATGAGATGGGATAGTTAGTGAGGGTTAGGGTTAGTTAGGGTTAGTGTTAGGCATAGTTAGGGCTAGGGATAGTTAGGGTTAGGGTTAGTTAGGGTTAGGCATAGTTAGGGCTAGGGATAGTTAGGGTGAGGGTTAGGGATAGTTAGTGAGGGTTAGGGATAGTTAGTGAGGGTTAGGGTTAGTTAGTGAGGGTTAGGGTTAGTTAGTGAGGGTTAGGGTTAGGGATTGTTCCTGAGGGTTAGGGTTAGTTAGTGAGGGTTAGGGTTAGGGATTGTTCCTGAGGGTTAGGGTTAGTTAGTGAGGGTTAGGGATAGTTAGTGAGGGTTAGGGATTGTTCCTGCGGGTTAGGGTTAGGGATAGTTAGGGTTAGGCTTAGTTAGGGTTAGTGTTAGGCATAGTTAGGGCTAGGGATAGTTAGCAAGGGTTAGGGTTAGTTAGTGAGGGTTAGAGTTAGTTAGTGAGGGTTAGGGTTAGTTAGTGAGAGTTAGGGTTAGTTAGTGAGGGTTAGGGATAGTTAGCGAGGGTTAGGGTTAGTTAGCGAGGGAGTGTGTGTGAGAGAGTTAGTTAGTCAGTGAACGTGAACTGACCTGTTCAAACAGCTGTTTGCCGGTGGTGCTGGGATGGATGGAGAACTCCAGCTCGGCATCCAGGGTGATAACCCGGACATTGACCTGGAGATTCAAGAATCAGAACTTCCTTAATTCGCCAGCTACATTTCCATGTACCAGGAATCTGAGCTGGTGTCGATTAAGGCAGCCCCCCCCCGCACCTCTCTGATTCAGAGGGGTTGGGTTAAATGCGGAAGACACCACATTTCAGTTGAAGGCATTCGGTTGTACAACGGACTAATAACGGTGACTTTTGACTTTTTGACTTTGGTGAAGTTGTGCTGACATTGCCATACATCACACAGAGTACACAGAAACAGCTTGTCTGCAGGCACAAGCTTTCTTCTCCAATATACTTTGTTGAATGATTAAAGCCCTCTGCAACTTCGTAAGGTACCGTGCAAACTCAGTGACTTGATTCGAAGTTACTTTGAGGTGATTTGGTGGGATAAGGTTCATTGAGGTCAGTTCATTCATTCTCTCATAGTTGATTTAGTCAGCTGACGTTAGTTAATAGTGGCCGTAGCTGTGTATACTGAGACAGACTGTAGATCGCAATCTACTCTAGTCCATACACCTACTTTCATGGGAAGGAAACATAAATAATGTCATTGTTTAAGGTGAACTATCCCTTTGAGGTGCTGCCTGTGAAGTCATTTCCTCATAAACCATCTCTAATTGTTAACTACTATCTCAGTAGACTTTGGACTAGCAGGGCCTGCAAGGTTAACATAACAAAGCATTCGACGCTTGCCAAAGTACAGATGTCTCTCTCAAGAATAACATAAAACCTCAACGTCTAGGGGTGGGCAAGTTTTATGGGGTGGTAGAAGCCAAATATGCCCTTACACTGAGGGACTGCCCTTAATCTGTTACTGAGGGGCTGCCCTAAATCTGTTACTGAGGGACTACCCTTAATCTGTTATTGAGGGACTACCCTTACACTGTTACTGAGGGACTACCCTTACACTGTTACTGAGGGACTACCCTTACACTGTTACTGAGGGACTACCCTTACACTGTTACTGAGGCACTACCCTTACACTGTTACTGAGGGACTACCCTTACACTGTTACTGAGGGACTACCCTTACACTGTTACTGAGGGACTACCCTTACACTGTTACTGAGAGACTACCCTTACACTGTTACTGAGGGACTACCCTTACACTGTTACTGAGGGACTGCCCTTACACTGTTACTGAGGGACTACCCTTACACTGTTACTGAGAGACTACCCTTACACTGTTACTGAGGGACTACCCTTACACTGTTACTGAGGGACTACCCTTACACTGTTACTGAGGCACTACCCTTACACTGTTACTGAGGGACTGCCCTTACACTGTTACTGAGAGACTACCCTTACACTGTTACTGAGGGACTACCCTTACACTGTTACTGAGGCACTACCCTTACACTGTTACTGAGGAGGGATAGATAGATATCACTGTCATTTCAAGCTTCAATATTTAACTTTTTGGGCGACCCGACCAAATTCACATAGAAATGTGTGTTATAGATCTGCCTTTCTCATTGAAAGCAAGTCTAAGAAGCGGTAGATCTGTTCTAGGTGCGTTTTTTTCTATGCTTTCCGTTCTTAAATTTCGTTTTTGCGTTTTTTAATTTTGGTTTTGTACATCAGCTTCGAACAGCTGAAAATACAATATTTTGGGGTAAAATATATTTCACAACGGTTTATAAATAAGCAAAGAGTATGAAAAAGGATGGGTATTGCAACAGACTGCTTCTTCAATACAGATCAGATGTCATAATCCGATTTAACAGACTGCTCCTTCAATACAGATCAGATGTCATAATCCGATTTAACAGACTGCTTCTTCAATACAGACCAGATGTCATAATCCGATTTAACAGACTGCTTCTTCAATACAGATCAGATGTCATAATCCGATTTAACAGACTGCTTCTTCAATACAGACCAGATGTCATAATCCGATTTAATAGACTGCTTCTTCAATACAGATCAGATGTCATAATCCGATTTAACAGACTGCTTCTTCAATACAGATCAGATGTCATAATCCGATTTAACAGACTGCTTCTTCAATACAGATCAGATGTCATAATCCGATTTAACAGACTGCTTCTTCAATACAGACCAGATGTCATAATCCGATTTAACAGACTGTTTCTTCAATACAGATCAGATGTCATAATCCGATTTAACAGACTGCTTCTTCAATACAGATCAGATGTCATAATCCGATTTAACAGACTGTTTCTTCAATACAGATCAGATGTCATAATCCGATTTAACAGACTGCTTCTTCAATACAGATCAGATGTCATAATCCGATTTAACAGAATGCTTCTTCAATACAGACCAGATGTCATAATCCGATTTAACAGACTGCTTCTTCAATACAGACCAGATGTCATAATCCGATTTAACAGACTGCTTCTTCAATACAGATCAGATGTCATAATCCGATTTAACAGACTGCTTCTTCAATACAGACCAGATGTCATAATCCGATTTAACAGACTGCTTCTTCAATACAGACCAGATGTCATAATCCGATTTAACAGACTGCTTCTTCAATACAGATCAGATGTCATAATCCGATTTAACAGACTGCTTCTTCAATACAGACCAGATGTCATAATCCGATTTAACAGACTGCTTCTTCAATACAGATCAGATGTCATAATCCGATTTAACAGACTGCTTCTTCAATACAGATCAGATGTCATAATCCGATTTAACAGACTGCTTCTTCAATACAGACCAGATGTCATAATCCGATTTAACAGACTGCTTCTTCAATACAGACCAGATGTCATAATCCGATTTAACAGACTGCTTCTTCAATACAGATCAGATGTCATAATCCGATTTAACAGACTGCTTCTTCAATACAGATCAGATGTCATAATCCGATTTAACAGACTGCTTCTTCAATACAGACCAGATGTCATAATCCGAATTAACAGACTGCTTCTTCAATACAGACCAGATGTCATAATCCGATTTAACAGACTGCTTCTTCAATACAGATCAGATGTCATAATCTGATTTAACAGACTGCTTCTTCAATACAGACCAGATGTCATAATCCGATTTAACAGACTGCTTCTTCAATACAGACCAGATGTCATAATCCGATTTAACAGACTGCTTCTTCAATACAGACCAGATATCATAATCCGATTTAACAGACTGCCTCTTCAATACAGACCAGATATCATTATCCGATTTAACAGACTGCTTCTTCAATACAGACCAGATGTCATAATCCGATTTAACAGACTGCTTCTTCAATACAGACCAGATGTCATAATCCGATTTAACAGACTGCTTCTTCAATACAGACCAGATATCATAATCAGATGTTCTGCCATGGAAATCTTTTGTAGCCAGAGAGATTGTGCATTGTTGAAAATATGTCTTGGCTATTTTCAGCCAAGACATATTTTATGGTACAGTGCTTTCGGAAATGATTCAGACCCCTTGACTTTTTCCACATTTTGTTACGTTACAGCCTCAGCAATCTACACACAATACCCCATAATGACAAAGCAAAAACTTTGCAGTTGACAGTGCATGTCACAGTTGACAGTGTATGTCAGAGCAAAAACCAAGCCATGAGGTCAAAGGATTTGTCCATAGAGCTCTGAGATCGGATTGTGTCAAGGCACAGATCTGGGGAAGGGTACCAAAATGTCTGCAGCATTGAAGGTCCCCAAGAGCACAGTGGCCTCCATCATTCTTAAATGGAAGAAGTTTGGAACCAACAAGACTCTTCCTAGAGCTGGCTACCCGGCCAAACTGAGCAATCGGGGAAGAACAGCCTTGGTCAGGGAGGTGACCAAGAACCCGATGGTCACTCTGACAGAGCTCTAGAGTTCCTCTGTGGAGATGGGAGAACATTCCAGAAGGACAACCATCTCTGCAGTACCCCACCAATCAAGCCTTTAAGGTAGAGTGGCCAGACGTAATCCACTCTTCAGTAAAAGGCACGACAGCCCGCATAGAGTTGCCAAAAGGCACCTAAAGACTCTCAGACCATGAGAAACAAGATTCTCTGGTCTGATGAAACCAAGATTGAACTCTTTGGCCCGAATGCCAAGCGTCAAGTCTGGAGGAAACGTGGCACCATCCCTACGGTGAAGCATGGTGGTGGCAGCATCATGCTGTGTGGATGTTTTTCAGAGGCAGGGACTGGGAGACTAGTCAGGATCAAGGCAAAGATGAACGGAGCAAAGTACAGAGAGATCTTTGATGAAAACCTGTTCCAGAGCGCTCAAGACCTCAGACTGGGGCGAAGGTTCACCTTCCAACAGGACAACGAACCTAAGCACACAGCCAAGACAATGCAGGAATGGCTTCAGGACAAGTCTCTGAATGTCCTTGAGTGGCCCAGCCAGAGCCTAGACTTGAACCCGATCGACCATGTCTGGAGAGACCTAAAAATAGCTGTGCAGCGATGCTCCCCATACAACCTGACAGACCTTGAGAGGATCTGCAGAGAAGAATGGGAGAAACTCCCCAAATACAGGTGTGCCAAGCTTGTAGCGTCATACCCAAGAATACTTGAGGCTGTAATCACTGCCAAAGGTGCTTCAACAAGGTAATGAGTAAAGGGCCTGAATAATTATATAAATGTGATATCAGTTTAGATTTTTTATAAATGATCAAACATTTCTAAAATCCTGTTTTTGCTTTGTCATTATGGGGTATTGTGTGTAGATTGATGAGGAAACAACTATTTAATCAATTTTAGAATAAGGCTGTAACCAAAAATGTGCAAAAAGTCAAGGGGTCTGAATACTTTCCGATGGCACTTTATATAAAATATACCATTGATATGATACAGATGCTGCATCCTAATTTGACCCTGTTTCAAGTCTGACATTTGAAAGGTGAACTTTAATTTTACTAAGCATTTTAAACCTTGCATACACTACAAGTTGGGTTTTATTAAACTTCTCTCAATCTCAATCTCTCTCTCTCTCTCTTTCTCTCTCTCTCTCTTTCTCTCCATCTCTCTCTCCCCCTCTACCTCTCTCTCTCTCACTCTACCTCTCTCTCTCTCTCTCCCCATCTCTCTCTCTCTCTCTCTCTCTCTCTCTCTCTCTCTCTCTCTCTCTCTCCCCATCTCTCTCTCTCTCCCTCTCTCTCTCTCTCTCTCCCCCTCTCTCTCTCTCTCTCTCTCTCTCACTCTACCTCTCTCTCTCTCTCCACCTCTCTCTCTCTCTCTCTCTCTCATAACTGTTCACTGAACCTTGACAGAGAACTGAAGCGTTGGCTTTCTGCTGCGTTACACAACCTTTATGAACTGATCCTCCAGCACCGCCCCAGCGTCATAAAGATAAACCCATCTGAAATTGTGCAACAATAATTGGAACATCGGCCTCCACCACCTACATGTTTCCTAACACATCACCGTGAGCAGATATATATGCTCTTTCCAGTCTGATCACATCTGACCATTTAACAGCTATGTTTCCTAGCAAATCACCATCTACTCACCATGACCTGTTTATGGGCTCGATCTATATGCTACACTTTCTATGCTACACTTTCTAGTCAAGCACAATTTTTTATTTTTATTTCATTGATCACGAAGATTTGGGATTATAGATGAGATTACAATCCTCCTGATTGATTGATTATCTAGACAGAGATACAGGACCCAGTTGATCAGATGAGGATTTTGTTCCGTTGGATTTGGAGAACAACTATCATGGTTGCCCCTGTTCTGTCCACTCCCCAGTATCTCCCTGGGTATTTAATAAAAACATTTATCTCCCTTTATTTAACTAGGCAAATCCAGTTAAAAACAAACTCTTATTTACAATGGCAGCCTACCCCGGCCAAACCCGGACAACACTGGGCTAATTGTGCGCCTAATGGGACTCCCAATCATGGCCGGATGTGATGCAGCCTAGGTCTCATCTCATCTCCCTGGGTAACCCTAGGTCTCATCTCATCTCCCTGGGTAACCCTAGGTCTCATCTCATCTCCCTGGGTAACCCTAGGTCTCATCTCATCTCCCTGGGTAACCCTAGGTTTCATCTCATCTCCCTGGGTAACCCTAGGTCTCATCTCATCTCCCTGGGTAACCCTAGGTCTCATCTCATCTCCCTGGGTAACCCTAGGTCTCATCTCATCTCCCTGGGTAACCCTAGGTCTCATCTCATCTCCCTGGGTAATCCTAGGTCTCATCTCATCTCCCTGGGTAACCCTAGGTCTCATCTCATCTCCCTGGGTAACCCTAGGTCTCATCTCATCTCATCTCCCTGGGTAACCCTAGGTTTCATCTCATCTCCCTGGGTAACCCTAGGTTTCATCTCATCTCCCTGGGTAACCCTAGGTCTCATCTCATCTCCCTGGGTAACCCTAGGTCTCATCTCCCAGGGTAACCCTAGTAACCCTAGGTCTAATCTCAAATTGCACCCTATTCGCATTATAGTGCACTACTTTTGAACAGGGCCCGTAGTGCTTGGTCAAAAGTAGTGCACTATATAGGGTATACAGTAGGGTGCCATTGGGGATACAACCCTGGAGTATTTATTATAGTGTTGAAAGCTTTATCTACTCTGACTCTCCAGAGAAGAATGTCACAGAAATGACGTCAGATGGATGTCGGACTGACCCCTGCGGTCGGACTCTCTCAAGCAGTGTTGTTGCTATGCTCCGAGTGAAACTCCATCAACAGAATACCTTCCCAAGGTTTTTTGCTATTGCTTGTTGTTTGTTTTAAGACACAGTACCTTTTATGGAACCGAGACTGAGCCACGTAAACTAAGCACCCACCATTGATAAAATGTCAATGGCTAAGTTATCAAAATGACATCATAGGATTCCAACAGAGAATCTTCATGATTCGATGAACCTGCCGTGCAAAAAAAAGCCCTAAGCGCAGAGTGCGAGTTGATCTATGGTCAGCCAGTCAATTCCTACCTTAGCAGTCACGAGACAGAGACCTGTGGGTCAAACTCTGGGTTTAGTTAATAAGTAAGGCCGGGGAAGGCATCACACTTAAAATGGGGCTCTGGAGTTTCTTTCAAACAGAAGATGGCTTCCTTCCGATACTGTTAATCTACACAAGACGATACTCATCCACTGCAGACTTGGCCAATAGGTATTTTACAATGACGCATCTCAGTCACCATGAGAACATTGCTGAAATAAGGGGGAGAGTAATATTACCATTCAGTACAATCATTTTACTGCTCTGAAGGAAAATCATCCGTTGTAGAGAAACTGAACACTTTTACAGAATTATTAGTGAATTATAACTTTGTCAAAGAACTGGGTTATATATTAACTAATTATTATATATTAAATCATTATTATATATTCAATCATTATTATATATTAAGTAAAACCAAAGCATATTCTTAAAGATTGTATCACATTAAAGCAAATACCCTCCAACTCTGGTTTTGGTTCATAATGATTACATGTTTTTGAGATAGCAGACAACAAATGGTTTTGGATCATATTGATGAACTTTTTTTTGAGATAGCAGACAACAAATGTAACTCACAGCTGTTACATTACCTGCCAAATAACACTGTAGCAAATGATATAGGGCAACTTCACTGAATGTCGTCGTAAAATAATGAGTCTAAGGCTTTACCATTACTTTTAGACAACAACGGCTATTTAATAGAAGACGAGAGATTATTCTGGTATATTGGACAGTGAAATAACATGGATCATCCATCTGTGATACGGGGCTGGTTTGGTCTAGCCTCTGTTACATTGATTCAGATAGAAAGTAACCTATTCCCATTACGTGCAATACATGACATGTAACAAAAGTCCGACAAATAAAACTTATATATATATATATTATATTTTTAAACTCACCGTTTTAGGCATCTTTGTTCTGGCTGGTGTGTCAGGTTTAGCGACGGGACGTACCGGAAAAGAGACGGTAGTAGTTAACTTTTCTGGACAACTTGTCAGTCCGTGATAAAGACGCCTAGTCCTGCTCTGCTCCGGGACACTCTCTGAAATGGTTGGGCGCCTGTCCTCTGAACTTGGCTGCGAAGATTACTTATACTGACGTGGTAGGCTGCTCATGTCTGACTCATAATCAGATACATACAAAAAAAATGCCAGGGCAGAGGAGAGCCTAACCTTGTTCGATGACGCCGACAACCTACCTGGGACGAGTGTCGTTAAAAGCTCCACCCTACAGAACAGAACGGGCTGCTGACTACTACTGTAGTGCCATCCCGACGCGCCGTGACCGTCGGTCCTTTCAGCTACAGCCTTGAAGTTATAACTAGTGTCTATGGGGACCTTTGGTCGTTCAGGCGACAGCTACAGCCTTGAAGTTATAACTAGTGTCTATGGGGACCTTTGGTCGTTCAGATGACAGCTACAGCCTTGAAGTTATAACTAGTGTCTGTGGGGACCTTTGGTCGTTCAGATGACAGCTACAGTCTTGAAGTTATTGAAGTTATAACTAGTGTCTATGGGGACCTTT
This sequence comes from Brachymystax lenok tsinlingensis, assembly GCA_030435695.1. NCBI lineage: Eukaryota > Metazoa > Chordata > Actinopteri > Salmoniformes > Salmonidae > Brachymystax > Brachymystax lenok. Next base: position 42,915,125 of record CM059786.1, on the reverse strand, counting down.
GGTCGTTCAGGCGACAGCTACAGCCTTGAAGTTATAACTAGTGTCTATGGGGACCTTTGGTCGTTCAGATGACAGCTACAGCCTTGAAGTTATAACTAGTGTCTGTGGGGACCTTTGGTCGTTCAGATGACAGCTACAGTCTTGAAGTTATTGAAGTTATAACTAGTGTCTGTGGGGACCTTTGGTCGTTCAGATGACAGCTACAGCCTTGAAGTTATAACTAGTGTCTATGGGGACCTTTGGTCGTTCAGATGACAGCTACAGTCTTGAAGTTATAACTAGTGTCTGTGGGGACCTTTGGTCGTTCAGACGACAGCTACAGCCTTGAAGTTATAACTAGTGTCTATGGGGACCTTTGGTCGTTCAGGCGACAGCTACAGCCTTGAAGTTATAACTAGTGATATATTTATATTTTTCGAGGGTCAGAAAAAAATACTACCACTAAGACTTTTTAAAATAAAAAATATACCACTGCCTTCAAACAGCGCCTTCGGGAAAGTATTCAGACCCTTTGACTTTTTCCACATTTTGCTACTTTACAGGTTTATAATTAAAAAAAGAAAATACATCGTCATCAATCTACACACAATAACCCTAAATGAAAAAGCAAAAATAGATTTTTAGAAATTTTTGCAAATGTTTTACAAATAAACTACTAAAACATCACATTTACATAAGTATTCAGACCCTTCACTCAGTACTTTGTTAAAGCAGCGATTACAGCCTCGAGTCTTCTTGGGTATGACGCTACAAGCTTGGCACACCGGTATTTGCGGCGTTTCTCCCATTCTTCTCTGCAGATCCTCTCAAGCTCTGTCAGGTTGGATGGGGAGCGTTGCTGCACAGCTATTTTCAGGTATCTACAGACATGTTCGAGCGGGTTCAAGTCTCGGCTTTGGCTGGGCCACTCAAGGACATTCAGAAACTTGTCCCAAAGTCACTCCTGCGTTGTCCACAGCATGATGCTGCCACCACCACTCTGGAGCAGGTTTTCATCAAGGATCTCTCTGTACTTTGCTCCGCTCATCTTCCCCTTGATCCTGACTAGTCTCTCAGTCCCTGTCGCTGAAAAACATCCCCACAGCATGATGCCGCCAGCACCATGCTTCCCCGTAGGGATGGTGCCAGGTTTCCTCCAGACGTGACGCTTGGCATTCAGGCCAAAGAGTTCAATATTGGTTTCATCAGACCAAAGAATCTTGTTTCCCATGGTCTGAGAGTCTTTAGGTGTCTTTTGGCAAATTCTAAGCGGGCTGTCATGTGCCTTTTACTGAGGTGTGGCTTCCGTCTGGCCACTCTACTATAAAGGCCTGATTGGTGGAGTGCTGCAGAGATGATTCTCCTTCTGGAAGGTTCTCCCATCTCCACAGAGGAACTCTGGAGCTCTGTCAGACTGAACATCGGATTCTTGGTCACCTCCCTGACCAAGGTCCTTCTCCCCCGATTGCTCAGTTTGGCCGGTCGGCCAGCTCTATGAAGAGTCTTTGTGGTTCCAAACTTCTTCCATTTAAGAATGATGGAGGCCACTGTGTTCTTGGGGACCTTCAATGTTGCAGAAATGTTTTGGTACCCTTCCCCAGATCTGTGCATCAACTCAATCCTGTCTCGGAGCTCTACGGACAATTCCTTCGACTTCATGGCTTGGTTTTTGCTCTGACATGTACTGTCAATTGTGGGACCTTAAATAGACAGGTGTGTGCCTTTCCAAATCATCTCCAATTAATTGAATTTACCACAGGTGGACTCCAAACAAGTTGTAGAAACATCTCAAGGATGATCAGTGGAAACAGGATGCACCTGAGCTTAATTTCAAGTTTCATAGCAAAGGGTCTGAATACTTACAGTGGCAAGAAAAAGTACAGTTGAAGTCGGAAGTTTACAAACACCTTAGCCAAATAGATTTAAACTCAGTTTTTCACAACTCCTGATATTTAATCCTAGTAAAAATTCCCTGTCTTCGGTCAGTTAGGATCACCACTTTAAGAATGTGAAATGTTAGAATAATAGTAGAGAAAATTATTCATTTCAGCTTTTATTTCTTTCATCACATTCCCAGTTGGTCAGAAGTTTACATACACTGAATTAGTATTTGGTAACATTGCCTTTAAATTGTTTATCTTGGGTCAAACGTTTCGGGTAGCCTTCCACAAGCTTTCCACAATAAATTGGGTGAATTTTGGCCCATTCCTCCAGACAGAGCTGGTGTAACTGAGTCAGGTTTGATGGCCTCCTTGCTCGCAAATGCATTTTCAGTTCTGCCCATAAATGTTCTATAGGATTGAGGTCAGGGCTTTGTGATAGCCACTCCAATACCTTGACTTTGTTGTCCTTAAGCCATTTTGCTACAACTTTGGAAGTATGCTTGGGGTCATTGTCCATTTGGAAGACCCATTTGCAATCAAGCTTTAACTTCCTGACTGATGTCTTGAGATGTTGCTTCAATATATCCACATCATTTTCCTACCTCATGATGCCATCTATTTTGTGAAGTGCACCAGGCCCTCCTGCAGCAAATCACCCCCACAACATGATGCTGCCACCCCCGTGCTTCACGGTTGCAAGCCTCCCCCTCTTCGGCTTGCAAGCCTCCCCCTTTTTCCTCCAAACATAACGATGGTCATTATGGCCAAACAGTTCTATTTTTGTTTCATCAGACCAGAGGACATTTCTCCAAAAAGTACGTTCTTTGTCCCCATGTGCAGTTTTTTTATGGCTTTTTATGGCGGTTTTGGAGCAGTGGATTCTTCCTTGCTGAGCAGCCTTTCAGGTTATGTCAATATAGGACTCGTTTTACTGTGGATATATACATTTCTACCTGTTTCCTCCAGCAACTTCACAAGGTCCTTTGCTGTTGTTCTGGGATTGATTTGCACTTTTCACACCAAAGTACGTTCATCTCTAGGAGACTGAACGCGTCTCCTTCCTGAGCGGTATGACGGCTGCGTGGTCCCATGGTGTTTATACTTGCGTACTATTGTTTATACAGACAAAAGTGGCACCATCAGGCGTTTGGAAATTGCTCCCAAGGATGTCCCAGACTTATGGAGGTCTACAATTTTCTTTCTGAGGTTTTGGCTGATTTCTTTTGATTTTCTCATGGTGTCAAGCAAAGAGGCACTGAGTTTGAAGGTAGGTCTTGAAATATATCCACAGGTACACCTCCAATTGACTCAAATGGTGTCAATTAGCCTATCAGAAGCTTCTAAAGCCATGACATAATTTTCTGGCATTTTCCAAGCTGTTTAAAGGCACGGTCAACTTAGTGTATGTAAACTTCTGACCCACTGGAATTGTGATACGGTGAATTAAGTGAAATAATCTGTCTGTAAACAATTGTTGGAAAAATGACTTGTGCCATGCACAAAGTAGATGTCTTAACCGACTTGCCAAAACTAAAGTTTGTCAACAAGACATTTCTGGAGTGGTTGAAAAACGAGTTTTAATGACTCCAACCTAAGCGTATGTAAACTTCCGACTTCAACTGTATGTGAACCCTTTGAAAATACCTGGATTTCTGCATAAATTGGTCCTTAAATTTGATCTGATCTCCATCTAGGTCACACCAATATACAAACAGTGTCTGCTTAAACTAATAACACACAAACAATTATACATTTTCATGTCTTTATTGAACACACCGTGTAGACATTCACAGTGCAGGGTGGAAAAAGTATGTGAACCCTTGGATGTAATAACTGGTTGACCCTCCTTTGGCAGCAATAACCTCAACCAAAGTTTTCTGTAGTTGCGGATCAGACCTGCACAATGGTCAGGAGGAATTCTAGACCATTCATCTTTACAAAACTGTTTCAGTTCAACAATATTCTTGGGATGTCTGATGTGAACCGCTCTCTTGAGGTCATGCCACAGCATCTCAATCAGGTTGAGGTCAGGACTGACTGGGCCACTCCAGAAGGCATATTTTCTTCTGTTGAAGCCATTCTGTTGTTGATTTATTTCTGTGTTTTGGGTCGTTGTCCTGTTGCATCACCCAACTTCTGTTGAGCTTCAATTGGCGGACAGATAGCTTTACATTCTCCTGCAAAATGTCTTGATAAACTTGGGAATTCATTTTTCCATCGATGATAGCAAGCTGTCCAGGCCCTGAGGCAGCAAAGCAGCCCCAAACCATGATGCCCCCTCCACCATACTTTACAGTTGGGATGAGGTTTTGATGTTGGTGTGTTGTGCCTTTTTTTCTCCACACATAGTGTTATGTGTTCCTTCCAAACAACTCAACAGTAGTTTAATCTGTCCACAGAATATTTTGCCAGTAGCGCTGTGGAACATCCAGGTGCACTTTTGCAAACATCAGACTTGCAGCAATGTGTTTTTAGGACAGCAGTGGCTTCTTCCGTCATGTCCTCCCATGAACACCATTCTTGTTTAGTGTTTTACGTATCGTAGACTCGTCAAGAGATGTTAGCATGTTCCAGAGATTTCTGTAAGTCTTTAGCTGACTCTCTAGGATTCTTCTTAACCTCATTGAGCATTCTGCGCTGTGCTCATGCAGTCATCTTTGCAGGACGGCCACTCTGAGGGAGAGTAGCAACAGTGCTGAACTTTCTCCATTTATAGACAATTTGTCTTACCGTGGACTGATGAACATCAAGGCTTTTAGAGATACTTTTGTAACCCTTTCCAGCTTTATGCAAGTCAGTAATTCTTAATCTTAAGTCTTCTGAGATCTCTTTTGTTTCGAGGCATGGTTCACATCAGGCAATGCTTCTTGTGAATAGCAAACAAAAATGTTGTGAGTGTTTTTTCTAGGGCAGGGCAGCTCTAACCAACATCTCCAATCTCATCTCATTGATTGGACTCCAGGTTAGCTGACTCCAGACTCCAATTAGCTTTTGGAAAAGTCATTAGCCTAGGGGGTTCACATAGTTTTTCCAACCTACACTGGCAATGTTTAAATGATGTATTCAATATAGACAAGAAAAATACAATAATTTGTGTGTTATTAGTTTAAGCACACTGTGTTTGTCTATTGTTGTGACTTAGATGATCAGATCAAATTTGATGACCAATTTATGCAGAAATCCAGGTAATTCCAAAGGGTTCACATACTTTTTCTTGCCACTGTATGTAAATAAGGTATTGATGTTTTAAATGTTTAATACATTTGATAAAATTTAAAAAAAAAACAGCTTTCACTTCGTCATTATGGGGTATTGTGTGTTGATTGCTGAGATTTTTTTTAATATTTAATCAATTTTAGAATAAGGCTGTAACGTAAACAAAATTTGGAAAAAGTCAAGGGAAATGGAAATGTTTCTATGTGACATATTCTAATAGGTAGCATTACCTGTCCTATCCAGGAGGAAGCTACCTGTCCTATCCAGGAGGAAGCTACCTGTTCTATCCAGGATGAAACTACCTGTCCTATCCAGGAGGAAGCTACCTGTCCTATCCAGGAGGAAGCTACCTGTCCTATCCAGGAGGAAGCTACCTGTCCTATCCAGGAGGAAGCTACCTGTTCTATCCAGGATGAAGCTACCTGTCCTATCCAGGAGGAAGCTACCTGTCCTATCCAGGATGAAGCTACCTGTCCTATCCAGGAGGAAGCTACCTGTCCTATCCAGGAGGAAGCTACCTGTCCTATCCAGGATGAAACTACCTGTCCTATCCAGGTGGAAATGCAAAAATGAGCCAACAAACTTTTCTCTCCTACTATTTTAATAATAATAATAATAATAATAATAATGTTTTAAACTACTTTAACATTAAATTAATGGTATAGGGCCTGTGCAGCTTCATAGTTCAATTATTTAAATTATCAATGGAAAACAGTCAGTCCCTAAAATGTAAATGCAATGTATTTAGTTGAGTAATTTAATCAAGTGTATTTGACTAACAACATAGTAACAAACATTCCATGTTTTTCATTGACGTCAACATAAAATGATACCTTAAAGTACATCTCTTTTAAAGATGTAATATGGTCTTCAAATAAAGGTAAATAAAGTACAGCCGAAACACATTTTGCTGCCTATCCCTTGGTAAGGCCACGAGGTTACCCTTATGGGCTTCATCAGAGAACATCCTTTCAATTCAGATCAGGTCATGATCTGACTGGGATCTTTTTCTTTCTTTCAATCATGAGCTTAATGTATGCAATCATGAGCTTAATGTATGCAATCATGAGCTTAATGTATGCAATCATGAGCTTAATGTATGCAATCATGAGCTTAATGTATGCAATCATGAGCTTAATGTATGCAATCATGAGCAAATTGAGAATCTCACTGTCTTGAATCTTCACGTCTCCAGTTTTACGTACCAAAACCAAAAAAACTGTTCCTAGGCCGTCATTGAAAATAAGAATTTGTTCTTAACTGACTTGCCTAGTAAAATAAAAGGTTTTTAAAAAAAATTATAATAAACGTATCCTAGCAAAAAACAAAAAGTGCCAAAAAACTCCTTTGGATTAGAACTCGTCTCTGATGTTGAAGTGAGGCTGGTCTTCAGGCTTGAAGTCCTTATTGGGGCTACCATCCTGGTTGAGGAGGCGCATGGTGGTGTAGCCTACAATGGGGTACTTTGTCTTGTACGTGCCCTCATATACACTCTCCAGGGATTGGAGCTGCTCTTCAGTAAGGCCCGTCTGAAAGAGAGGAGTAAGAAAGGGGTGAGACAAGAGACACCCATTTCATTACTAAGAGAATACTAGGGGGAAAAGAAAAAAAAATTCTATGGGTTATTTGTGGAAACCTTTTCTGAAGAACCCTTTATAGTTCTGCAAAAGGGTTCGACGGGAGTTAAACATCTACACAGGTTCTTTAAAGACCAGAGGAGGGGCATCGTCCCCCAAGGATTTTATTTTTACATTTTACTGCATTTCTACACAATTTAAAAACAAAAGAAATATGCAATTTTGGAGTACAGCAAAAACAAGCAACATTGACTCTAGCCATTATCCCCTTGATGCTGTAGTTTCATTCACCTAAGTCAAAAAGGGGACTTGACATTCTTAACACCCCTTCATGACCCTGCACCCCTTCCCCTTCATGACCCTGCACCCCTTCCCCTTCATGACCCTGCACCCCTTCCCCTTCATGACGCTGCACCCCTTCATGACGCTGCACCCCTTCATGACGCTGCACCCCTTCATGACGCTGCACCCCTTCATGACGCTGCACCCCTTCATGACGCTGCACCCCTTCATGACGCTGCACCCCTTCCCCTTCATGACACTGCACCCCTTCATGACACTGCACCCCTTCATGACACTGCACCCCTTCATGACGCTGCACCCCATCATGACGCTGCACCCCTTCCCCTTCATGACGCTGCACCCCTTCATGACGCTGCACCCCATCCCCAGCCCGACCGTTTGTTTTGTTTTCCTCTACTCACAGTGTCAGAAGTCAGATCAGCTGGCTCAAGGGACATTTTGGCCACAGCCCTGGTGCAGTCCTTTCCAACCAAGGCATTGTATGGTCCGTCTTTCCCATAGAAGTCTACAAAATAAACATATATTATAAATATAAACTATATTAGTGCCACTGTAATAACAGCTCCTCGGTACTTGCAGCCGTTACATATTAAATCCCGTTATCTATTTACTTTTCAAGTAGAAAAAAATTGTGGAATTGGAATTTGGTTTACTTTATGAATTGACTGCAATTTAACACGGAATTGACCCCAACCCTGGTAATTACACAGCTTCCTATGTAGACACCGGTGATTGTGAATAGAGGTCGACCGATTAATTAGGTCCGATTTCAAGTTTTCATAACAAATCGTTAAAATCTGCCTTTTTGGACGCCGATTACATTGGACTCCACGAGGAGACTGCGTGGCCGGCTGACCTCCTGTTACGCCAGTGCAGCAAGGAGCCATTGGACTCCACGAGGAGACTGCGTGGCCGGCTGACCTCCTGTTACGCCAGTGCAGCAAGGAGCCATTGGACTCCACGAGGAGACTGCGTGGCCGGCTGACCTCCTGTTACGCCAGTGCAGCAAGGAGCCATTGGACTCCACGAGGAGACTGCGTGGCCGGCTGACCTCCTGTTACGCCAGTGCAGCAAGGAGCCATTGGACTCCACGAGGAGACTGCGTGGCCGGCTGACCTCCTGTTACGCCAGTGCAGCAAGGAGCCATTGGACTCCACGAGGAGACTGCGTGGCCGGCTGACCTCCTGTTACGCCAGTGCAGCAAGGAGCCATTGGACTCCACGAGGAGACTGCGTGGCCGGCTGACCTCCTGTTACGCCAGTGCAGCAAGGAGCCATGGTAAGTCGCTAGCTAGCATTAAACTTATCGTGTAAAAAAAACTATCAATCCTCACATAATCACTAGTTAACTACACCTGGTTGACGATATTACTAGTTTAACTAGCTTGTCCTGCGTTGCATATAATCAATGCGGTGCCTGTTAATTTATCATCGAATCACAGCCTACTTCGCCAAACGGGTGATGACTTAACAAAAGCAGAATCGTTGCACGAATGTACCTAACCATAAACATCAACGCCTTTCTTAAAATCAATACACAGAAGTATATTTAAACCTGCATATGTAGTTAAAATAAATTAATGTTAGCAGCAATATTAACTAGGGAAATTGTGTCACTTCTCTTGCGTTCAGTGCCAGCAGAGTCAGGGTATATGCAGCAGTTTGGGCCGCCTGGCTCGTTGCCAACTGTGTTTCTTCCTGACAAAGACCGTAATTAATTTTACATAATTATGACATAACATTGAAAGTTGTGCAATGTAACAGCAATATTTAGACTTAGGGTTGCCACCCTTTCTACAAAATACGGAACAGTTCCGTATTTCACTGAAAGAATAAACGTTTTGTTTTCGAAATTATAGTTTCCGGATTTGACCATATTAATGACCAAAGGCTCGTATTTCTGTGTGTTTATTATAATTAAGTCTATGATTTGATATTTGATAGAGCATTCATTCAAACAAACTTTACTGCATTTGCCAGCAGCTCTTAGCAAATGCTTGAAGCACAGCGCTGTTTATGACTTCAAGCCTATCAACTCCCAAGATTAGGCTGGCAATACTAAAGTGCCTTTTAGAACATCCAATAGTCAAAGGTATATGAAATACAAATGGTATAGAGAGAAATAGTCCTATAATAACTACAACCTAAAACTTCTTAACTGGGAGTATTGAAGACTCATGTTAAAAGGAACCACCAGCTTTCATATGTTCTCATGTTCTGAGCGAGGAACTTAAACGGTCGCTGTTTTACATGGCACATATTGCCCTTTGCCTTTCTTCTCCAACACTGTGTTTCTGCATTATTTAAACCAAATTGAACATGTTTCATTATTTATTTGGGACTAAATAGATTTGATCTATGTATTATATTAAGTTCAAATAAAAGGGTTCATTGTTCATTCAGTATTGTTGTAATTGTCATTATTACAAATATATACATTATACAAAATCGGCCAAATTAATCGGTATCTGCTTTTTTTTGGGGTCCTCCAATAATCGTTACCCGGCGTTGGAAAATCAGAAAAATCGGTCAATCTCTAATTGTGAAAGATCATTCATTCAGCATTGACACATAACTTTATCTTGTCTCTGTACTGGCCTGAACTACTGCGATATCATCACGCCACACTAGCAGTCTGTGGAGTTTGATAAGTTATCACCCGCTGTTCCGGAGATGGGGAGGACCCCCAACACTGTGTGTGTGTGCGCTATTTACCTTTCCCCTTGGTAACATCAAACACCACTCCTTTTATGGCCATGTAAATGGGACGCCCCTCCTAAAAACACAGTGACAGTTAACACTGTGTGACTTTTTAGAGCAATTGGCATTATCAGTGATAAAGGAAAACGATGTCATTGTGTTGGCTGACCCCACCCTCACGCTGACTGCCCATTGCATTTACACAATCATCCTTCCACTAGCCTATTGTAGACTAGGCCTACTGCGGTGAAGACCACGGGTTAGCTACACCCATAGCTCTGGTCCAAGTCGTTAGTGCGTGTTCCTCTACTACTAGTGAAAGAACGCGACCTAACGCCGTGGACCAGAGCTAGCCTACCCCATACACATACACCTACACCTACACAACAACAACAAGTACCTATTACCTACCTCCCTCCCATCGTGCCTTTTTAAATCTTCGTCTGTGAACAGTCGGACAGGTTTCGAGGCTGTGTCGTGTTTGAGTTGAACGTCGTCTGCCAAACTCAACGCGAGAAGCACAAACGCAATAGAAAGTTGTACTGGTGTTCCCATGGTTGGTAATGCGCTCCCTAGTTCCGCCTTTCCCCCTGGCGCTCCTAAGTGCCCTAAAAAAAAGTCCGCGAACACAAGTAGTCGGCTTCTAGAGAACAAAGTGGAAGTCAAGTTAGAGGTCAACTTGATCCATGTTCCCCGGTGATAAATATTGGATTTCCCTAAAGTTCAGTAGATGGGTCATGTGCTTTCTGATCCCGTTCCTAAGAATCACATGCTGCGGGCGGGCCAAACGGGCTGTTAAAACCGTTCTGGGACCAGTTTACACTTCCACACATTCCAATAACACTTACCGAGAGGGGGGAAAGAAACGTGGCCTGTCATCAGCAGTTAAGGGCAATGCCTAACCTCCTCTACCACTGGACGACACTCTATATTACCGTTCTCCTGGCAGTAGGATATAATGCTGGCAGCGCCGTCGCGGACTTTCTTTGTCTTCTCAAAATAAGAGTCCCCCCCCTACAAAGGCGTACTAAACTTTGGGAATATCGATTTTTTTTTTATTAATCTATCTAGTGCAGTGGTTGTAATATTAGAATTGCACACGGGGCAATTTCGAAATTGGGTAGTGCGTCATCAAGTTCCTCTTGTCATGTCCATCATTACAGCATTACAGACCTTAGAGAGATATTTAACGTTTGGGAACCTCTACTCTAGTGCTTTTCTTCACAGCATTTACAACCACCTTCATTTTTTATTGATAATTAACTTAAATGTAATAACTTTGTTTATAAGTAAGTAACTTGAAAAAAAAAAATATATATATATATATATATATATAATGTATTATTTATACCATCATTTATTTAGAAAGTTTACACCAACACTGGTATGTTGAAAACTATTGTGTAGTACTCTCAAACTCAAATCTGGACCTCCAAGCCAGTTCCACTGTGTTTTTTCATTGTTCCTCCTCTAATCAGGGACTGATTTATACCTGGGACACCAGGTTGGTGATTCCCCTCTAATCAGGGACTGATTTAGACCTGGGACACCAGATTGGTGATTCCCCTCTAATCAGGGACTGATTTAGACCTGGGACACCAGGTTGGTGATTCCCCTCTAATCAGGGACTGATTTAGACCAGGGACACCAGGTGGGTGATTCCCCTCTAATCAGGGACTGATTTAGACCTGGGACACCAGGTGGGTGATTCCCCTCTAATCAGGGACTGATTTAGACCTGGGACACCAGGTGGGTGATTCCCCTCTAATCAGGGACTGATTTATACCTGGGACACCAGGTGGGTGATTCCCCTCTAATCAGGGACTGATTTAGACCAGGGACACCAGGTTGGTGATTCCCCTCTAATCAGGGACTGATTTAGACCTGGGACACCAGGTGGGTCATATTAATGATCAGGTACAACAGAAAACCAGCAGGCGCCAAACTTTTTCCCTCATCAGTCTACACACAATACCCCATAATGACAACACAATACCCCATAATGACATCACAATACCCCATAATGACATCACAATACCCCATAAAGACAAAGCAAAAACTGTTTGTTTTTTTAAACTAATTTATTAAAAATAAAAACGGAAATATTACATTTACATAAGTATTCAGGCCCTTTACTCAGTACTTTGTTGAAGCACCTTTGGCAGCGATTACAGCAACAAGTCTTCTTGGGTATGACGCTACAAGCTTGGCACACCTGCATTTGGGGAGTTTCTCCCATCTTTCTCTGCAGATCCTCTCAAGCTCTGTCAGGTTGGATGGGGAGCGTTGCTGCACTGCTATTTTCAGGTCTCTCCAGAGATGTTCGATCGGGTTCAAGTCCGGGATCTGTCTGGACACTCAAGGACATTCAGAGACTTGTCCCGAAGCCACTCCTGCATTGTCTTGGCTGTGTTCTTAGGGTCATTGTCCTGTTGGAAGGTGAACCTTCGCCCCAGTCTGAGGTCCTGAGTGCTCTGGAGCAGGTTTTTATCAAGGATCTCTTTACTTTGCTCCATTCATCTTTCCCTTGATCCTGACTAGTCTCCCAGTTCCTGCCGCTGAAAAACATCCCCACAGCATGATGCTGCCACCACCATGCTTCACCGTAGGGATGGTGCCATGTTTCCTCCAGTCGTGACGCTTGGCATTCAGGTCAAAGAGTTCAATCTTGGTTTCATCAGACCAGAGAATCTTGTTTCTCATGGTCTGAGAGTCTTTAGGTGCCTTTTGGCAAACTCCAAGTGGGCTGTCATGTGCCTTTTATTGAGGAGTGCCTTCCATCTGGCCTCTCTATCATAAAGGCCTGATTGGTGGAGTGCTGCAGAAATGGTTCTCCTTCTGGAATGTTCTCCCATCTCCACAGAGGAACTCTGGAGCTCTGTCAGAGTGACCATCGGGTTCTTGGTCACCTCCCTGACCAAGGCCCTTCTTCCCCGATTGCTCAGTTTGGCCAGGCGGCCAGCTCTAGGAAGAGTCTTGGTGGTTCCAAACCTATTCCATTTAAGAATGATGGAGGCCACTGTGTTCTTGGGGACCTTCAATGCTGCAGAAATTTTTTGGTACCCTTCCCCAGATCTGTGTCTCGACACAAACCTGTCTCGGAGCTTTACGGACAATTCCTTTGACCTCATTACTTGGTTTTTGCTCTGACATGCACTGTCAACTTGTGAGACCTTATATAGACAGGTGTGTGCCTTTCCAAATCATGTCAAATCAATTGAATTTACCACAGGTGGATTCAAATCAAGTTGTAGAAACATGTCAAGGATGATCAATGGAAACAGGATGCACCTGAGCTCAATTTCGAGCCTCATAGCATTGGGTCTGAACACTTACAGTACCAGTCAAAAGTTTGGACACACCTACTCATTCAAGGGTTTTTCTTTATTCTGACTATTTTATACATTTCAAAACTATGAAATAACACACATGGAATCATGTAGTAACCAAAAAAGTGTTAAACAAACCTGAAATATATTTTACATTTTAGATTCTTCAAAGTAGCCACCCTTTGCCTTGATGGCAGCTTTACACACATTCTCTCAACCAGCTTCACCTGGAATGATTTTCCAACAGTCTTGAAGGACTTCCCACATTAGCTGAGCACTTGTTGAAATGAAATGACACCATATATAGATTCTACAGACCCCACTTTTACATCGGCACAAAGAAAGTTTTTTTTCACTATAAGCCTAATATTGGCAACATGGTCTTAAAATAACGTTTAATTCTTTTTTTTTACATAAATTCCTTCTTGCATTTGTTTATAAGCACAATAAAATTAGACATTGATTAAAATGTAATGTCTTTTTTAATGAGAGTTATCCACCTTGCAATGTTTTGAAAAGCGGGCTTTTATTTTGAAAGATTCCTCATTACCATAGGAACGTGACGTCATCGTCAGTGCTCGCAGAATAGTAGTACAATATAGGTGTTCGCTTAACTACAAACGTGAACGAATCCGCCGGTTTAATATCTCTACCTGCGTGAGAGCCACATGATCAGAAAATTATATTATCTATAAAAAATGGATCATTTATAATATCCGGAGTTTTAATGAACTATATAGTAAGTCGAAGTATTCTTTGAAGACGAATCGGAATGCTTAGGAAGGAGACCTCCCGGTCATACCAAGAAGTAAGTTCTGTTATGGCCACTGACGGATTTTAATTGATTATTGATTTCATATCATTATCAATTACTTTACAATCGTATCTATCTGTATTGATCGATCACTTTTCATGAAGTTGGGGGTGGGAGGGGGGGAAACATTGGGACTTCTCTAGGAGGTCGATCCTCGTATAGAAACAATATCATGTGACTTACAGCTGACTTGTGACGTTGGCTTTATAATTACAGTAGTGTACTTGGGAAGCCTACAGACCTGCCTGTGTGCTTTTGGGTCTGGAAGTGGAAGACACTGTGCACTTTATATACACTGACACTTTGTGTTAAATCAACCGGTAATAATATAACATCGGCACTGTTATTTGATACAGTTCAATGACGAGGAAGAACTTCAAACCCCAGACTTCTACCAAGACAATGACACTGCCTGTGGTGGCCTGGAGGAGCCAGAGGAATCCATTGCCAGTGTTCTACCAGGTTCTGACATTATTTTGTTTTGTTTTACTATATTCAATTGTATTTTATAGTCTATTCTATTCTATTATAGTCTATTCTATCCTATTATAGTCTATTATATTCTATTATAGTCTATTCTATTCTATTATAGTCTATTCTATCCTATTATAGTCTATTATATTCTATTCTATTCTATTATAGTCTATTCTATCCTATTATAGTCTATTATATCCTATTATAGTCCATTCTATCCTATTATAGTCTATTATATCCTATTATTGTCTATTATATTCTATTCTAGTCTATTATATTATATCCTATTATAGTCCATTCTATCCTATTATAGTCTATTCTATTCTATTATAGTCTATTCTATTCTATTATAGTCTATTCTATTATATTCTATTATATTCTATCCTATTATAGTCTATTCTATCCTATTATAGTCTATTCTATTATAGTCTATTATATTCTATTATAGTCTATTCTATTCTATTATATTCTATTCTATCCTATTATAGTCTATTCTATTCTAGTCTATTCTATCCTATTATTGTCTATTCTATTCTATTCTATTCTATCCTATTATATTCCATTCTATCCTATTATAGTCTATTCTATCCTATTATAGTCTATTCTATCCCATTATAGTCTATTCTATCCTATTATAGTCTATTCTATCCTATTATATTCTATTCTATCCTATTATAGTCTATTCTATCCTATTATAGTCTATTCTATCCTATTATAGTCTATCCTATCCTATTATATTCTATTCTATCCTATTATAGTCTATCCTATCCTATTATATTCTATTCTATCCTATTATAGTCTATTCTATCCTATTATAGTCTATTCTATTCTATCCTATCCTATTATATTATATTCTATCCTATTATAGTCTATTCTATCCTATTATAGTCTATTCTATCCTATAATAGTCTATTCTATCCTATTATAGTCTATTCTATCCTATTATATTCTATTCTATCCTATTATAGTCTATTCTATTCTATTACAGTCTATTTTATCCTATTATAGTCTACTCTATCCTATTATTGTCTATTCTATTCTTTATATTCTATTCTATCCTATTATATTCTATTCTATCCTATTATAGTCTATTCTATCCTATTATAGTCTATTCTATCCTATTATAGTCTATTCTATCCTATTATAGTCTATTATATTATATTCTATCCTATTATAGTCTATTCTATCCTATTATAGTCTATTATATTATATTCTATCCTATTATAGTCTATTCTATCCTATTATAGTCTATTCTATTCTATTATAGTCTATTCTATCCTATTATAGTTTTTTCTATCCTATTATAGTCTATTCTATTATATTCTATTCTATCCTATTATAGTCTATTCTATCCTATTATAGTCTATTCTATTATTATAGTCTATTATAGTCTATTCTATTATAGTCTATTCTATCCTATTATTGTCTATTCTATTCTATTCTATTATATTATATTCTATCCTATTATAGTCTATTCTATTATAGTCTATTCTATTCTATCCTATTATAGTCTATTATATTCTATCCTATTATAGTCTATTATATTCTATCCTATTATAGTCTATTCTATTATAGTCTATTATATTCTATCATATTATAGTCTATTCTATTCTATCCTATTATAGTCTATTCTCTTATTATAGTCTATTCTATCCTATTATAGTATATTCTAGTCTATTCTATTATATTATATTCTATCCTATTGTAGTCTATTATAGTATATCCTATTATAGTATATTCTATTCTATTATAGTCTGTTATATTCTATCCTATTATATTCTATCCTATTATAGTCTATTCTATTATTATAGTCTGTTCTATTCTATCCTATTATAGTCTATTATATTCTATCCTATTATAGTATATTATATTCTATCCTATTATAGTCTATTCTATTCTATCCTATTCTAGGCTATTCCCCCAAAATAATATTGTAAAGACTACTGTAATATTCACATTATCTCTATTTTATTACCCATAATATGTAATTAATGTATTAATTAACAATCTTTCCTTACCATTTAATTATTATTTATCATCGTTACATTTATTTACCTTATTATTCCAGAGGAAGACACAGTGAACGGCAACCCGTTTACATTATTCAACAAGGCCTGTCTGAAGAACGTGTTCACTGTCCTGTTGCTGTTCATCTACCTGGCGTTGACTGCTGTGGCTGTGTTCTTGGCCTATCAAACCATCACTGACTTCATGGAGAAGCTCAGTCACCCTGTCATGTCTGTCACATACAAGGAGGTGGATGTCTTCTCTCCCCCAGGTTGGTGCTGGAGCTGCTCCTGAGTACAGATCTAGGATCAGCCTCCCCCAATCCTAACCTTAACCATTAGTGTGGGGGGGGGTTCTCACCGTGGAAAAACTGACCCTAGATCAGCGTCCAGGGGCAACTTTACCCTATGTCAATGTAACAGATGTGTTTAATAAAGGTCTCAATTTAGCAGGTTTTATTTTTACAAAGACGTTGGTTTAGTGTGAATGCCGATCAGAGAGAATATATATACAATTTTGAGAGAACATGAAGTTCATTTTTGATTTAATTCTTAGTTTTTTTGGATGAAACGTTATTTTCTTGTCCTTGTTTGTGAGCAGGCATCGCCTTGTACCCTGGTACGGCTCAGCTGCTGAGCTGTAAGCACCACTACCATGCCCATATCCCCCCGCTGGTCACCCCAGGGAAGCCCCAGCCAGGAGATTGTGTCATGGAGGAAGTGACCTACACTGGCCCCTACACCAACCACACTGTGGTGAGAACCATACTACTATAGAGCCCCTACACCAACCACACTGTGGTGAGAACCATACTACTATAGAGCCCCTATACCAACCACACTGTGGTGAGAACCATACTACTATAGAGCCCCTACACCAACCACACTGTGGTGAGAACCATACTACTATAGAGCCCCTATACCAACCACACTGTGGTGAGAACCATACTACTATAGAGCCCCTACACCAACCACACTGTGGTGAGAACCATACTACTATAGAGCCCCTACACCAACCACACTGTGGTGAGAACCATACTACTATAGAGCCCCTACACCAACCACACTGTGGTGAGAACCATACTACTATAGAGCCCCTACGCCAACCACACTGTGGTGAGAACCATACTACTATAGAGCCCCTACGCCAACCACACTGTGGTGAGAACCATACTACTATAGAGCCCCTACACCAACCACACTGTGGTGAGAACCATACTACTATAGAGCCCTACACCAACCACACTGTGGTGAGAACCATACTACTATAGAGCCCTACACCAACCACACTGTGGTGAGAACCATACTACTATAGAGCCCCTACACCAACCACACTGTGGTGAGAACCATACTACTATAGAGCCCCTACACCAACCACACTGTGGTGAGAACCATACTACTATAGAGCCCCTACACCAACCACACTGTGGTGAGAACCATACTACTATAGAGCCCCTACACCAACCACACTGTGGTGAGAACCATACTACTATAGAGCCCCTGTACCAACCACACTGTGGTGAAAACCATACTACTATAGAGCCCCTACACCAACCACACTGTGGTGAGAACCATACTACTATAGAGCCCCTATACCAACCACACTGTGGTGAGAACCATACTACTATAGAGCCCCTACACCAACCACACTGTGGTGAGAACAACACTGCAACATTTCTTCTAAGCATTTTCATTCATGCATTGGTCGCTTGCTTGGTCGCTCGGTCGGTTGGTCGATTGCTTATTAATCTCTCATGGAGAGGGTACGTAATATAAACGGTATTTGACAGACTTATGCAAGATTTTAGTTCTGGGTTTCTCTGAGATTAGTTGGTTGGTTGGTTTGTTTGTTTGTCTGTTCGCTCGTTCATTCAGTCAGCCTGTCACGTCCTGGCCATAGACAGCCCTTTTTGGCTTCTCTATGGTGTTTTTGGTCAGGACGTGACCAGGGGGGGGTTTAGTTTCTATGTAGTAATTTCTATGTTGGGTTGGTTTGGATTCCCAATTAGAGGCAGCTTTTAGTCGTTGTCTCTAATTGGGAATCCTATTTAGTGTGTTCAGTCCCCCAACCTGTGTTTGTGGGTTAATATTGTTTATTGTGTGTAGTTGTGCTACGGTCATTGGTAATGCTATTGTTTTTTGGTGAGTTTCATTGATTAAATCATGTTTTGGTGTACTTATGTCAGTGATCGTGACTCAGTCATTCATTTTAATGAATTCCTCTCCTGGTTGTTGTAGAAACAAGCCTTGGTGGTCAGAGGTCCAGCAGATGTCAGAAACAGGGAGCTGATCTTCCTGCAGTTCAGTCAGAACGAGACAGAAGAGGATTTTAGTGCCATCACATACATGCTCTTCGACAAATACAACGACCTGTCCGGAAGGTAAAGCACTGGCCCAGTTTAATACAACGACCTGTCCGGAAGGTAAAGCACTGGCCCAGTTTAATACAACGACCTGTCCGGAAGGTAAAGCACTGGCTCAGTTTAATACAACGACCTGTCCGGAAGGTAAAGCACTGGCCCAGTTTAATACAACGACCTGTCCGGAAGGTAAAGCACTGGCCCAGTTTAATACAACGACCTGTCCGGAAGGTAAAGCACTGGCCCAGTTTAATACAACGACCTGTCCGGAAGGTAAAGCACTGGCTCAGTTTAATACAACGACCTGTCCGGAAGGTAAAGCACTGGCCCAGTTTAATACAACGACCTGTCCGGAAGGTAAAGCACTGGCCCAGTTTAATACAACGACCTGTCCGGAAGGTAAAGCACTGGCCCAGTTTAATACAACGACCTGTCCGGAAGGTAAAGCACTGGCCCAGTTTAATACAACGACCTGTCCAGAAGGTAAAGCACTGGCCCAGTTTAATACAACGACCTGTCCAGAAGGTAATGCACTGGTCCAGTTAAATACAACGACCTGTCCAGAAGGTAATGCACTGGTCCAGTTAAATACAACGACCTGTCCAGAAGGTAATGCACTGGTCCAGTTTAATACAACGACCTGTCCAGAAGGTAATGCACTGGCCCAGTTTAATACAACGACCTGTCCAGAAGGTAATGCACTGGTCCAGTTAAATACAACGACCTGTCCAGAAGGTAATGCACTGGTCCAGTTTAATACAACGACCTGTCCAGAAGGTAATGCACTGGCCCAGTTTAATACAACGACCTGTCCAGAAGGTAATGCACTGGTCCAGTTAAATACAACGACCTGTCCAGAAGGTAATGCACTGGTCCAGTTAAATACAACGACCTTTCCAGAAGGTAATGCACTGGCCCAGTTTAATACAACGACCTGTCCAGAAGGTAATGCACTGGTCCAGTTAAATACAACGACCTGTCCAGAAGGTAATGCACTGGTCCAGTTAAATACAACGACCTGTCCAGAAGGTAAAGCACTGGCCCAGTTTAATACAAGGACCTGTCCAGAAGGTAATGCACTGGCCCAGTTTAATACAACGACCTGTCCAGAAGGTAATGCACTGGCCCAGTTTAATACAACAACCTTGATTGGACATGAATTGAAAGGAGAACAAACACCAGCACAAAGGCAGCCCTCCAGGAATAGAGTTTAAAGTTTCTGGTTTAGAGAGTAATAGAGTTTTAAATCCCTGGTTTAGAGTAATATAGTGTAACCTAAGTGTAATGTGATGTGCGTATAACAACAACCATTTTGCCTGCCCTCTACCTCCTGTTATAGCGTGGATAAATCAGCGTTCATGCAGGACTGTGAGAGGAACTATTCCATGGTGACGTTCTCTGGAGGCTTCAGGACCTGGGTCAAGATGTCACTGGTCAAGACCTCTGGGAAGAAAAACGAGACCATGGAGTTCCGGCAAGAGGTATTGTTTGTAAACATTCAGGTTTCCATTAAATGTTGTCTATTTTTTTTTTTTTTATGAGATTAGCTAAAATTATTAATTTTAGCATCTACTGTGGCAGATGACATACAACATGTTGCAAAGAGGACATTTTTCCTTTACATGTTCCGGTTGTAGCTGGCATTATTATTAAAATGTTTTCTACATCATGACAAAAGTTATAACAAAGTTGTCTGTTCTTCCAGTCTAGTGTGGTCAAATATAATGACAAGAGGCCTGTAGCAGAGCAAAAAGCCATTCAGCTTTTCTTTGTTGTGTTTGAATGGAGGGATCCGTTTGTACAAGAAGTCAGAGATGTGAGTGAACACATTCATATTGCATTATTAGAATAGTATCTGTTCTATATTCTGTTTTTATTCCATTCTATTCTATCCTATTCTAGTTTCTTATTCTACTCGTGTAGTTATTTCTCCTATCTCAGCTCCTGAAGCTGACAATGAAATATTAACTAACAATGAAATATTTGACCCATGTTTCTCCACAGATTGTGACAGCCAATCCGTGGAATACCGTAGCCATTCTGTGTGGCGTGTTCATGGCTCTGTTCAAGGCTGCTAACTTTGCCAGTTTTAGTGTGAAATGGGTCATCAAGATTCGTAAGAGGCATCTGAGGAACAGAAACAGGGAACTGTTACCACATCTCAGAGATACATAGTAGCTAATACTCATATTAATAGAATAGGACCAGGGAACTGACCACATCATCTCAGAGATACATAGTAGCTAATACTCATATTAATAGAATAGAACCAGGGAACTGACCACATCATCTCAGAGATGCATAGTAGCTAATACTCTAATAGAATAGAACCAGGGAACTGACCACATCATCTGAGATACATAGTAGCTAATACTCATATTAATAGAATAGGACCAGGGAACTGACCACATCATCTCAGAGATACATAGTAGCTAATACTCATATTAATAGAATAGGACCAGGGAACTGACCACATCATCTCAGAGATACATAGTAGCTAATACTCATATTAATAGAATATAACCAGGGAACTGACCACATCATCTCAGAGATACATAGTAGCTAATACTCATATTAATAGAATAGGACCAGGGAACTGACCACATCATCTCAGAGATACATAGTAGCTAATACTCATATTAATAGAATAGGACCAGGGAACTGACCACATCTCAGAGATACATAGTAGCTAATACTCATATTAATAGAATAGAACCAGGGAACTGACCACATCTCAGAGATACATAGTAGCTAATACTCATATTAATAGAATAGGACCAGGGAACTGACCACATCTCAGAGATACATAGTAGCTAATACTCATATTAATAGAATAGAACCAGGGAACTGACCACATCATCTCAGAGATACATAGTAGCTAATACTCATATTAATAGAATAGGACCAGGGAACTGACCACATCTCAGAGATACATAGTAGCTAATACTCATATTAATAGAATAGGACCAGGGAACTGACCACATCACCTCAGAGATACATCGTAGCTAATACTCATATTAATAGAATAGAACCAGGGAACTGACCACATCTCAGAGATACATAGTAGCTAATACTCATATTAATAGAATAGAACCAGGGAACTGACCACATCATCTCAGAGATACATAGTAGCTAATAGTCATTAATAGAAGAACTTTATTTTTCCCCATGAAGGAACTTCTTTCGACCAATCAATGAGGCACTTGCTTTGAACTGCAAATATTTTAAAATGCGGTTTTAAAATGTTTGTTTTTGGGGTCATCACATTGTTGTTATGTTTAAATATTGAAGAGATTGTAACGTATATGATTTTAGACAGCTCAACCAAAAAAGGTCAAATTCACAATTATTTTTTTGTTTTTCTTTATACGTAAGTCATATGTAGCATTCCAAAATGTTACTGGGAAATAGGATTGTAAAATGTGTTTCTGAATGTTATGAGACTTGTTTCTGAACCATCAACAACCTGACATGAACTGTAGGCCAAAGAGAAACTTCCCTCGGTTTACCTTCCGTAACATTCTGAAATCTGAGTTTCAATCGAGCAGCGAGATGTTTTAAAACGTGATTTTGTTTTTAGAATAACTTGAATTCTTAAGTTTCTTATCGCCTCTAAATTACTGGATATTTTATGTATATACTGTATATAAATTTTTTTTTTAAATGGAACAGTGAGAAATGCTTACAAAATGTGGACCATGATGCAATTGCTTATTTGTTTGTTTTTCCGGTTGTTTCCTTTTTTACAAAGAATGGTTGTATCTAGAACGAAGAAGTCAGTCTTAACTTTATATCTCACTGGATGACTCATACGACTGAACAGCCGACTCATACGGCTGGACAGCCGACTCATACGGCTGGACCCAGAGTAAGTCTACTACTGTTTTCTTTGCTTCTACACTACGAATACCACCTCATCCTGCCTGTTGCTTTCTACTTTATTTTTCACATCTTGGAAAAACTGGACTGATCAACAAGTACCTGGGATTAACTTGAAATTGTGTAGAGCTTTTACTGTGAAATAAAACCGTTTTGCTGTGCAATTGAATGTGTTTAGTCACTTTCTATGAAACATGTTCCCCCCCCCAAATCCACTATAGTAATCTGTAAAACATACTTTCAAACTGTACCTACATCGACGTTATGGCCTTCATTCATAAGCAGGCAGTTGTTGGTCAACGAATGATTTATATACAGTGTACACTAGATGGGGCTGAGGGGGGTGCTGTTTGAAACCACTGTGCCTCCATCTTGGAACTCCTGCACCATTGTAACAAGTAATTAGGAAGCTATAGAAATCCATGTATTAAATGTCTATATTCGTCTCTGCCACATTTATTCTATTATAGACACCTTAATGCATACTTTTAAATTATATTATGTGAGCTAAACATAACAAAATGTAAAATATAAAAAAATCCTTTCTAAAGTATATACTTAAATACATGTAATTTTGTCCTTAACATTTCATTGAAATAATTTGGGAATTCCGTTTATTTTTAATGGAGGACTGCTCCTACTGGGGAGTGCCAATATGACCAGTGGGCTTCAATCCCATCAGTACCCTGGGCAGTGGAGGTTCTAGACCCTTTCAACTGGGGGGGCCAAGCTGGGGCCAGATGTACTGTTAGAGGGGCCAGTTACATTAGACGTTATTGTTGAAATATCGTTTTCTTCACTTCATTGCAGGCATTAGTAGGCAAAAGACCATGTCCCTCTAGTAAATGTGTGGGTTTAATTAGTGTTCCACGTTGCCACTGTCTAATATCGGATGTAAAAAAAGAACGATAGCAAAAATTTGTTATGCAAAAATTATTTCATACTCCACATTTAGGGGGGCCACAAGGGGGTCCAAAATTGTTGTCACAGGGGCACTGGCCCCCTGCCCCCAGAACCGCCAGTGACCCTGGGTTGGGGAGTAACGGATTACATGTAATCTGTTACATGTAAAGGATTACAAAAAAAATGGTAACATATAATCCATTACGTTACCAGTAAAATATTGTAATCAGATTACAGATTCTTTTAGAAAAACTAGATGCTTACTTCGAGGATTATTTTAAAAATTCAGAAAGGATTTTTTGCAAAAAATATTTTGACACTTCTCTGTTTTCTCAATGACGTTCAAATAAGCATCGCGAAAAAGGCGCAAATTTACATTTGTTCCACCTGACCACAAGTCAGAGACCACTATGATGACACGCCAAATGTGTTTGATGGATCGTGGGGAAAAGAGCAGGAATAGGCTTTTGTAGGCTACTGTCCAAGCTATGTCTTCCAATGGTGCGACTATCGGCATCGAAAGATGATCCAACTGGAATAAACGCTTGGGAGGTGAGGATGACAGCAGTGGTGTAGTCTACGGCGACACGGGATGTCACTTATTATCGATATCTACATAGCGCGTTGATGTGAATCACACTGCTGCTCTCTAATTTAGCTATTTTCGCCTTGCGGATTGCGGTTGTTGTGGATGGCTGTACAGAAATCTAAATGTATATTTGAACAATAATGGTTGAATTCAAGAAGTTTAAGCTGCCTATCAATCATTGTTTTTGAAACCAGTGGACAGCCAGTGAAAAATGTGGTCTTGCAACAGCTGCTTAGTGGAGATCCCAGCCTATGGAATAACAGCTGCATAGTGGAGATCCCAGCCTATGGAATAAAAGTGGGGCTTTTACTGCTCAATCTAATCCATGCTGATGAATAAATAAATCCATAGGCCTAATGGACACATGCTCAAACTCGCACACTTTTGAAAGACTTAAAGGGGCAATCTGTAGTTGAGACATCAATTTTGGGATTTATAAATTATATATACACTACCAGTCAAATGTTTGGACACACCTACTCATTCAAGGGTTTATCTTTATTTTTTACTATTTTCTACATTGTAGAGTAACAGTGAAGACATCAAAACTATGAAATAACACATATGGAATCATGTTGTAAACAAAAAAAGTGTTAAACAAATCAGAATATATTTTATATTTGAGATTCTTCAAAGTAGCCACCCTTTGCCTTGATGACAGCTTTGCAGACTCTTGGCATTCTCTCAATGAGGTAGTCACCTGGAACGCATTTCAATTAACAGGTGTGCCTTGTTAAAAGTTAATTTGTGAAATGTCTTTCCTTCTTAATGCGTTTGTGCCAGTCAGTTGTGTTGTGACAAGGTAAGGGTGGTATACAGAAGATAGCCCTATTTGGTAAAAGACCAAGTCCATATTATGGCAAGAACAGCTCAAATAAGCAAAGAGAAACGATAGTCCATCATTACTTTAAGACATGAAGGTCAGTCAATCCGGAACATTTCAATAACTTTGAAAGTTTCTTTAAGTCACCTAAAGGACTCTCAGACCATGAGAAACAAGACTCTCTGATCTGATGAAACCAACATTCAACACTTTGGCCAGAATGCCAAGCGTCAAGTTTGGAGGAAACGTGGCACCATCCCTACGGTGAAGCATGGTGGTGGCAGCATCATGCTGGGGGGATGTTTTTCAGTGGCAGGGACTAGGAGACTAGTCAGGATCGAAGGAAAGATGAACGGAGCAAAGTACAGAGAGATCCTTGTTTAAAACCTGCTCCAGAGCGCTCAGGACCTCAGACTGGGGCGAAGGTTCACCTTCCAACAGGACAACGACCCTGAACACACAGCCAACACAACACAGGAGTGGCTTCGGGGCAAGTCTCTGAATGTCCTTGAGTGGCCCAGCCAGAGCCCGGACTTCAACCCGATCTAACGTCTCTGGAGAGACCTAAAAATAGCTGTGCAGCAACACTTCCCATCCAACCTGATAGATATTGAGAGGATCTGCAGAAAATAATGGGAGAAACTCCCCAAATACAGGTGTGCCAAGCTTGTAGAGTCATACCCAAGAAGCCTCGGGCTGTAATCACTGCCAAAGGTGCTTCAACTAAGTACTGAGTAAAGGGTCTGAATATTTATGTAAATGTGATATTTCAGTTTTTTCCTTGGTCATTATGGGGTATTGTGTGTAGATTGAGGAGGGGGGAAAAAATACAAATGAATAAATTTTAGAATAAGGCTGTAATGTACATTTTTTTGGTAGAAAGTCAATGGGTCAGAATACTTTGAATGGATCCTTTGTTTGCCATTGGACATTACATTCTGTAGTGTTTTAATTGATGTATTTTATTATTTTGATGGTTAAATCTCCTGGTGTTGTGTTGGCATCCTGGCATCCCCTTTTGACAGTGACACGCCCATACACACACACACACACATACACACACACACACTTTCCACCCCACACCCGTCCGTTTAAAACATGTACACGTTATCTCCTGTTAGGGCCTACATATATATTTAAGAATATAATGTCCATTCCACCATCGTGTCTCAAATAATCATTCTATGAGTTATCATTTCCATACTATATTTTTCATTTAATTGTTTCTTTCCAATTGGTTATTTGTGGTCCCAGTTGTTTAAGCCAATTTCTGTTATATGTTTAAATGCTTTTATTCTAGTTATCTGTTTAAATGCTGTTGTCTAGTTATCTGTTTAAATGCTGTTGTCTAGTTATCTGTTTAAATGCTGTTGTCTAGTTATCTGTTTAAATGCTGTTGTCTAGTTATCTGTTTAAATGCTGTTAGTCTAGTTACCTGTTTAAATGCTTTTATTCTAGTTATCTGTTTAAATGCTGTTATTCTAGTTACCTGTTTAAATGCTTTTATTCTAGTTACCTGTTTAAATGCTTTTATTCTAGTTATCTGTTTAAATGCTGTTGTCTAGTTAACTAGAATAACAGCATTTACACAGGTAACTAGACAACAGCATTTAAACAGATAACTAGAATAACAGCATTTACACAGGTATCTGTTTAAATGCTGTTATTCTAGTTATCTGTTTAAATGCTGTTATTCTAGTTACCTGTTTAAATGCTGTTAGTCTAGTTATCTGTTTAAATGATTTTATTCTGAAGAGGTATTTATCAGAGTAGAGGAACATGAGGGGTTCATGAAGGGGTTCTCCCCGAGAGTATGTGTTCTGATTTAGAGAAAGCGAACGTTTGAACGTATCGTCCAATACTTTGTATACTGCAATCCAGAAATGATTGAGGACTGAGCGGGAATATAATAGGCGGGTATGGTTAGCTCTGTTCTCCCTACGGTAACGCCAGCAACTTGGTGTGATGTCACGGTTCTATTATTTTCATTGTATTATAGGAGTTTTCCAAGAGTATTACCTCCAGAGTAGAGAGTTGGTTGTCTTGGACATGTTTCTTGATATGTCCTCTTTGGTCATCACTATTTGCAGCTCGTCTTCTCAATTAGTTACCACTATAATATTCTAATTTTTTGTTTCTTCTTGGATAATTCTGTATATGTCCCCCCAGCACATTCTTAGCATTTTATTGGTTATAGGTCTTTGCTATATATTTAATTAAAAGGATGTATATAACTAAGCGTTTAATTAAGTCCCACTGCTTTAGTAAGATAGCTTCTTGCTTGTAAATAATTGTAAAACTGAGAGTTCTGGATGTTGCACTTTTTTTGGATAGATTCTCAATTCTATTCGCTCAAATAAGCCTCACATAGTAAATTACAAATAGTAAATTAGCAATTTGCTTGACCAATTTCGACACTCTCTCGTTGACTTCAATGCAACAAAAAACAAAAGCACACTTCGTGGGTTTATTTTCATGGACAGATTTTGGGGCTGAGTAAAAAAAAACAAAGATGTTTTATAACTAAACCAAGATAACCCACAACCTTGTCGTTTCAAACGGAAACAAATGAGTCATAGTGTGCAGAACAAACAAGGAGGTGGGGCAGAGCCAAGCACGATTTAGCGAGAACCTATTGGTTCGTTCTAGCATGTATTTTCATACTTCTAAGTGAAGCAAGTCTAACATGGTAAAGTCTGTCGTAACATATTTTAGATTTAGGAAACAGAAAACTGTATTGAGATTAAATATTTAATTAAATTAGAAGAATGTTGGACAACATTCATCCAGTGGGGGTGTGTGGGGGGCGGTTACAATAGACGTTATTGTTGTCATATCGTTTTCATGTGGTGCGATACTGTTGTGTTCCACCTAAAGCCGTCCCTCTAGTTAAATGTCTGGGTTAAATTAGTGTTCCGCGTTGCCACTGTCTAATAACGGATGTAAAAAAATAAAAAAATAAAAAAAAGAAGGAACGATTAGCAAAAAAATGTGTTATGTAAAAATTATTTCATACTCCACATTTTAGGGGGGCCACAGAGGGGGTCCAAAAGTGTTGTCACAGGGCACTGCCCCCAGTGCATTCATCTCGTTCAATCTTCTCCCACGGATATTTGAAGAGTGACCATATTTGGTAGTGAACAATGCCAAACGGATGCTTCAAATTGTATACATCCGGTGGAGAAAACCCCCCACATGTGTCATTGTTGTATCTGCGGTTCGCCCGGTCCACATCTGGTCTGGAGGGGGAAAGACGGCCAAACCGGGGCGGTACAGCGACAGCACGGGACCGACTTCAGACAGACAACGACGTATTTCAAGGTATTCCCTGCTACACGTACAGCGCGTTTAGATCACATACACCGAGTTATAACGTCGATTAGAAGAGGCGGGGAACCTGCCGATAGAAGTTACGGTAGCTACTGTAGTTAGACATAGCGTTAGTTACGGTAGTTAGACAGCGTTAGTTACGGTAGCTACGGTAGTTAGACAGCGTTAGTTACGGTAGCTACGGTAGTTAGACATAGCGTTAGTTACGGTAGTTAGACAGCGTTAGTTACGGTAGCTACGGTAGTTAGACAGCGTTAGTTACGGTAGCTACGGTAGTTAGACAGCGTTAGTTACGGTAGCTACGGTAGTTAGACAGCGTTAGTTACGGTAGCTACTGTAGTTAGACATAGCGTTAGCTACTGTAGTTAGACATAGCGTTAGCTACTGTAGTTAGACATAGCGTTAGCTACTGTAGTTAGACATAGCGTTAGCTACTGTAGTTAGACATAGCGTTAGCTACTGTTTGATAGACATGTTAGTAGCTTTAACCTCATGCGTAAACAAACAAAATAAAACCAAAGTAGCCGAATACTTAGTGTACATTAGTGTGTGAAGTAGCCGACTACTTAGTGTACATTAGTGTGTGAAGTAGCCGACTACTTAGTGTACATTAGTGTGTGAAGTAGCCGACTACTTAGTGTACATTAGTGTGTGAAGTAGCCGACTACTTAGTGTACATTAGTGTGTGAAGTAGCCGACTACTTAGTGTACATTAGTGTGTGAAGTAGCCGCTTGGGTACCAAAGCAGGTAGTTGTGAACGGCTCCATCCGAAACAGAGCTAGCTTGCTAGCAAAACAATGGACTGGATATGGCGGGGGTTTGTTGACAGACACCGTGGCGATGTAAGCATGTCAGTCTTGGTGGGAAAACGAGAGAAAAAAAATGTTCTTTATTTATTTTGTACATTCTTGCAAAGCCACTACACATTATGTACACTATAACGGTGTCTACAAACTGTGAGGGCCTACATAAAGCTGTCCCCACAGCAGAGCTTTCTATTCAGCACCATGGTGGAGTGCATCCTTACCACTGCTACAGCTGGCTATCAGCAGAGCCTTGTCTTGGCAGCGAAACAGTTCATTCAGCCTCATTTACTGCTTTTTTTTTTAGCATAGCTGATATGGCTGACTTGCTTAAACAAATGTGGTTTCTACTGACAATTGAGATGTACAAACTATGGCATAAGGGGATGATGAGCGGATAAGAGGCAGTTCGTAATTTCAATTTTAAGAAATTCATGAGCGAGCTAGGACGGCTGTAGTCAATATAACTATTCATTCAGCACTTTTGAAATGTACAGCGACAGAGGCCGTTCTTACAGTATTCTCCCTGCACACCAAGTCAGAACCGTAGGACAAATAAAGGGGGCGTATAAGCAGACAATGAAAGCTCTTACAATATTCAATGATTACGTTTCTCTAAACCAGGCTATAGGCTACATGTGCACCACCAAGTCAGAACAGTAGGTGAAACTATGAGGGGGAAAGGGACCAAATGATTAGGGTGAGGCACATGGGCTACTAACAGCTTACTACACAACATACACTTAGTATTACTTATCTACAGTATTACTTATCTACAGTATGCATATCTCCCTGGCATATTACATCATTTATGCAGCAGCATACAATACATTTTTGGACCTTGTTGTGCTGTGCTCACTTAACAAGAAGGTGGCGCGGCGATCTTTCTTGTGGGCAAATTTTGTCAGCAAATTGTGGCATTCTCTGGATATATGGTACTTTCAAGACAACTGGGAACTCTGTGGGGGACTAAAAAACAAGGTCGAATCATGACGTCAGTGATCTTCAGGTTGGAGATCTGGAAAGAGGCCAGAGTTTCCGACTTCCGACGGTCGAATGACCGTTCAAAACTTATTTTCCCAGTCAGCGCTACCCCCCTCGAGTTCCCAGAAGTCATGCAGGATTGACAGCATGGCCAATGTAGTTCATCTTTTCTGGCTGATGGTGTTGCATGTGAATGTTTATCCTTTTAAGCTTAGAAAAGAGACCCTTACACACAGCAGGCTATTGATTGCTTTGCAGTTAGCCACTGATTCCTTCCAAACCACTCCGTGTTGAATTTGCGATTTCCAACTTGTTGTGTAATGTTTATGTCCAACGGCCGATGAGCACCGATACGTTTCATCTATAATTTCTCTTCATAATTTACAAGGATTGAAAAGGATTTGCCAGTAGATTGTCGACATGATTCATGATGATGATGATGATGATGACTGCTAGCTAAGAATTTGAAAGTATGATGTTGACATGATCAGTCCAATCAAAGCTATGGTAGATATAATGTGATTTGACCTCATTTTATCTGTGGCCAATGACCTTGAGCCTTCTTGAATGGGCACTTCTAATGTAATTCTATGGCTGCTCCCAAGGGTCTTCAATTTTCGAGCTCTCCCTGTAGATTTTGCGACTACGTAGTGTGCCCATGAGTGACAGACCACTGAACCAATCACCGAGCAACTAGAGAACATTACCCACCCCTATGCTCTGCATTTTCCGCTGGCTGCCCCACCACCACAGAAAGCACTGAGCCAGGCTGAAACGCCTGCGTTTTGGAGCTGCCCTACCACCACAGAAAGCACTGAGCCAGGCTGAAACGCCTGCGTTTTGGAGCTGCCCCACCACCACAGAAAGCACTGAGCTAGGCTGAAACGCCTGCATTTTGGAGCTTCCCCACCACCACAGAAAGCACTGAGCTAGGCTGAAACGCCTGCGTTTTGGAGCTGCCCCTCCACCACAGAAAGCACTGAGCTGGGCTGAAACGCCTGCGTTTTGGAGCTGCCCTACCACCACAGAAAGCACTGAGCTGGGCTGAAACGCCTGCGTTTTGGAGCTGCCCTACCACCACAGAAAGCACTGAGCTGGGCTGGAACGCCTGCGTTTTGGAGCTGCCCTACCACCACAGAAAGCACTGAGCTGGGCTGAAACGCCTGCGTTTTGGAGCTGCCCTACCACCACAGAAAGCACTGAGCTGGGCTGAAACGCCTGCATGTTGGAGCTGCCCTACCACCACAGAAAGCACTGAGCCAGGCTGAAACGCCTGCGTTTTGGAGCTGCCCTACCACCACAGAAAGCACTGAGCCAGGCTGAAACGCCTGCGTTTTGGAGCTGCCCTACCACCACAGAAAGCACTGAGCTAGGCTGAAACGCCTGCGTTTTGGAGCTGCCTTACTCAAGAAAACCAAAAAGAGACCATGTTTGTATGCAGCTTTATTAACTCAGTTATTACCTTATTTGTTTTTTTTCATTGTTTGCAAACTGATATGTGACACGTATTAATTCCAAAATAACATGCAAAACTGGCAACAATAAAACATTAAAAAAGCAGACATTGAATATCCCTTTGAGCATGGTGAAGTTATTAATTACACGCTGGATGGCGTTAGGGGAGGGTTTGGCCGGGGGTGGGCTGCACTTGGCTAATCGCGCTCAGCGACTCTCTGTGGCGGGTTGTGACGCCGGCTGACTTCGGTCGTCAGTTGAACAGTGTCTCCTCTGACGCATTGGTGCTGCTGGCTTCCGGTTTAAGCGAGCGGGTGTTTAGAAGCGCGGTTAGGCGGATCATGTTTTCGGGAGGACGCGTGACTCTACCTTCGCCTCCAGAACCCATTGGGGAGTTGCAGCGATGAGACAAGATAGAAGTCATGAAATTGGGGAGAGGGAAAAAGGAATAGAAATATTCCAAAACATGCGTCCTGTTTTCAATAAGGCAGAGATGCCCTCCTGTAGGTTTCCACTCCAACCCTGTTCCTGGAGAGATGCCCTCCTGTAGGTTTCAACTCCAACCCTGTTCCTGGAGAGATGCCCTCCTGTAGGTTTCCACTCCAACCCTGTTCCTGGAGAGAGGTTGGAGTTTGACTCTCCCACCCATAGCCATCCACTAGCCTCTCCACTAGCCCTGATGTCTGGCTCTAGAGCTGTTCTATCAGCAGGTCATCCAAATGGCACCCTATTCCCTATGTAGTGCACTACTTTTAACCAGGACTGGCACCCTATTCCCTATGTAGTGCACTACTTTTAACCAGGACTGGCACCCTATTCCCTATGTAGTGCACTACTTTTAACCAGGACTGGCACCCTATTCCCTATGTAGTGCACTACTTTTAACCAGGACTGGCACCCTATTCCCTATGTAGTGCACTAATTTGTAACAGTAGTGCACTATACATAGGGTAAAGGACCATTTTGGATGTACTCTTGAGTCTAGAATTAGACTAGTGTGAACTCTGTGGACTGGCAGAGTCTGTGCTGCAGGGCTGGCATTGAGGAGGAGGCCAGATGGGGTTAGGTTTGGGTGGTGATCTTAAGCATGTTGAGGAAGAGCCAGCTAGACGTGGGAGGTGGGAAAGACATGACCTCCGCTCCCCTCTGTCCCAGCTGATGGGGCTTTGCCAGTCAAGTCTCATACACACACACACACACACACACACACACACTCTGCTGGGGCTTCGGGCTGTCAGAGGATAGCTGGTCACTGGCAGCAGTCCTGCATGCTTGTACGTAATATAATATAGTCCATGTGTATTTGGGCAGCTGACGTTTATATATATATATATATATATATATATATATATATATATATATATATATATATATATATATATATATATATATATATATATATATATATATATATATATATATATATATATATATATAATTGAGGCAGCTGTGTTTTATGCAAACAATTTGCACAGTGTCAGTTCAGTCGGTGAAGCTTTTTATATAGACTGTTTTTCAATAATTCTCCTTTTTGTATTTCCTCCCAACAGTAATGGGCTGATTCTGAAACCCAGCGCCATCATCCAACATGGGGAGGGAAAGGAAATGCATTCTCTGTCAGATCGTGTACAGCTCCAAACAGGTACAACTTTTTCAAAGCAACGACTGCCTTCAGATATATATATATATATATATATATATATATATATTTTTTTTTTTAAAAGCCTCCTGGAAAGAAACCGGGTCGTTATCAGCCTACATATTATTGTTTTTTTTATAAGGCGCTTTTCTAAAACCTAAAGATAATGCTTTTATCGCCATTACCTTTTTTTTGTTTTGATAATGTCATGCCCGTCTTCAGATGCGAATGGTTTGTGTCCGTGTGTCCCCAGGAGATGGACGAGCATGTGAAGAGCATGCTGCATCATCGTGAACTGGAGAACCTGAAGGGCAGGTGAGAACTACTGCCCGACTTACACTGACCTGCCCATGTGCCGAACCTTCACTAACTAACCCATCTGCTGAACCTTCACTAACTAACCCATGTACCGGTACACAACTTTTTCAGGAGATGATTCTGCAACTCCTGTCAAGTCTTGTGATCAGGAAAACCTTCCGGCACTAGACATTTGGTCACGTGTGTGTGTGTGATTGGTCACGTGTGCCCGGCATAATCTGGAAAATGGGTAGGGGCACAGCTGCCACAACTATGGCATATATCTATATATCTACAATCTGACTGGAACAACAGTCTCTGACCAGCTGACTGGAACAGGGCCTAACATTTTATTTTTGGCCCATCAGCCGCTATGGTAGGTAGATAAATTAGATTAAAAAAAATGACCGTACTTTATGTAATGTTTTGTTGTTGTTGACCTGGAGTCTTTTAACCAAAAATATCAGATGAGACAAAATGTTCAACTGGCCCCTTTTTTATAAGGGTGGGAGGTTACCGTGGTAACGGGGCCACTCGCATCGTGTCACGCTTTTGTCTGTGTGTGAGATTTGGGATCTGGCTAGGGGCGTCTCTTCACTATCAGCTGAAGCGGCAGGCTCAAACTAACGTTGAAAAAAAAAAAACAACCGAGCTTTGGCAACGGAACAATGTAAATAACTAAGAAACACAAAGGACAAAGTCTCGCCATGTAGACTTTGGAGTAAATTGGACTAATATTTTATGCCTGTGTGCAGAGCGTCTCCAAAAATGAATCTCAGCACTTCAGTCAGTGTACACAGCTTCCCCTGCCAGGCGGTGGCACCAGGTGGGATATAGGATTCATATTTCTTTGTGCGATTAGCAGCTATATGAAACAAAAAACCAGCAGGAATACTTTGAAAACCGCCACTGCAGCATTTTCCTTAAAAAAAAATAAAAAAACACAACTTGCATGTCCTCATACTTGACTTTGACTATATCTATTTGTGAATGTAATGTTCCCACTGTAGCCCTGCTAGTTGACCACCCGCCAACGTGGCTGGTGAAATGGACATTCTTACCCGCCAGTACCTAAATCTAACCGCATTTGGCGGGTGTTAAATTTATGCCCTGGACTGAAACAACAGGCCCAACTTAGGACCAACTGACTGGAGCACCCAACAGGCCCAACTGACTGGAGCAACGGGCCCTCGACGGACGGACTGACTGGAGCAACGGGCCCCCGACGGACGGACTGACTGGAGCAACGGGCCCCCGACGGACGGACGGACTGGAGCAACGGGCCCCCGACGGACGGACGGACGGACTGACTGGAGCAACTTAGGACCAACTGACTGGAGCAACGGGCCCCCGACCGACCGGAGCAACTTAGGACCAACTGACTGGAGCAACGGGCCCCCGACCGACCGGAGCAACTTAGGACCAACTGACTGGAGCAACGGGCCCCAGACCGACCGACCGACTGACTGGAGCAACAGGCCCCAGACCGACCGACTGACTGGAGCAACTTAGGACCAACTGACTGGAGCAACGGGCCCCAGACCGACCGACCGACTGACTGGAGCAACGGGCCCCAAACCGACCGACCGACTGACTGGAGCAACTTAGGACCAACTGACTGGAGCAACGGGCCCCCGACCGACCGTCTGACTGGAGCAACGGGCCCCCGACCGACCGTCTGACTGGAGCAACGGGCCCCCGACCGACCGTCTGACTGGAGCAACGGGCCCCCGACCGACCGTCTGACTGGAGCAACGGGCCCCCGACCGACCGTCTGACTGGAGCAACGGATTGCGGGTATGTCCCTAATGGCACCCTATTCCCTACATAGTGCGCTACTTTTTGACTAGAGTCCTACAGGCCTTGGTCAAAAGAAGTGCACTAAATGGGAGATGGGGTGTCATGTGGGACGCAGTCTTCACTCTGAAACTATTTCAAGTGACTGTCCTGGAGATTACTGAAATATGTGACCGCAGCGCGCGGGCTCTTAACTGTGACATCTAGGGGAAAGGAGAAAGGGGAATGTGTTAGAATTTCTAGCATACATTTTGTTAGTTCAGGTTGTTTTTAAGATAAATAAGTATACTGTATAATCATTAGTTCACGAGTTCCTAGTCTAGGTGACATTCGACTCTTTCTTAGATGACTTTTCAAATATTGTTCCTTTTTATTTAGAATGAATTAACTTCTTTGTCGTTGACAGTAAAATGGACATGCATTTGCAGACGTTGTCCCCTTTTTTCTGTGAGAATTGCAGTCCACCACAAACCTATGAACAAAACACATTTTGAATAGAGACTATATGCAAAGATATAGCCTGTATTGAGTCACTGATTACGATAATCAACCCATTGTGTTTTTTTTGTTGCCCTTGTGCCCTTCGTACCATTTGCACAAGACAAAACGGAAACACTTCCAAATCGAACCCAAACCTTATCAATGAGTCAACGGACCTCGGCTCCCCGACGATCCGAACAGCCAATGACAGTTTCTGAGAGGGTCGAACCGTAGCTCGATAAAGGTCACGGTACCACTCAGCCCCTCTACAGTGTGACAAACTGGGAGAGGTTTGTGTAGGCGTCCTAAATAGAACCCTATTCCCTATAGTGGGCTGTGGTCAACAGTAGTGCACTATATAGCGCGTAGGGGTTCCATATAGGATGCATACTTCTGTGGTGAATTATCTACAGCTGCTGCTTGGCCAAGGCTCCGGTTACAACCAGCCTCCTGATTGGTCCACAGGCTAAGCAGCTCCACAGTTGGGTATTCAGTAGGATGAAGTGAAGACTGATACCAAGGGGGCGGGCGGTGAGGGGTTATCTGAGGTGCATAGCAGAAATAGAGAGAGGCTGGCTGAGGACGAGCCCCAGAGCACACCGGACTACCACCATGACAGCAGCAGGGCGCTAGGCTGAGGCTGCCGTCCCTCCCTTCCCAAGAGGGTGCGCCTGTCTCCACATCGGCCACAGCACGCACGACTGCGCTCCGTTAGCTGCCTGGATGGCTATGTAGTGTGTACCGTTGGGGGATAAACGTTACCATGCTACCGACGACACACAGCCTCCTGCCGTCCCCCCCACCAAACCGCCGCCACCAGCCCGCTGGAAACACCTTGAAGATGTTCATGAAGACTTGACCAGCAGATCTTAACTCTTTTTATTTTTCTTAAAACGACAGAAAATAATACGTCATTTTGCCTCCTGATCTCTGAAGAATAAAAGAAACGGGAAGAGTATATATATATATTTTTTTTAATAAGGATTGTTGAGTATTCTCCCTTCCTTTTTATTACATTGAATTATTCCTTAAACGTTAGAGCCGGTGTTGTCCAAGTGCTCCGCAGACGAACAGGGAGAACCGGACCAGTCGTGACTAGAAGCGCAGAGCACCATGCCAGAGGGGGTTATTGAGAGCCCGCTGTCCCCTTCCCTCCCCAGGGACTGTGGCCATGAGTGCCGGGTGTGCCGGGTGACCATGGCGAGCCTAACGGACTACGCCAACCACATATCCAGCAGGGTGCACAAGCAGCGCGCGGAGACGGCGGAACGGGAGGGTGCGGGGAACGACCAGGAAGAGGAGTACTTCGACAAGGATCTGGTCAAACTGATCGAGACCCGGAGGGAAGTGATCAGGTAAGAGGGGGTCGGGGGTCATCTCCCACACGTATTTGTCTGTCTGCTAAAGGTTTTCATTTAACTCTTGATGATTTGGATATATTTGTTCCTGGGTTTTGGGAAACATTTTGGAATGAGAGCTAAGAACTTCTTAATGGCCGTAGTCTGATCGTAACGTATTGTCATCATGTTTGGTCTGATGTTTGGTCTGTGCGTCTGGACTAGTGGACCATGTATAGTCACGTATCATGTGTCACGGTTGGTCACTCTTCTCATTTAGCTGTGACGTGAACCGTACTGCTGCTCATAGAGGTAGAAAGAGGGCTGTAGATGAGTATAAGGCTAACCCATAATGGCACAGCTACAAAGAGGAGACCTCTTTCTATCTCTATGGTTGCTGCTCATAGAGCCCAGGGCAGAGGGAGGGAGGGATGGAGGGAAGGGGTCGTGTGTCAGGGTTACATACTAAAAAAAGCATTACAGGCACAGCACTCTCTCACTCACTCCAGCTTGACCACATTCCACACCGTGTCCTCTATGGCTTCTAGAAGGAGTGTTCACAGAAACCATCCTCAACTTAGTAATAGATGATAATTACTAAGATCCCATAGACCTTTGACCTGTATATCTGACCTACGTATCATAGACCTTTTGACCTGTATATCTGGCCTACGTATCATAGACCTTTGACCTGTATATCTGGCCTACGTATCATAGACCTTTGACCTGTATATCTGGCCTACGTATCATAGACCTTTGACCTGTATATCTGGCCTACGTATTATGTGACACAGTTTCCACACAGCGTTGAAAGACTAAGCCGTAGGCCAGGGATCATCAACTTAATTATTGAGCGGATGGTCGGGGGGTCCGGAACATAATTACAAATAGCCTAATTTGTAGACTGCAAATTGACAGCAAGAAGCCCAAAACAGATATAATATTTGACTAAAACATCATTTCAAATATTGCTTACATTTTGTATATGATCTCTCTAATTATGCGTGTGAATATTCGGGAACAGATTTCCAAAATTCAAATCACTTGGCGCTGATTTCCTGGTGATTTTTAGTCTTTTTTTTTTTAATGTCCTGTCCCCCCAAAAAACACAAACAATTTTGGCTCAGAAAACTCAAATAAAACCACCCGTGGGCCAAATTCGGACCGCGGGCCGCCAGTTGGGGAACCCTGCCCTGGGCTATAGGAAGGACTTTCAGTGGAAACTGAAATGGGTCTTAAGAGGCCTAAGGATGTTTGAGGCTTGTCCAACTAGAACAGTAGGGATAGTGTGTGTGTGTTATGATTGTCACCAGCAGTCGGCTTGCAGCTGTCCCTGTCCCCTTGTCATATGACAGACCTTCTGCCTGGGCCGCAGCCACAGACCTCGTGGAGTTTAACACTCTGGGCTGGGGCATGTCCCAAATGCCACACTATTCCTTATAGTTGCCTGGAACCTGGTCAAAAGCACTGCACTGTATAGGGTGCTGTTTGGAATGCACCCCCGGGGCACAGGAGGACCGTGCCAAAACTCGCTGCTGCTGCCAACTGGGGGAAATTGATATTGTTGCTAGGCAGACTTTCAAATGTCACAATTAGTATGGTTACATGCACACAATAATACGTTTGTTGTGAATAGTCAGATTAATATAATAGTTTATTGTGTATAGTCAGATTAATAGAATCGTTTATTGTGTACCGATCGCTGCCCGCCCGTCCAGCATCACTACTCTGGACGGTTCTGACTTAGAATATGTGGACAACTACAAATACCTAGGTGTCTGGTTAGACTGTAAACTCTCCTTCCAGACTCACATCAAACATCTCCAATCCAAAATTAAATCTAGAATCGGCTTCCTATTTCGCAAACAAAGCATCCTTCACTCATGCTGCCAAACATACCCTCGTAAAACTGACTATCCTACCGATCATCAACTTCGGCGATGTCATTTATAAAATAGCCTCCAACACTCTACTCAGCAAATTGAATGCAGTCTATCACAGTGCCATCTGTTTTGTCACCAAATCCCCATATACTACCCACCACTGCGACCTGTACGCTCTCGTTGGCTGGCCCTCGCTTCATACTCGTCGCCAAACCCACTGGCTCCAGGTCATCTACAAGTCCCTGCTAGGTAAAGCCCCGCCTTATCTCAACTCACTGGTCACCATAGCAGCACCCACCCGTAGCACGCGCTCCAGCCGGTATATCTCACTGGTCACCCCCAAAGCCAATTCCTCCTTTGGCCGCCTTTCCTTCCAGTTCTCTGCTGTCAGTGACTGGAACGAACTACAGAAATCACTGAAGCTGGAGACTCATATCTCCCTCACTAGCTTTAAGCACCAGCTGTCAGAGCAGCTCACTGCACCTGCACATAGCCCATCTGTAAACAGCCCAACCAACTACCTCATCCCCATACTGTATTTATTTATCTTGCTCCTTTGCACCCCAGTAACTTGCACATTTATATTCTGCACATCTACCATCCCAGTGTTTAATTGCTATATTGTAATTACCTCGCCACCATGGCCTATTTATTAACCTACCTCCCTTATCTTACCTCATT
Source organism: Brachymystax lenok tsinlingensis (assembly GCA_030435695.1). Classification (NCBI taxonomy): domain Eukaryota; kingdom Metazoa; phylum Chordata; class Actinopteri; order Salmoniformes; family Salmonidae; genus Brachymystax; species Brachymystax lenok. The sequence continues at coordinate 42,875,604 of CM059786.1, read as the reverse complement.
TGCACTCACTGTGTATAGACTTTTTTCATTGTTCTACTGTATTATTGACTATACGTCTGTGTATTCCATGTGTAACTCTGTTGTTTGTGTCGAACTGCTCTGCTTTATCTTGGCCAGGTCGCAGTTGTAAATGAGAACTTGTTCTCAACTGGCCTACCTGTATTATGACATCATATAGAACTACCTGGTTAAATAAAGGTGAAATATAACAGTCAGATTAATAGAATAGTTTGTGTATAGTCAGATTAATAGAATAGTTTGTATAGTCAGATTAATAGAATAGTTTGTGTATAGTCAGATTAATAGAATAGTTTGTATAGTCAGATTAATAGAATAGTTTGTGTATAGTCAGATTAATAGAATAGTTTGTGTATAGTCAGATTAATAGAATAGTTTGTGTATAGTCAGATTAATAGAATAGTTTGTGTATAGTCAGATTAATAGAATAGTTTGTGTATAGTCAGATTAATAGAATAGTTTGTGTATAGTCAGATTAATAGAATAGTTTGTGTATAGTCAGTTTAATAGAATAGTTTGTGTATAGTCAGATTAATAGAATAGTTTGTGTATAGTCAGATTAATAGAATAGTTTGTGTATAGTCAGATTAATAGAATAGTTTGTGTATAGTCAGATTAATAGAATAGTTTGTGAATAGTCAGATTAATAGAATAGTTTGTGAATAGTCAGATTAATAGAATAGTTTGTGAATAGTCAGATTAATAGAATAGTTTGTGTATAGTCAGATTAATAGAATAGTTTGTGTATAGTCAGATTAATAGAATAGTTTGTGTATAGTCAGATTAATAGAATAGTTTGTGTATAGTCAGATTAATAGAATAGTTTGTGTATAGTCAGATTAATAGAATAGTTTGTGTATAGTCAGATTAATAGAATAGTTTGTGTATAGTCAGATTAATAGAATAGTTTGTGTATAGTCAGATTAATAGAATAGTTTATTGTGTATAGTCAGATTAATAGAATAGTTCCATTAAAATGTTTACATACTTTGCAAGAAGAACCATTTCCCTAAAAGAGAAAATCCTGTTTGCATGGACACATCTGAAATTAGGCTACCTGATAAACGTTCTGTCACAGCAACAGTGTTATTTTTGGGAGGCCTATTTTGATTCTGAGTTCAATGCATACCTACAGTAGGCTATATGAAAGGCTCCGTAGACTAGATGTATGAATGATGTTACAGTAGGCTATATCACGAAAGGCTAGCATTTATTGAACTAGGGCTGATTCAGGACAGACAGTAGAACTGCAGTGTAAAAATGCATATGCCAGTCAGATGAACGGGAGCTGTGAGTGGCTTTGACTTGTGTGTGTGTGTGTGTGTGTGTGTGTTTTCTCTCATGTCTCCAGGAGAGCGGAGGAGGCTGCAGCAAAGCGTGCCAGAGAGGAGGAGGAGAGTAAGAAACGTCAGCAACAGATCCAGAAGTGGAGTGACGCACGGCAGTACTTCTGCCAGAAGGGGGCGTCGTGGGACTGGAGGTACCCCAACAAAACCCCGCCGCCACCGCCACCTCGGAAATGCAAGGGGCCCGTCTGGCAGGGGCAAGGGGGCTGGGACTGCAGCTCTAACCCTGCTGGGGGTCGAAGTCCCTGGGAGACCCAGGAGGACATCAGGTTTAACTGGCACAACAGGAAACAGGGCCGCAGTGCCACCTGGCACGCCCAGGAACCACCCAACTTCTCCAAGTGGAGCGCTGGACAGAGAGGCAGCGGCAGCCTGCACAGCAGGGAGGGAACCAATAAGAGATGGCAGCAGGAGGAGTACCTCCAGCCCCCAGCACAGCAGCAGAGAGGAGGGAGGGGACCCTGGCAGCAGAACGGCGAAGGAGGAGGTACTACCAGTCTGTACGTCAGCAGCAGAGGGGGTAATGGACTTCCTGGTGTGCTCGCTGACCCTGTCTTGACGGAAAGGCTGAGCAGCACAGAGTCTCTTCACAGGATGGACTTCACCAGCGACCAGCTGGCTCCAGTCGGGTCTTTCGACCAGATACACCGAGACGGTCACTGTAAACCGCAGGATGACAGCAGGAAGGGTGGACGCCAGAACATGGCCCAGGAAGGGCCAGGCGGTGGAGCAGAACGTGATCGTAACAGCGGCATGGGGCCCAAGGCGTTCGGTAGTAATCCTAAACTAGACAAGGTCTGTCGCTGGTCCCCTTATCCGTCCCATAAGGAGACTCACCCCCACCCTCATCCTCACCCCTCAGAGAAGCACCCAAAGGGTCCTCCTCCTCCCCCAACCTTCCAGATCCCCTCGGCCCAGGGCAGAGATGTGGACCTGAGGCCCAGACGTGACATAACGCTGGGCCTCCACCGCTCCTCGGGTCTGCAGCCGACTCAGTCCAGATGGGACCTGCGAGCAGGCCAGCAGAGAGAAGCACAGCAGCAGAGGTCTCCTGATCACAGTGTAGAAGGGAGGGAACCCAAGAAGCATAGAGACGTCTCGACCAGGATCAGTAGCAGTGATGCCAGCAATGGTCTGAGGACAGACCGACAAACCACCTCCTCTTCCTCATCCTCTGGGTCCACCTCCACCAGACTGAGGGCAGCTAAGCCACCAGAGTGCCTTGAGAAGGGCCTGTCCTCTTCTACCCCCAGCCCCAAGACCCACCGCAGTAGGGCCTCCAGCCCCACCCTCAACCTAACCCCCAGCCCCAAGACCCACCGCAGTAGGGGCTCCAGCCCCACCCTCAACCTAACCCCCAGCCCCAAGACCCACCGCAGTAGGGCCTCCAGTCCTAGCCCCTCTACCACCCCCAGGACCCAGCTGAGCCGAGCCTCCAGCCAGGACTCGGACCAGCCCGTGTTGTCCAGGCACAGAAGCCAGGATTTGGGGAGTAGGCTGGGATCAAAGTCCCCCCAGCAGGACCAGGAGCAGCTGCTGACTGAGATGCTGAGGAGAGCCAAGGAAACACTGCTAGACAAGAGCAGCTCCGTGGAGCTGTCCGCTGTTAACCACGGGACAGAGGGACAGAAGACGGTGTCCAACGACCGTAGGATGGAGAAAAGGGGGAGGAAGATGGTGCTACAGATGGAGGAACAGCAGGTGGAGAGCTCTGAGGGCGTTAAGGTCAGAGACCACAACCCACAGAAGACCTCTAGGCAGACCAGACAGGACAGAGCAGGCAGCAGAGCTAACCTAGCTGAGGACAGAGCTCCTTCTTCTTCTGCTGCTGCTGAGCCTTTGGAGACCGTGATCGAGTTTGTAACGTCTCCCTCAGACAACCACCTGTCTGTTCAGTCTGTCCAGGTCAGCACCTCCACCATGGAGTCCCCAGGGGGGGCTGTGCTCTCTCTCTCTCCCAGGGAGGAGGAGGCGGCGGCGGTGGGGGAGAGGGAGGAGGCGAGGGGCCTGTTGGCTGGAGAGGAGGCCATGGAGGTGGCAGACGCAGAGCTATGGTCAGGCAGTGACCCCTTGAGAACTATCGACCCTAACCTTGACCTCCACACGACGTCTGACCCCTCCTCAGGCTCCACCCAGACCAAACCCACCCTACCCCTCGCCCTAAAGAGGGACCTCACCCGACACATCGGCTCCAAGACCAAGAGCGGCAGCCACGAGCCCAATCTGAACATCGCCCGGCGGATCAGGAATGTGAGCGGGACGAGGAGAGGGGATGCGGAGAAAGATTCGGGGCTGAAGCCAACGCTAAGACAGCTCATCAGCTCCTCAGGGTCACGACGATGTGTCAACTGGGACCAGGTGTACCAGGAAGTCCACAGGAAGAAGCAGCAGCAGGGGAAAGGCATGCCCAGGTGAGAGGTCATCTGGAGAGTTACCTGCAGCAGGTGGAATGACTCCCGTCTCCGATGTGGGAGTGCTGCTCTAGGATCAGTCGTTTTAGATAGTCATATACACTGAGCTCTGTCCATGACAGACTGACCAGGTGAATCCAGGTTTAAAGCTATGATCCTTTATTGATGTCACTTGTTTAGATCCACTTCAGTGTAGATGAAGGGGAGGAGACGGGTTATAGACGGATTTTTAAGCTTTGAGACAATTGAGACATGGATTGTATAGGTGTCCTATTCAGAAGTTGATTGGGCAAGACAAAAGATTTAAGTGTCTTTTTAACAGGGTCTGGTAGTAGATGCCAGGCGCACCAGATTGAGTCCAGAACTGCAACGCTGCTGGGTTTTTCACGCTCAACAGTTCCCCGTGTGAATCAAGAATGGTCCACCACCCAGAGGACATCCAACCAACATGACTCAACTGTGGGAAGCATTGGAGTCAACATGGACCAGCATCCCTGTGGAACGCTTTCAACACCTTGTAGAGTCCATGACCCTGACGAATTGAGGCTGTTCTGAGGGCCAAAGGGGGTGGATGCAACTCAATAATAGGAAGGTGTTCCTAATGTTTGGTGTAGTCAGTCTATAGGAGTTATAGAGAGAAAAGGATACCCGATCCTAGATTAGCTCTGCTACTCTGATGCTTGGCACATACACTCTATTAGGTACACCACCCTGTTCACGGAAATGGTTCGCTCCTACAGACGGTGAGTCGCGTTTGCCGTGGCTTGCTATTTAAAGCAGGCAGACAGGCATTCAGTTACCGTTTGATTGAACAATTAGAATGGGGCAGAACGAGTGATCTAAGCGACGTTCAGCGTGGTCGGATCGACGGTACCAGGCGTGCCGGATCCAGGATCTCAGAAATGGTCGCCCTCCTGGGCTTTTCACGCACGGGTGTCGAGGGTTTACCGAGAACGGTGCGACAAACAATAAACATCCAGTCAGCGGCAGTCCTGTGGGTGATAGCAGCTCGTTGATGAGAGGTCGGCAGTCCTGTGGGTGATAGCAGCTCGTTGATGAGAGGTCGGCAGTCCTGTGGGTGATAGCAGCTCGTTGATGAGAGGTCGGCAGTCCTGTGGGTGATAGCAGCTCGTTGATGAGAGGTCGGCAGTCCTGTGGGTGATAGCAGCTCGTTGATGAGAGGTCGGCAGTCCTGTGGGTGATAGCAGCTCGTTGATGAGAGGTCGGCAGTCCTGTGGGTGATAACAGCTCGTTGATGAGAGGTCGGCCGTCCTGTGGGTGATAGCAGCTCGTTGATGAGAGGTCGGCAGTCCTGTGGGTGATAGCAGCTCGTTGATGAGAGGTCGGCAGTCCTGTGGGTGATAGCAGCTCGTTGATGAGAGGTCGGCAGTCCTGTGGGTGATAGCAGCTCGTTGATGAGAGGTCGGCAGTCCTGTGGGTGATAGCAGCTCGTTGATGAGAGGTCGGCAGTCCTGTGGGTGATAGCAGCTCGTTGATGAGAGGTCGGCAGTCCTGTGGGTGATAGCAGCTCGTTGATGAGAGGTCGGCAGTCCTGTGGGTGATAGCAGCTCGTTGATGAGAGGTCGGCAGTCCTGTGGGTGATAGCAGCTCGTTGATGAGAGGTCGGCAGTCCTGTGGGTGATAGCAGCTCGTTGATGAGAGGTCGGCAGTCCTGTGGGTGATAGCAGCTCGTTGATGAGAGGTCGGCAGTCCTGTGGGTGATAGCAGCTCGTTGATGAGGTCGGCAGTCCTGTGGGTGATAGCAGCTCGTTGATGAGAGGTCGGCAGTCCTGTGGGTGATAGCTCGTTGATGAGAGGTCGGCAGTCCTGTGGGTGATAGCTCGTTGATGAGAGGTCGGCAGTCCTGTGGGTGATAGCTCGTTGATGAGAGGTCGGCAGTCCTGTGGGTGATAGCTCGTTGATGAGAGGTTGGCAGTCCTGTGGGTGATAGCTCGTTGATGAGAGGTCGGCAGTCCTGTGGGTGATAGCTCGTTGATGAGAGGTCGGCAGTCCTGTGGGTGATAGCAGCTCGTTGATGAGAGGTCGGCAGTCCTGTGGGTGATAGCAGCTCGTTGATGAGAGGTCGGCAGTCCTGTGGGTGATAGCTCGTTGATGAGAGGTCGGCAGTCCTGTGGGTGATAGCTCGTTGATGAGAGGTCGGCAGTCCTGTGGGTGATAGCTTCGTTGATGAGAGGTCGGCAGTCCTGTGGGTGATAGCTCGTTGATGAGAGGTCGGCAGTCCTGTGGGTGATAGCTCGTTGATGAGAGGTCGGCAGTCCTGTGGGTGATAGCTTCGTTGATGAGAGGTCGGCAGTCCTGTGGGTGATAGCTTCGTTGATGAGAGGTCGGCAGTCCTGTGGGTGATAGCAGCTCGTTGATGAGAGGTCGGCAGTCCTGTGGGTGATAGCAGCTCGTTGATGAGAGGTCGGCAGTCCTGTGGGTGATAGCAGCTCGTTGATGAGAGGTCGGCAGTCCTGTGGGTGATAGCTCGTTGATGAGAGGTCGGCAGTCCTGTGGGTGATAGCTCGTTGATGAGAGGTCGGCAGTCCTGTGGGTGATAGCTCGTTGATGAGAGGTCGGCAGTCCTGTGGGTGATAGCTCGTTGATGAGAGGTCGGCAGTCCTGTGGGTGATAGCTCGTTGATGAGAGGTCGGCAGTCCTGTGGGTGATAGCTCGTTGATGAGAGGTCGGCAGTCCTGTGGGTGATAGCTCGTTGATGAGAGGTCGGCAGTCCTGTGGGTGATAGCTCGTTGATGAGAGGTCGGCAGTCCTGTGGGTGATAGCAGCTCGTTGATGAGAGGTCGGCAGTCCTGTGGGTGATAGCAGCTCGTTGATGAGAGGTCGGCAGTCCTGTGGGTGATAGCAGCTCGTTGATGAGAGGTCGGCAGTCCTGTGGGTGATAGCAGCTCGTTGATGAGAGGTCGGCAGTCCTGTGGGTGATAGCAGCTCGTTGATGAGAGGTCGGCAGTCCTGTGGGTGATAGCAGCTCGTTGATGAGAGGTCGGCAGTCCTGTGGGTGATAGCAGCTCGTTGATGAGAGGTCGGCAGTCCTGTGGGTGATAGCAGCTCGTTGATGAGAGGTCGGCAGTCCTGTGGGTGATAGCAGCTCGTTGATGAGAGGTCGGCAGTCCTGTGGGTGATAGCAGCTCGTTGATGAGAGGTCGGCAGTCCTGTGGGTGATAGCAGCTGCGTTGATGAGAGGTCGGCAGTCCTGTGGGTGATAGCAGCTCGTTGATGAGAGGTCGGCAGTCCTGTGGGTGATAGCAGCTCGTTGATGAGAGGTCGGCAGTCCTGTGGGTGATAGCTCGTTGATGAGAGGTCGGCAGTCCTGTGGGTGATAGCTCGTTGATGAGAGGTCGGCAGTCCTGTGGGTGATAGCTCGTTGATGAGAGGTCGGCAGTCCTGTGGGTGATAGCTCGTTGATGAGAGGTCGGCAGTCCTGTGGGTGATAGCTCGTTGATGAGAGGTCGGCAGTCCTGTGGGTGATAGCTCGTTGATGAGAGGTCGGCAGTCCTGTGGGTGATAGCTCGTTGATGAGAGGTCGGCAGTCCTGTGGGTGATAGCTCGTTGATGAGAGGTCGGCAGTCCTGTGGGTGATAGCTCGTTGATGAGAGGTCGGCAGTCCTGTGGGTGATAGCAGCTCGTTGATGAGAGGTCGGCAGTCCTGTGGGTGATAGCTCGTTGATGAGAGGTCGGCAGTCCTGTGGGTGATAGCTCGTTGATGAGAGGTCGGCAGTCCTGTGGGTGATAGCAGCTCGTTGATGAGAGGTCGGCAGTCCTGTGGGTGATAGCAGCTCGTTGATGAGAGGTCGGCAGTCCTGTGGGTGATAGCAGCTCGTTGATGAGAGGTCGGCAGTCCTGTGGGTGATAGCAGCTCGTTGATGAGAGGTCGGCAGTCCTGTGGGTGATAGCTCGTTGATGAGAGGTCGGCAGTCCTGTGGGTGATAGCTCGTTGATGAGAGGTCGGCAGTCCTGTGGGTGATAGCTCGTTGATGAGAGGTCGGCAGTCCTGTGGGTGATAGCTCGTTGATGAGAGGTCGGCAGTCCTGTGGGTGATAGCTCGTTGATGAGAGGTCGGCAGTCCTGTGGGTGATAGCTCGTTGATGAGAGGTCGGCAGTCCTGTGGGTGATAGCAGCTCGTTGATGAGAGGTCGGCAGTCCTGTGGGTGATAGCAGCTCGTTGATGAGAGGTCGGCAGTCCTGTGGGTGATAGCAGCTCGTTGATGAGAGGTCGGCAGTCCTGTGGGTGATAGCAGCTCGTTGATGAGAGGTCGGCCGTCCTGTGGGTGATAGCAGCTCGTTGATGAGAGGTCGGCAGTCCTGTGGGTGATGAGGGAGGTCCAAGGAGAATGGCAAGAATGGTGCAAGCTGACAGGCGGGCCACAAACAGACCAATAATATCGCAGAACGACATCACGGAACGCACAGCTCGTTGGTCGCTGATAGGCTATTGCAGTGGACTACCATACCAGGTTTCCCCTGGTAACAGTCCACGGCCCAATCCTGACTGGTGTCAACGGTACAGGCTGCTGGTGGCGTGGTGTACTGGTGTGGGGAATGTTTTCCTGGCACACGTCAGGTCCCTTGACACCAATTAAGCAACGTTTCCATGCCTCAAAGAATTCAGGATGTTCTGGAGGCAAAGGGGAGTCGGACACGGTACTAGATGGTGTACCTAATAAACTGGCCACTGAGTGTATAGCCCCTTGCCTTTTTTAATAGTGGCCTAGGTGCCAGTCAGTTTCTCCTCTCTTGCCAACTCCTTAATGGAATCCATAATGCCCCAAAATAGTTTGCACTTAGAGATCTGGGACCTTTTTTAAAAGTACATGTGTCCTGTCAGTCATGTTAAATGTCTGTCGAGTCGATGGTAATGGATGACTGAACATGAGCTGTATCCTGTCTCGTCTTATCAGGTTTGGTATAGAGATGGTGTCCTGTGACCAGGAGGGGGAGGACATTCCTCTGACCGAGGGGTTTCAGTGGAACGCCCTCTTCGGCCTCGGAGACTCTGGACCCGCCCTCGCCCCCGTGACTCCTCGCAAGCGCAGCCTCTCGGAGAGTAGCGTGGCTCCTGACCGCTCAAACGCCAACCTCTCCTCTCTCTTCGGGGGTCAGACCCAGGGGCAGGCGATGCCAGGAGAGAGAGCACCCAGAGATGGTTCTGGAAGGGAAGTGAGATGCAGCTCAGAGCAGCAAAGCTCCTCGTCCTTCAGAGACCCCCAGCAGCCTAAGGTGGAGGGGACACAGTGTGAGGACAGAGCACAGGGAGAAGTACAGCGGCCACTACCAGAGGGGCCACCAGGGGTCCAGCAGAGACCTGACTCCGTGATGGCGGACAGCAGCTCGGGGACGGAGCAGAACGACACGCAGGGAGCCAGGGTGAAACGGCGTGCAGCTGGGGACATTTCATGCCCTGAAATCCCTAATTTAGAGAGGAAGAATAAGAGACTGAAGGTCAAGTCCAGGAAAGGTGAACATCCTGCTACTGTAGTAACTATTACTGTTGTAACTCCTCTAGGGCAGCAGTACACTGTCTGAGATGGTCACTGCTCAGGCCAGGTATTTTTTTTCTCACTCTAGGGTAGCCTAATGGGTAGCCTAATGGTTAGAGTGTTGGACTAGTAACCGAAAGGTTGCAAGTTCAATTCCCCGAGCTGACAAGGTACAAATCTGTCGTTCTGCCACCTGAACAAGGCAGTTAACCCACTGTTCCCCGGTAGGCCGTCATTGGAAATAAGAATTTGTTCTTAACTGACTTGCCTAGTTAAATAAAGGTTACATATTTAAATAAAAAAATGTGTTTTGTGTTCTCCTCCAGAGCGTCTGCAGGTGGACCATCTCCTTGCTGTGTCTCTGAGAGAGGAGGATCTGAGCCGGTCTCTACAAGGGGTCGACAACAGCCTGATCCAGGCCAGGGCTGCTCTACAGGCTGCCTACATGGAGGTCCAGCGCCTCTTAGTGGTCAAACAGCAGGTACTACACCTTCACACACCCCCTCCTGGTCACAGGACATCATCTCCATACCAAACCTGATAAAACAGATTACATCTTAATCCCAGAGTGACAACCTTGTCAGTGTGTGTGTCCCCATCATGTGGTATGAGCTGTTGGGGACAACCAGAACGTCCTTGTCAGTGTGTGTGTCCGTCCCCATCACGTGGTATGAGGGTCCATGATAAACACGATGATGAGAAACTAAGCCATCCAAACGTCTTGGCCTGACATCATGTTATTGTGTCGATGGTCTCTCAGGTTTCCACGGAGATGAGTACTCTCAGACGGAAGCGTATTGAGTTGCTCCAAGGGATCCAAGGTAAGGACCCACGAGGCCTTTAACGGATGATTTTTGAGTCTTTTTTAATACGTCTGGTGCAGGTGTGGATGTGACGTCTTGTCTTTTCTCACTATTTGAAATATGAGGATTGGGTAACTTGTTATAAGCATGTATGAACCTTCGTAATGTGTTACAATACGGCTTTAAAAAAAAAAAAAAATCTGTTTTGCCTCTTGGCTGTGTGTGTCCTCAGGCGGTGTCGAGACTCTTTCCCTGCCCAGAGTGAAGAGCTGTGAAGAGGAGATGCCTTTAGAGATACCCTCCACCCTGCTGTCGTCTCTAACAGAAGCCCCTGTCCCCCGGTCCTCACCAGGTTCCCCTCTACCTCCCCCCCTGCTCCACGCCCCCCTCCCTGTCCCCTAGCCACCAGACCCGGCCCCAGCCTGTCACACAGTCAGTAGTTGTCAAGCAAGAGCCCCTGTCCCCTGGTAGGGTGACCACTGAGACGGAGGCTGCGGTTAGCACAGTCACAGTCCGCCAGCAGGTTCACCGGGACCATCACAGCACCGCGCCAGAGCCCACGCCCGTCCCTACAGCCCCCCACACAGGTATGGTCTGTCACCACACACACACACACACACACACTAGTAAACATTCATTCAGAAATGACCTGAAATGTAATCAGCTGTTTCTCCTTCTCCACTTTTTCTTAGATTGTGCCCTCAGCTGCCGACCGGTCAGAGGGACGAAGTCTGAGCATCACAGAGGCAGCAGAGAGCTCTCTCAAGAGGACAGCAGCTTACCTGCAGGAGTATGTGTAGAATGGAAGGACCCCTCAGCGGGCTCACCAGGCACGGTCCAGTCGGTAGAGAGGGTTGTCCAAGTGACCAGAGAAGACCGGGGTAACTTCAAGCCCCACCCAGCCCACCTGTCAGGCCCATCCAGCCGCAAGAGCTCCAGAGCCGGGGTCCAAGACCTAGAAAACTCCCCCGTCCTTCCTCCGTCCATCGCTCCTCCTCCTCCTCATCCTCCGGAGGTGAAGGCCGTAAAGCGCGTGAGGAAGTTGAAGAAGAAGAGGGCGCTGAGGAAGGCCAAGGGGGCGGAGCAACAGCTTGACAACAGCGACACAGAACTGGAGGCAGAGACGACCTCCTGCCGACCCGTCAGACTCCTCGGCGCCCGCAGGAAAGCCAGCGGCGGTTGCCGGCCCCAGGTCTCCACATCCGCCTCCAGCCCGCCCGGAGCAGCAGAGGACAGGGGAGAGCTTCGGGGACCACCAGGGTCTCCAGCTACTAGAGCTGAGGAGAGGCGAGAGGACTCGGACTCCTCTCTGGAGATGGTAGTGCTCCCCCAGGCAGCTCCAGCTGAGGTGGTCACCATTGACACCTCTGGCCCAGAGGATGGAGACATGGACGTCTGCGGCGTTGCCTCTCCACAGCCCCAGCCCACTGTCTCACCCCCGGCCCCAGACACACTGAAGACCGAGCCCCAGAAGCTGGCCTGCAATGAGGTCACCTCCACCAGCGAGATGGATGGTGGCTCTGTCGTCAAGAGGTGAGCGTGTGATGTTGTTATGTACAGGTCTGGACCGATATATTGGCATCCTGCCACTTTTCTCAGATAATTCCATATTTCTTCTAAAAATAAGTAGATTTTTTTTAATATTAAATAAAAAACTGTTATTGGATTTTCATCATTTCAGAAGCAACTTTATATTTTTTTTGGGCACCAAAATGCTGAATAACCTTTGGCCAAAATAACTGCAGACAAACGCTTCTTGTAGCCGTCAATGAGTTTGCTGCAACTTCTAGTTGAAGTTTGGCCCATTCAGCATCAAACTGCTCTAATTAAAACATTTTGGCTGGCATTCTGCTCATGTCCATAGAGTTTTTTTTACGGGTTTCCAAAACTAGAATCTGTTTAACAGAGTGGACTGCGTATTGTAGATTGACAGAGCACGGTAAGCAAAGATTTTCTTATAACTAAACCAAGATAGACCACAGCCTGTCGTTACCAACGTGGCAAAGTAAAAAAATTAGCGTTGTTTTAGGAGAGCAAGGGCGAATTGAGATATTGTAAATATGCAAATACATGTTAAAACACGCCAATAGGATCTCGCTGGGTCGTGCTTGGCTCTGCCCACCTCCTTGTTTGTCTCTGCCCACTACGATTCATTTGCTCGCGTTGGTAACGACAGGCTGTGGTCTATCTTGGTTTAGTTATAAGAAAATCTTTGCTTACCGTGCTCTGAGCACGTAAAACGCACAGCAAGCTCATTGACGGTTACAATAAGCTTTTGTCTCCAGTTATCTTGGCCAAAGGCTGTCCTAGCTACGTGGTGCCAATAATTAGGTCCATGCCATTTTTGTATTAAATTTTTTTCCATTTAAAATTGTAAATTTATGTTTTACGGAAAATAGGATTGTTTCTGTGATGTTGAAAATCCAGTAACAAGGTGTGGAGACCAAGTAGTCTAGTAGTTGTAACAGTATTATAGTGGGAGGGGCAGTATTATAGTGGGGGCAGTATTATAGTGGGGGCAGTATTATAGTGGGGGTAGTATTATAGTGGGGGCAGTATTATAGTGGGGGCAGTATTATAGTGGGGGAATAGTATTATAGTGGGGGATAGTATTATAGTGGGGGGCAGTATTATAGTGGGGGGGCAGTATTATAGTGGGGGCAGTATTATAGTGGGGGTGGGCAGAGTATTATAGTGGGGGCAGAGTATTATAGTGTGGGGGCAGAGTATTATAGTGTGGGGGGGCAGAGTATTATAGTGTGGGGGCAGTATTATAGTGTGGGGGCAGTATTATAGTTGAAATGTTTAAATGTATTTGGCTAAGGTGTATGTAAACTTCTGACTTCAACGGTATGTCCAGAATACAGTATGTACTGCAGTAGTTATATAGGATGAGATATGTCCAGAATACAGTATGTACTGCAGTAGTTATATAGGAGGAGATATGTCCAGAATACAGTATGTACTGCAGTAGTTATATAGGAGGAGCTATGTCCAGAATACAGTATGTACTGCAGTAGTTATATAGGAGGAGATATGTCCAGAATACAGTATGTACTGCAGTAGTTATATAGGAGGAGCTATGTCCAGAATACAGTATGTACTGCAGTAGTTATATAGGAGGAGATATGTCCAGAATACAGTATGTACTGCAGTAGTTATATAGGAGGAGCTATGTCCAGAATACAGTATGTACTGCAGTAGTTATATAGGAGGAGCTATGTCCAGAATACAGTATGTACTGCAGTAGTTATATAGGATGAGATATGTCCAGAATACAGTATGTACTGCAGTAGTTATATAGGAGGAGATATGTCCAGAATACAGTATGTACTGCAGTAGTTATATAGGAGGAGCTATGTCCAGAATACAGTATGTACTGCAGTAGTTATATAGGAGGAGATATGTCCAGAATACAGTATGTACTGGTCATGTAATGTGAGTAATTAATTAGCTTAATTTCTCAGCGATCAAATTACATTTCAACAAAATAGTGTTGTAGGAATGCTAATCGTATCTGTTTCTAACTACAGAAACGATTTCAGAACAATAACCATTTATTAAAGTGACTGTGTACGTCGGGCAGCCGTCTCTAAGGTGCAGGGTTGAGTACCCGGGTGGTCACAGTAAGGTACAGTAAAGGGTTCGGGTTAGTCTGCTACAGAATGTGAGCGTGTAAACCAACATCATTAGCAGTGACTGAAACCACACACGTCACACCAGTAGTCATGTGATACCAGAGAGCCCTTTTCATATGAAGTCAGATTATAGACACTTTTAAGATCGGGTGCTGGCCGCCCTCCAATCCAGACCCTCTTCTCTCCAGCTCCCCCTGTTCCTCTTCCGCCTGCAGCATCAAAGTGTTCTGAGGTTTTCTCATTCTTAACGTGTCTGTCCTGTCTGGTCCTCTCCTCCTACAGTGAAGTCCAGCTGCCCCTGACGTCTGTCGAGCTGTCCAAGACTTCCTCCGGTAGGTCACAGTACCCACACTGGTCCAAGACTTCCTCAGGGAGGTCACAGTACCCACACTGGTCCAAGACTTCCTCCGGTAGGTCACAGTACCCACACTGGTCCAAGACTTCCTCAGGGAGGTCACAGTACCCACACTGGTCCAAGACTTCCTCCGGGAGGTCACAGTACCCACACTGGTCCAAGACTTCCTCCGGGAGGTCACAGTACCCACACTGGTCCAAGACTTCCTCCGGGAGGTCACAGTACCCACACTGGTCCAAGACTTCCTCCGGGAGGTCACAGTACCCACACTGGTCCAAGACTTCCTCCGGGAGGTCACAGTACCCACACTGGTCCAAGACTTCCTCAGGGAGGTCACAGTACCCACACTGGTCCAAGACTTCCTCAGGGAGGTCACAGTACCCACACTGGTCCAAGACTTCCTCAGGGAGGTCACATGATCTCACATGGTCAGGTGGGATAGGCTAGATCCAGACACTTTCACCAGACCAGAATAGTCCATTGGACCTGATCGTTCCAATACCCAGACCCTCTTGCTGGTTCGTCTTGAACTAGACAGACAGCGTGGTTATGGCCTGTGATAAATGATAGGTATATTTTAACTAAGCAAATGGATGAGTACTCTCACTCATCCTGGCATTTCAGCAAGGACATTTTGGAGTTGAATTAACCTGTGGCGTCTCTGTCTTGGTAGATCTGTCTGTAGACGCGTCGTCGGAGCCCGGGGCCGATGATCTGCCGTCTGTGGGGATGTTTGAGGGTCACCAGGAGACTGTCAATGCCATGCAGGTCCACATGGGTCTGCTCTATACCTGTTCTGGAGACCGTACTGTTAGAGCCTTCAGCCTGGTGGTAAGGCCACGTCTCTCTCTCGTGTGTGTGTGTGTGTGTGTGTCTTTCACCAGTCTGTTGCTACTCTCACCATTATTTGATTACAAAGCGTGCATTTATATAAATGTCTTGGTTAATTTGGACAACAAACTCAAGACAAGACATTGCCTTATACGTCATACCAAGTTAATTCTGTCCAGAGGGACTGTGGTCTCCCTCTCGCTCTGACAGTCTGTCCTCTCCCCTGCAGAGCCGTGAGTGTGTGGCTGTGTTTGAGGGCCACAGCACCAAGGTCAACTGTTTGCTGGTTTCTTCTGGACCAGGTCTACAACAACGCCTTTACTCTGGCTCCAGTGACCAGACTATCCGCTGCTACAACCTCAGGGTAAGTAACTACACTAATACTACTACTACTACTACTGCAACTACTACTACTACTGCTGCTACTGCTACACTAATACTACTACTGCTACTGCTACACTAATACTGCTACTACTACTACTACTACTACTACTACAACACTACTACTGCTACTGCTACACTAATACTACTACTACTACAACACTACTACTGCTACTACTACACTAATACTGCTACTACTACACTAATACTACAATACTACTACTGCAACTACTGCTACTACTACTACACGAATACTACTTCTGCTACTGCTACACTAATACTGCTATTACTATACTGCTACTAATACTGCTGCTACTACTTTACTGCTACTACTACACTAATACTGCTTCTGCTACACTAATACTGCTACTGCTACACTAATACTGCTTCACGAATATTGATACTACTACACTAATACTGCTACTACTACACTAATACTGCTACTACTACACTAATACTGCTACTACTACACTAATACTGCTACTACTACACTAATACTGCTACTACTGCACTAATATTGATACTACTACACTAATACTGCTACTACTACACTAATACTACTACTACTACACTAATACTGCTGCTACTACTACTACTGCTACACTAATACTGCTACTGCTACACTAATACTGCTACTACTACACTAATAGTACTACTACTCTAATACTGCTACTGCTACTACTAGTGTGTTTTATGTCTCATGACTCTGTGTTCTATTTTCTCCACAGTCCAGGGAGTGTGTGGATCAGTTCTCTCTCCCAGACCGGGTTCTTTGCCTCCACAACCGCTGGAAAGTTCTGTATGCTGGCCTAGCTAACGGCTCCGTGGTCACCTTCAGCCTCAAGGTCAGAGACAGAATACCGTCTAGAACACATTCTGTTCTAGAACCGTCACTAGAACACATTGTAGAACCCGACAATAGAACACAGTCTAGAATGCATTGTAATCTAGAACACATTGTAGAACCCGACAATAGAACACAGTCTAGAATGCATTGTAATCTAGAACACATTGTAGAACCCGACAATAGAACACAGTCTAGAATGCATTGTAATCTAGAACACATTGTAGAACCCGACAATAGAACAGTGTAGAATGCATTGTAATCTAGAACGCATTGTAGAACCCGACAATAGAACACAGTCTAGAATGCATTGTAATCTAGAACGCATTGTAGAACCCGACAATAGAACAGTCTAGAATGCATTGTAATCTAGAACGCATTGTAGAACCCGACAATAGAACACAGTCTAGAATGCATTGTAACCCAACTAGAATTAAAGCCTTACGGAACCACCTCCGTCATTACCGAAAGGCTATTGGTCTAACACGTTTTGAGATCTTATTTGTTATTTTGTATTTCCTGTGTTCTTGTTCAGACCAACAAGCAGCTGGATGTGTTCGAGTGTCACGGTCCGCGGGCGGTGAGTTGCCTAGCGACAGCCCAGGAAGGAGCTCGCCGCGTCCTATTGGTCGGGTCCTATGACAGCACCATTAGCATTCGGGATGCCAAGAGTGGCCTGTTGCTACGGACTCTGGAGGGCCACACCAAGACAGTACTATGTATGAAGGTGGTTAATGACCTGGTTTTCAGTGGCTCCAGCGACCAGTCGGTCCATGCACACAATATACACGTGAGTTATTAATAATAAAATATTCCCTTTGGTTACATGTTTTGATATACTCTATTAATTAGCAATAGAAGTCATTCTGATGAATCATGCTGGATTAATTGGCCTGGGTGACTCTCTCACTCTTCACGTGTGTTATCCATTGGGCTGTTGTGGTGAACTTAGTACCGCCACAACGGCAGTCCTCAATCGATCACATCGACCGATGTCACAGAGTGCTGTACAGAAACCCAGCCTAAAACCCCAAACAGCAAGCAATGCAGGTGTAAAAGCACAGTGGCTAGGGGAAAAACTCCCTAGAAAGGCCAAAACCTAGGAAGAAACCTAGAGAGGAACCAGGCTGTGAGGGGTGGCCAGTCCTCTTCTGGCTGTGCCGGGTGGAGATTATAACAGAACATGGCCAAGATGTTAAAATGTTCTTAGATGACCAGCAGGGTCAGATAATAATAATCACAGTGGTTGTATCATTCAGCATGTCTGAGTCATAAATACTGAGTCACGACCGCAGTCACGTTCCACACGTGGTCGTTGAGGTCACGACCGCAGTCACGTTCCCCACGTGGTCGTTGAGGTCACGGTAATCTCCTCTTATGTGCTCTCTAACGGCCTGGTTCCTCGGCTCTCTTGTCCCTCTGACCACTCTGACGACAAATACAAATGCCATCAAACACCGATCATCAAAACAGTATCATGCTTTTTAAAACTTTAAAAACCGTTATGCTACATTTTTTGGGGGTAACCTCCACTGTGATCAATCAATATGAAGGAAGAAGTTCAACGGCAGGTGGAAACTTGAGAGGAAAATATGGCCTTTGTGGACGTTGTTTCAAAGCCGACACTGTAGTCCAGCGCTTTCCGGGGTGATGATTCATTCACAACATTTTAAGCTGTTGCGTATATATTAGAGCTAATGCATACACACAGGCCTATAATTCACCGTATCACAGTTCCAGTGGGTCAGAAGCTGGTTTTATAATTTCCTTTACAATTTTATTCAAAATAAAAAAAACTGAAATTTCACATTTGCATACAGTTGAAGTCGGAAGTTTACATACACTTAGGTTGGAGTCATTTAAAACTTGTTTTTCAACCACTCCACAAATTTCTTGTTAACAAACTATAGTTTTGGCAAGTCGGTTAGGACGTCTACTTTGTCCATGACACAAGTAATTTTTCCAACAATTGTTTACAGACAGATTATTTCACTTAAAATTCACTGTATCACAATTCCAGTGGGTCAGAAGTTTACATACACTAAGTTGACTGTGCCTTTAAACAGCTTGGAAAATTCCAGAAAATGATGTCATGGCTTTAGAAGCTTCTGATAGGCTAATTGATATCATTTGAGTCAATTGGAGGTGTACTTGTGGATCTATTTCAAGGCCTACCTTCAAACTCAGTGCCTTGACGTCATGGGAAAATCAAAAGAAATCAGCCAAGACCTCAGAAAAAAATTGTAGACCTCCACAAGTCTGGTTCATCCTTGGGAGCAATTTCCAAACGCTTGAAGGTACTACGTTCATCTGTACCAACAATAGTACGCGAGTATAAACACCTTGGGACCACGCAGCCGTCATACCGCTCAGGAAGGAGACGTGTTCTGTCTCCTAGAGATGAATGAACTTTCGTGCGAAAAGTGCAAATAAATCCCAGTAATAGAACTGTTTGGCCATAATGACCATCGTTATGTTTGGAGGAAAAAGGGGGAGGCTTGCAAGCCGAAGAACACCATCCCAACCGTGAAGCACGGGGGTGGCAGCATCATGTTGTGGGGGTGCTTTGCTGCATGAGGGACTGGTGCACTTCACAAAATAGATGGCATCATGAGGGAGGAAAATTTATTATTTTGAAGCAACATCTCAAGACATCAGTCAGGAAGCTAAAGCTTGGTTGCAAATGGGTCTTCCAAATGGACAATGACCCTAAGCATACTTCCAAAGTTGTGGCAAAATGGCTTAAGGACAACAAAATCAAGGTATTGGAGTGGCCATCACAATGCCCTGACCTCAATCCTAGAGAACATTTGTGGGCAGAACTGAAAAAGCATGTGCGAGCAAGAAGGCCTACAAACCTGACTCAGTTACACCAGCTCTGTCAGGAGGAATGGGCCAAAATTCACCCAACTTATTGTGGGAAGCTTGTGGAAGGCTACCTGAAACGTTTGACCCAAGTTTATCATTTTTAAAGGCAATGCTACCAAATACTAATTGAGTGTATGTAAACCTCTGACCCACTGGGAATGTGATGAAAGAAATAAAAGCTGAAATAAATCATTCTCTCTACTATTATTCTGACATTTCACATTCTTAAAATAAAGTGGTGATCCTAACTGACCTAAAACAGGGAATTTTTATTAGGATAAAATGTCAGAAGTTGTGAAAAACTGAGTTTGAATGTATTTGGCTACGGTGTATGTAAACTTCCAGATAAATCCAGTAATTCTCAGCTGCCACGCTATAAAGCCAGAGTAGTCTACCTGGCATGATGTACATCAATCACAACTAAATTTGCCAAAAACCTCAATCTAGTGTATAGGACCATGTTTCAAAACGATCACTTAAACGCTCAACATCCTGTGTATTTTATTCAGCTGTTCAATTATATTATTCTTACTAGAATATAAAATAATGTCAAGGGACTTATACAGGTGTCTTGTCAGCTATATGAACAAGCCTGTTTGTCGTACCAGTGTGTGTTATCGTCCTGGGGCGGAAGAGAACAGTACTCAGTTATTAAGTCTGGTCACATGTTTCCTCTGGTCTCTTATCTGGCCGCGTGTTTCCTCTGGTCTCTTATCTGGCCACATGTTTCCTCTGGTCTCTTATCTGGCCACATGTTTCCTCTGGTCTCTTATCTGGCCACATGTTTCCTCTGGTCTCTTATCTGGCCACATGTTTCCTCTGGTCTCTTATCTGGCCACATGTTTCCTCTGGTCTCTTATCTGGCCACATGTTTCCTCTGGTCTCTTATCTGGCCACATGTTTCCTCTGGTCTCTTATCTGGCCGCGTGTTTCCTCTGGTCTCTTATCTGGCCACATGTTTCCTCTGGTCTCTTATCTGGTTATTTAGTGGTATGGGTGTTTTCTCTCTCTCGCTCTAGACTGGAGAGTTGGTGCGTATCTATAAAGGACATGGTCATGCTGTCACAGTGGTGGCCATCCTGGGGAAGGTGATGGTCACTGCCTGTCTTGACAAACTGGTCCGCGTCTACGAACTACAGGTCAGTCCCCTCTCTCCAACCCACTGTAGAGTCTATGAACTACAGGTCAGTCCCCTCTCTCCAGCCTCACTGTAGAGTCTATGAACTACAGGTCAGTCCCCTCTCTCCAGCCTCACTGTAGAGTCTATGAACTACAGGTCAGTCCCCTCTCTCCAGCCTCACTGTAGAGTCTACGAACTACAGGTCAGTCCCCTCTCTCCAGCCTCACTGTAGAGTCTACGAACTACAGGTCAGTCCCCTCTCTCCAGCCTCACTGTAGAGTCTACGAACTACAGGTCAGTCCCCTCTCTCCAGCCTCACTGTAGAGTCCACGAACTACAGGTCAGTCCCCTCTCTCCAGCCTCACTGTAGAGTCTACGAACTACAGGTCAGTCCCCTCTCTCCAGCCTCACTGTAGAGTCCACGAACTACAGGTCAGTCCCCTCTCTCCAGCCTCACTGTAGAGTCTACGAACTACAGGTCAGTCCCCTCTCTCCAGCCTCACTGTAGAGTCTACGAACTACAGGTCAGTCCCCTCTCTCCAGCCTCACTGTAGAGTCTAAGACTACAGGTCAGTCCCCTCTCTCCAGCCTCACTGTAGAGTCTACTGAGACTACAGGTCAGTCCCCTCTCTCCAGCCTCACTGTAGAGTCTATGAACTACAGGTCAGTCCCCTCTCTCCAGCCTCACTGTAGAGTCCACGAACTACAGGTCAGTCCCCTCTCTCCAGCCTCACTGTAGAGTCTATGAACTACAGGTCAGTCCCCTCTCTCCAGCCTCACTGTAGAGTCTACGAACTACAGGTCAGTCCCCTCTCTCCAGCCTCACTGTAGAGTCCACGAACTACAGGTCAGTCCCCTCTCTCCAGCCTCACTGTAGAGTCTACGAACTACAGGTCAGTCCCCTCTCTCCAGCCTCACTGTAGAGTCCACGAACTACAGGTCAGTCCCCTCTCTCCAGCCTCACTGTAGAGTCTATGAACTACAGGTCAGTCCCCTCTCTCCAGCCTCACTGTAGAGTCTATGAACTACAGGTCAGTCCCCTCTCTCCAGCCTCACTGTAGAGTCTATGAACTACAGGTCAGTCCCCTCTCTCCAGCCTCACTGTAGAGTCTATGAACTACAGGTCAGTCCCTCTCTCCAGCCTCACTGTAGAGTCTACGAACTACAGGTCAGTCCCCTCTCTCCAGCCTCACTGTAGAGTCCACGAACTACAGGTCAGTCCCCTCTCTCCAGCCTCACTGTAGAGTCTACGAACTACAGGTCAGTCCCCTCTCTCCAGCCTCACTGTAGAGTCTACGAACTACAGGTCAGTCCCCTCTCTCCAGCCTCACTGTAGAGTCTATGAACTACAGGTCAGTCCCCTCTCTCCAGCCTCACTGTAGAGTCCACGAACTACAGGTCAGTCCCCTCTCTCCAGCCTCACTGTAGAGTCTATGAACTACAGGTCAGTCCCCTCTCTCCAGCCTCACTGTAGAGTCTACGAACTACAGGTCAGTCCCCTCTCTCCAGCCTCACTGTAGAGTCCACGAACTACAGGTCAGTCCCCTCTCTCCAGCCTCACTGTAGAGTCTACGAACTACAGGTCAGTCCCCTCTCTCCAGCCTCACTGTAGAGTCCACAGAACTACAGGTCAGTCCCCTCTCTCCAGCCTCACTGTAGAGTCTATGAACTACAGGTCAGTCCCCTCTCTCCAGCCTCACTGTAGAGTCTATGAACTACAGGTCAGTCCCCTCTCTCCAGCCTCACTGTAGAGTCTATGAACTACAGGTCAGTCCCCTCTCTCCAGCCTCACTGTAGAGTACACTCACCAGTTATTTTTTATTTTTAATGGTATAGTTAATGCTCTGAATTTGATCTAACTCTTTCCCCCACAGTCACATGATCGTCTGCAGGTATACGGCGGACACACCGACATGGTGATGTGTATGGCTATCCACAAGAGTATGGTGAGTCCTCTGTCCAAATACACAGAAATGAAAACATGCTGGAATGTTCTGTGACATATCAGTTTATCTGTGTTCTAGATCTACACTGGTTGCTATGACGGCAGTGTGCAGGCGGTCAAACTGAACCTGATCCAGAACTATCACTGCCGGGTAAGACAGGAGACTGGGATGTGAAGGGGATGTTGTACTACTTAGTTCTACTGGGATAACCAAGTTAATCTATACTAAATCAACAAGTAGAGGATAGGTCTTTCTTTATGGCTCAGTGGTTGAAGTTGCTAGTAGGTCCCACTTTCTGAACGCTGTGTTTGTTCAGTGTCCCCGTCTCTCCTCTCCTCCCAGTGGCATGGCTGTTCTCTGATCTAACCCCCGTCTCTCCTCTCCTCCCAGTGGCATGGCTGTTCTCTGATCTAACCCCCTGTCTCTCCTCTCCTCCCAGTGGCATGGCTGTTCTCTGATCTTTGGAGTGATGGAGCACCTTCAGCAGCACCTGCTCCAAGACCACGCCTCTCCCAACACACAGAACCTCAAGTGTCGATGGAAGAACTGCGATGAGTATTTCACCGCTCGCAACGGCTCCAAGCAGGTGTGGCACTGAGTGTTCCTACACTGTGACGGTTATAGGTCGTATTAGTCCGTCAGGTAGAGCTGTGACGGTTATAGGTCGTATTAGTCCGTCAGGTAGAGCTGTGACGGTTATAAGTCGTATTAGTCCGTCAGGTAGAGCTGTGACGGTTATAGGTCGTATTAGTCCGTCAGGTAGAGCTGTGACGGTTATAAGTCGTATTAGTCCGTCAGGTAGGGCTGTGACGGTTATAGGTCGTATTAGTCCGTCAGGTAGGGCTGTGACGGTTATAGGTCGTATTAGTCCGTCAGGTAGGGCTGTGACGGTTATAGGTCGTATTAGTCCGTCAGGTAGGGCTGTGACGGTTATAAGTCGTATTAGTCCGTCAGGTAGGGCTGTGACGGTTATAGGTCGTATTAGTCCGTCAGGTAGGGCTGTGACGGTTATAGGTCGTATTAGTCCGTCAGGTAGGGCTGTGACGGTTATAGGTCGTATTAGTCCGTCAGGTAGAGCTGTGATGGTTATAGGTCGTATTAGTCCGTCAGTCAGGTAGAGACAAACCGAATGACCTTGGTCTCCGTTAATAACCGTTCGAATAGCAACAAAAATACCATCCATTGCACGAGCCACGTCTGTTAACATCCTACATTACCATGGAAATGATTGCATCACAATACCAGGCAGGCCATTGAGTGTGCCAATGATGAGTTTGGTCAATCTGTCAGTCAGCTGTTATCACAGCTACAACCCTTGGTTACACAGTTGTAGGGTAATTGTGCCAGCCCTAGTCAGAGGCAGCCCTTCTTCTGCTAAATGGATGGATACTCCAATCACCCCTATTGATATCGACGTATCTACTATCTGGGTTGTGTGTCTTTTAGTTGATTCTTCTTGTGCCGTCTTAAATCAAACAATGTGTGTTTCTGTCTCTTGTCCTACAGGGGGCTCCAAAGCACATGCTGCAACATGTTGAGGAGGAGTGGAGTGGATCGGCCCAACCCTGAGGGAGTGTCTCACGCTCCTGCCCCCCCCCCCCCATATTGGGGAGACCCAGTCTTCTATAAGGTCGCCTGGTTAAACCAGTCTTGAATGATGAGCGCATGGTTGAAACGTTGGGGTGATTCAGCTTGGTGCCAGGAGACTACTAGCCTGAAAACCACACCTGTTTTGTGCTAACATTCCATTGGCAATAAGTGGAATGACGGCAGAAAACGACTGGTATCCAGGCTAAGGTGACCATCCATACCAGAGAATAATGATGATGAATCTGTGGTTTTGTTATGAAAGGAGAGACATGTTCTAGTTCTTTTACCAACTAACACATCTCTTCCTCTCCGTGGTTCTCTCGTTTTTAATAAATGAACACTGCTTAATGCCAGTTGCTTGAACCACTGACCAAATAAGACAAAGGAACACAGGACTGACTGACTGTTCACCAAGCAAAGAAACCAGGTCTGAAAGAGTCATTGTTATGTTTTCTATTCAAACGGCTGCAAATACATTTAAAAAAAAAATGAATCCAACCCTCAGTTTTATAAAGACAATGTTTGCCACTGTATGGGTGAAGGGTGTGAAGTCGGGATGCTAGTGTCTTGTTGTGTTTGGAGGGAAGTCGGGATGCTAGTGTCTTGTTGTGTTTGGAGGGGATGCTAGTGTCTTGTTGTGTTTGGAGGGAAGTCGGGATGCTAGTGTCTTGTTGTGTTTGGAGGGGGTGCTAGTGTCTTGTTGTGTTTGGAGGGGGTGCTAGTGTCTTGTTGTGTTTGGAGGAAAGTCGGGATGCTAGTGTCTTGTTGTGTTTGGAGGGGGTGCTAGTGTCTTGTTGTGTTTGGAGGGAAGTCGGGATGCTAGTGTCTTGTTGTGTTTGGAGGGGATGCTAGTGTCTTGTTGTGTTTGGAGGGAAGTCGGGATGCTAGTGTCTTGTTGTGTTTGGAGGGATGCTAGTGTCTTGTTGTGTTTGGAGGGAAGTCGGGATGCTAGTGTCTTGTTGTGTTTGGAGGAAGTCGGGATGCTAGTGTCTTGTTGTGTTTGGAGGGGATGCTAGTGTCTTGTTGTGTTTGGAGGGAAGTCGGGATGCTAGTGTCTTGTTGTTTTTGGAGGGGGTGCTAGTGTCTTGTTGTGTTTGGAGGGGATGCTAGTGTCTTGTTGTGTTTGGAGGGAAGTCGGGATGCTAGTGTCTTGTTGTGTTTGGAGGGGATGCTAGTGTCTTGTTGTGTTTGGTGGGAAGTCGGGATGCTAGTGTCTTGTTGTGTTTGGAGGGGGTGCTAGTGTCTTGTTGTAACTCCTCTTCTCTTGGTTTGTTTTTGTCACATAAACTCTTTGGTTACAGCCGTGATTCACTCATTCATCAGACTAGGCTAGCTTTAATGATGTCATGACCTAGATTTTCTGGGACATATTTCAGTGCAATGGAGTGTAATTTCAGGCGTTTATTTTTTAAGTCTGTTTTTGAGAGTGATGCCTCATTTTGATAATCTTTTCACTAGATCCCCCCTCACTGCCATATATTTTTCTTCGTTTTTTTTAACAGGGGTTTTTGTCTTAGTCTTGATCTTGTTCTTTCTGGCGTAGAGTGTGGTTGCTCCCGGATATTTTGGTGTTTGTTGAAGGACAGTTGTAAAGTGTCTGAGATTGCCATTTGAAAAATGTGGTTTTGCAGTGATGAGGAACTGAGAGACATAATAGTGTGTGTTCTAGTTTCGGTTCTAGAATGTGTTCTAGTGTCGGTTACTAGAATGTGTTCTAGTGTCGTTACTAGAATGTGTTCTAGTGTCGGTTCTAGAATGTGCTCTAGTGTCGGTTACTAGAATGTGCTCTAGTGTCGGTTCTAGAATGTGCTCTAGTGTCGGTTACTAGAATGTGTTCTAGTGTCGGTTCTAGAATGTGCTCTAGTGTCGGTTCACTGTGTTCCTATGCGTGAACAGGCGTTTTGATGAGTGTAGTTAATTTGTCCTCATCATTAAGACAGACGTGTCTTTAATGTTTTTTTTCCTGAATGAGTTTGTACTTACCAGTAATTGTTGGATATTGCTGTGCATCTTTCGTTGGAACTCTTACAGTACATGTTTTTTTTGTTTTTTTTTAAATAGGGTGTTTCTATTCCACAGTAAGTAAGGGTTTGTTTTGGAACGTGGACGTTTGTGAAGAGATGAAGATGGTATAGAGACGGTGTGTTGAGGGGTTGACGAGCCCAGAGGGACAGAATCAGGATCCACCTCCCATGCCATACCGCAAAACCCCCTGATGACACACACACATCACACAAACCAATATAAACCTCTGACACACACACAAACCAATCTGATTCGTTGATCCATCATGCCTTTTTTTTTTTTTTCAAACAGGTTTTTTTATTTTTATAGTATTATAAAACACGTTTTTAAAATTTAAATTGTAATCAATGTGAAGAAGAAGAAAAAAAATAAGGTGAACCGATATTCTCTTTGTGACGCTCCTTATCCATGTAGTGGCAGCTCTGGGGTTGTGCATGGTGCTGTCGTAGGTGTGGCTTTCGGCTGAGGGGAGGATCTCGTTGACTCGGCGTTCAACCTGTGATCTTAACAGCCGGCGTCTTCTTTCGTTGTCGAGACGTACCTCCCAGACGTGTACAACCCTTCCTCTTCCCCTGTTATTTGAGGGAAAACAGTATACAGTCGTCCTCCTACCTGACATTCCTGAGTTTCTTTGACAAGTTTGTTTAGTTCTTGCCAACGGTTGTGAACTTGTTCGTTATTTTATTTTTAAGAAACTGTTACCATATAAAAACCTGTTAAAAAAAAAAATGATAGTTGATTGTTGTCTTTCATCTGTAGTTGTGTATGTGTTTTAAAACATTATCTTGAACTAAAGCATTCAGACAGAGCAGCGGTTTAGCTAAATTCAACTGATTTGACTGCTTCTACATTCATTTAATAAAGCATGTCAAACCAATAACTACACAATTATTTATTGGGTTAAAATGTTTAAAAATGCATTACACTCATTTGACCAAAACTTTAATAGGAAACCACAACAAGTCCAACCCATAGTCATATTCACAACTCCACATGTGTGAACCCACCCTGTATGTAGGGAGCTCTTCAACAGGCTAGGGAGGCTTCTGCCTGGTCCTGGTCGTACAGCGGAGGGTAAGGAGGAGGAGCTAGGGAAGCTTCTGCCTGGTCCTGGTCGTACAGCGGAGGGTGAGGAGGAGGAATGTTCTTGGCAGGTTCTGTCTGTCCTGTTCTGCGTCTCATCCATCCATTGGTAGGACTGGCAGACTAGCAGATTCTATAGCCATTGCGCTGACACCAGTGTTTCAGAGCTGATTCCCACGGACCAACCAGTCCGGTGCCGAGTCAGGAAGTCCAAGACTGAAGGAAGGAAGCACTGGTCCTATTCCAACATCTCCAGTTCATCCATTGGCCATGAGAGAACCTTGGTCTTCACTGGAGCGATTTGGAGAAGGGGCTTGACAGCGCATCGTCTCAGGGTGGGTTAGCAAATGTTAAGGATGGTAGGTGGTATAGGGGAGACGTTAAGGGTGGTATAGGGGAGACGTTGAGGATGGTAGGTGGTGTAGGGGAGATGTTACGGGTGGGTAGGTGGTGTAGGGGAGATGTTGAGGATGGTAGGTGGTATAGAGGAGACGTTGAGGATGGTAGGTGGTATAGGGGAGATGTTACGGGTGGGTAAGTGGTGTAGGGGAGATGTTACGGGTTGGTAGGTGGTGTAGGGGAGATGTTACGGGTGGGTAGGTGGTGTAGGGGAGACGTTGAGGATGGTAGGTGGTATAGGGGAGACGTTGAGGGTGGTATAGGGGAGACGTTGAGGATGGTAGGTGGTATAGGGGAGATGTTACGGGTGGGTAGGTGGTGTAGGGGAGATGTTACGGGTGGGTAGGTGGTGTAGGGGAGATGTTACGGGTGGGTAGGTGGTGTAGGGGAGACGTTAAGGGTGGTATAGGGGAGATGTTGAGGATGGTAGGTGGTATAGGGGAGACGTCGAGGGTGGTAGGTGGTGTAGGGGAGATGTTGAGGATGGTAGGTGGTGTAGGGGAGATGTTGAGGATGGTAGGTGGTGTAGGGGAGATGTTGAGGATGGTAGGTGGTATAGGGGAGACGTTGAGGATGGTAGGTGGTGTAGGGGAGATGTTGAGGATGGTAAGTGGTGTAGGGGAGATGTTGAGGATGGTAGGTGGTGTAGGGGAGATGTTGAGGATGGTAGGTGGTGTAGGGGAGATGTTGAGGATGGTAGGTGGTGTAGGGAGATGTTGAGGATGGTAGGTGGTATAGGGGAGACGTTGAGGATGGTAGGTGGTATAGGGGAGATGTTGAGGATGGTAGGTGGTATAGGGGAGACGTCGAGGGTGGTAGGTGGTGTAGGGGAGATGTTACGGGTGGGTGGTGGTATAGGGGAGATGTTACGGTGGGTGGTGGTATAGGGGAGATGTTGAGGATGGTAGGTGGTATAGGGGAGATGTTGAGGGTGGTATAGGGGAGATGTTGAGGGTGGTATAGGGGAGATGTTGAGGGTGGTATAGGGGAGATGTTGAGGGTGGTATAGGGGAGATGTTGAGGGTGGTAGGTGGTGTAGGGGAGATGTTACGGGTGGGTAGGTGGTATAGGGGAGATGTCGAGGATGGTAGGTGGTATAGGGGAGATGTTGAGGATGGTAGGTGGTATAGGGGAGATGTTGAGGATGGTAGGTGTAATGAGGGAACCTATTCAGTAGGTGGGATAGGGGAGGGTTTGAGTAGGGTAGAAGGCTTAGAACGACAGGCACATTTGCACCAGATAAATATAACTGAATATTTTAAGAGATATTCTATGGGTTATGGAGAAGTGGCTCTGTGAGGTATGGTGACAGAAAAAGAGAGGTTATGTGTGTTTGATGCCTGAGAGAGAGAACGGTACACGTGGTAAGGAGTGGGGTGTGTGGCCGACTCAGAAGAGACTGATGTTTCAGCATTACTGGGAAATGGACATGGTCGGGAGAGGAAATGAGAGAAGCATGAGACCTAGAGAGAGGGAAGAGGATAAGGATGGGCTAACTGGTATGGACTGGTAGCTAGCCGTCTAATGTGAGGACTGGACTGGTAGCTAGCCGTCTAATGTGAGGACTGGACTGGTAGCTAGCCGTCTAATGTGAGGACTGGACTGGTAGCTAGCCGTCTAATGTGAGGACTGGACTGGTAGCTAGCCGTCTAATGTGAGGACTGGACTGGTAGGTAGCCGTCTAATGTGAGGACTGGACTGGTAGCTAGCCGTCTAATGTGAGGACTGGACTGGTAGGTAGCCGTCTAATGTGAGGACTGGACTGGTAGGTAGCCGTCTAATGTGAGGACTGGACTGGTAGCTAGCCAGCCGTCTAATGTGAGGACTGGACTGGTAGCTAGCCAGCCGTCTAATGTGAGGACTGGACTGGTAGCTAGCCAGCCGTCTAATGTGAGGACTGGACTGGTAGCTAGCCAGCTGTCTAATGTGAGGACTGGACTGGTAGCTAGCCTTCTAATGTGAGGACTGGACTGGTAGCTAGCAGTCTAATGTGAGGACTGAGTGTTGAAGCGAGGTGAACAGGAAGGAGCTGGTGGTGCGGGCAGGGTTAGGGCTACGTTTATGTACAGTCAGTATTGAGGTACATTCTGGTATTGTAGTTCTGCTCTGTTTCTTCATGTGGGATGGGTCTCACCTGGGAGGCCGACCGGCTGAGAAGACCTTTCTGGCAATCTAGGCATACATGGTCAGCTGGAGCCACTGGACAATGAGGAGAGACAGAGGGTTTATTATCAGTTAGGACATGGAGGGGTATTATCAGTTAGGACATGGAGGGGTATTATCAGTTAGGACATGGAGGGGTATTATCAGTTAGGACATGGAGGGGTATTATCAGTTAGGACATGGAGGGGTATTATCAGTTAGGACATGGAGGGGTATTATCAGTTAGGACATAGGGTTATTATCAGTTAGGACATAAGAGAGACAGAGGGGTATTATCAGTTAGGACATAGGGTTATTTTTAGTTAGGACATAGGGTTATTATCAGTTAGGACATAGGAGAGACATAGAGGGGTATTATCAGTTAGGACATAGGGTTATTGTCAGTTAGGACATAGGAGAGACATAGAGGGGTATTATCAGTTAGCGTGCTGACAAACGTCTTCTGTCGACACCGCCCCTAAGGCAGTAGTAACAACAACATTTCTGTTACACAGTATGACGATGAATAACGTGTACCATTAGCATTAGCAGTTTACCTCCAAGACACTGAGTCTGATCGTACCATCCTGATCAAAGGCCTGGAACGCCCCTGCAAACAAACCCCATTTCATCAATCAATCAATCAATAAAACATGAACATCGAGCCGGACCAGACAGAATACGAAGGTGAAGAGTGTGTGTCTTACTGAACATGGCTTCGAGCCGGACCAGACAGCTGATGAAGCTGTCAAAGTCGATGTTCATGGCCTCGTTGGCGTAACGAATGGTGATGATATCATACAGCTGGTTGTTGAGGCGGAAGCCTGGACGGGGCACAAGGACACGTAACTGAGCAGTTAAAATGCACTGGACATAGAGATTAGACTGTGGAGTGGATGGACTCCACAGGCGGCCTCACCTCACGTTATCAGGCGGCCTCACCATTTAATAGATAATACTAATAGGGGCCCGAATACATTTACTCTTGATTTTTTTTTTATTTTAAATAACCTCTAACAATGTCACAGATACTCTTTAATTCCTGGCGCATAGACCCTGGTAACATTGCGCAACAAAGTGGGATTTTGGGTGTGGTTGAAATAGAGGCTGGAGAGATTATATTATATGCTGGGTTTAATACACTGAAAACAAACTTAACGATACCAAAAATGATTTTGTCCAATCAATGTCGCTAAATATCATGTGGCTGCCCATGGTACTTATTTCTATGTGAGTGGGTGCAAGCAAAGAACAATTGTAGACTAGTTGAACGCCAATGCCGTCCTCCTATCTTTCACGTTGCCAGAATGGTCTATGGCTCTCAAAGCTTTGACTTTTTTGTTTTCATAAACTAGCAAGCAGTTTAGCTATGGTAGGTAACCTAACTTCCTCACATGGGCAACAATTAACCAGCTAAGTTAGCTAGCTAGTTTAACGTCAGCCTACCAGGCTACATCTAGGCTACATATTGAACTTCGATCAACTCAGGCCAGTGGCACAATATATGAATGTATGGATAGATCAGAAATTGCTGTCATTAACATTGGCCTGCACAGAGAATTAACACCCCAGCATCCTACAACCTAAGCATGATACCCTCAATCTCACACACATTGTCAATGAACCTACCAGGTACAACCCCAAATCCGTAAACACGGGCACCCTCATAGATATCATCCTAACCAACCTGCCTTCCAAATACACCTCTGCTGTCTTCAACCAGGATCTCAGTGATCACTGCCGCATTGCTTGCATCCGCTATGGGTCTGCGGTCAAACGACCACCCCTCATCACTGTCAAACGCTCCCTAAAACACTTCAGCGAGCAGGCCTTTCTAATCGACTAATCGCCCGGGTATCCTGGAAGGATATTGACCTCATACCGTCAGTAGCGGATGCCTGGTTATTCTTTAAGTCAAAACCAGAAACCAACGTTTTTCGGTCAATTATAACGTTTTGCTCCGGAGGTGTTTGATTGGTGTGAAGCCAAATCCAAACTGGCCTCCCTTGGGAGGGGGTTTGCTGCGCCAGGACCACCCACAGTTGAGCTCAGCTCAATGCTGATTGGCTAATTATTTCGTTTTTTTTATTTTTTTTTATCAAGGGAGGCTAAATGCTTGCTTGCTTGCGTCAATCAAATGCTACAGCGGCTAAAGGTCTTTCATTCCAGACAACATCAGATACATGGTCTACACACACAGAGACAGAGAGGGTGCTGTTTCCCCCGCTCGGATGATTTCTCTGGTAAGATTCACCAACTTGCGAATTGATTGAACATTTTGAAAAAACAGAGAGACGAAAGTTAAATTATTTCATGTTTTTATTGCTCAAATATTTGTATAAGCCTGGCCTCCCTTGGCATCTATAAATACATGCCACTGGTTCGGGCAGATCGCGTTTTGTAAGATGTGCACTTTCCGATTTTCCAAACTGTCTTCCTTGTTTAAATGCCCAAAAGAGCAGATATTCACTTTTATTTTTTTCAGCTGAAAGAGGATGACCAGAGCTTACCCATGATGTTTTCACAACGAGTGAAGTCAATAGGTTATCGTTTTAGTCAGAGTATTATATATTTGGGCTTGAATTGGGAAATCCGGGACTTATTATTTTTTTCCCTGTGTCAATGCTGTATGTCTCCCTCAGTTAGAAAGACGTGCTACTACGTTTCAGACTACGTTTCTTTTCAGGGCTGGGTTTTATTTGAATGTTACCACCCTCCACCATGTTTAATGATCAGAAACAGCTGCAAAGTTCTTCCTCTTCACGACCTTGTGTCGACTTGGCTGCCTGGGCCATGGATAACATTTTAAAAAGCCCAGAAACAACAGATAATATTAGCTAACGAGCTAAGGGTAGCATGCTAGCTAGCTAAACTGACAGCTGTCAGTTGCCTATTCGTTTCCTTCCCACCCCCCAAATCTCATGAATATGTATGAGTAGTGTTGGGTTTGAGAATATGTTTCTTTGCTAATTGTTAGGTTTGGGAATATGTTTCTTTGCTAATTGTGGGGTATGAGAAAATGTTTCGTTTGCTACACATGAATGTGTTTGAGCTCAGGCTGATCAATTGTGGAACAATACAGTGGATTGTGCAGACACCGGGTGTCTGGCTAAGGGGCAGTATAACCTTGGGAGATAACAGTATGTTGAGCTAGGAACACACAAATAGAAAGATGTGGAGACGCAAACAGGACCAAGCCTGTGGCCTCAGTAACCCCGGACAACAAGCGCCAAGAGGCTGGGACCAGCCTGTGCGCCTACTATTGGCCAGGCAAGTCTAAACCACGCCCAGCCACTGTTCTGATAGGCCCATCCCGAGGTGGGAACTAACTCTGTCAGAACTTACTTAAACCAATGCATTTAGCAGAAAGGGAAGTTCTCTGTTAACCCTGCGTGGTACTACATTGAACCCGTATATACGAAGATTGCATTTACCATTTATTGCTTAAGTGAATAAAAATAATTAGAACTTACTTGGTGACTCTGTGTCACCTTTTGTCCTGATACCAGATTTGATTTTCGCAACCCTAACAGTAGCCTGCGTCATTCTTCGGAGGTGGAACTTAAACAAACATTTCCGCTCGGGAATGACGTGGAAATAGGGTCTATGTTGCCCTCTGGTGGGCGCCTTTTTAAATCACTTGTGCTGCTCGCTCTTTAAAGTATGTAGGGGGGGAGGTTCTATGGCTGGCGATGGATGGTGACGGACTGAGAGATCGGCCGTTTTTAAACCGGTGGCAAGTACCTTTTCTGAGGTGTTGAGAAACCAGACATCTCGACAGAGAGAGCCGGCTGGTGGTCAAGACTAACACTTTTCTTCCTTATAGAAGTATCTACTGTATCCTGTACACCTAGATACTCTGGATACTTTCCAAAACAGAGGACCCTCTTTATAATACAGTGTACATACATATACAAATACATTTTGTTACGTTACTTATTCTAAAAATTGCGTAAAGAGGTTTTTAGACATTTTTGCAAATGCATAATTATTATTTTTTCTAAACATACCTTACTAACATAAGTATTCAAACCTTTTGCTATGAGACTTGAAATTGAACTCGGGTGCATCCTGTTTCCATTGATCATCCTTGAGATGTTTCTACAACTTGATTGGAGTCCACCTGTGGTAAATTCAATTGATTGGGCATGATTTGGAAAGGCACACACCTGTCACAGGTAGCCTAGTGGTTAGAGCGTTGGACTTGTAACCGGAGGGTTGCAAGTTCTAATCCCCGAGCTGACAAGGTAATAATGGTGACTTTGACTTTGACTTTATATAAAGGTCCCACAAGTTGACAGTGCATTTCAGAGCAAAAACCAAGCCATGAGGTCAAAGGAATTGTCCGTAGAGCTCCGAGACAGGATTGTGTCGAGGCACAGATCTGGGGAAGGGTAGCAAAAAATGTCTGCAGCATTGAAGGTCCCCAAGAACACAGTGGCTCCTTCATTTTTAAATGGAAGAAGTTTGGAACCACCAAGACTCTTCCTAGAACTGGCCGCCCGGCCAAACTGAGCAATCAGGGGAGAAGGGCCTTGGTCAGGGAGGTGACCAATAACCCGATGGTCACTCTCACAGAGCTCTAGAGTTCCTCTGTGGAGATGGGAGAACATTCCAGAAGGACAACCATCACTGCAACACTCCACCAATCAGGCCTTTATGGTAGAGTGGCCAGACTGAAGCCACTCCTCCGTAAAAGGCACATGACACGTCTGGAGGATACCTGGTACCATCATCATGCTGTGGGGATCCTAGTCAGGATTGAGGGAAAGATTAACGGAGCAAAGTACAGAGAGATCCTTGATGAAAACCTGCTCCAGAGCGCTCAGGACCTCAGACTGGGGTGAAGGTTTACCTTCCAAATACAGGTGTGCCAAGCTTGTAGCGTCATACCCGAGAAGACTCGAGGTTGTAATCACTGCCCAAGTAAAGGGTCTGAACACTTATGTAAATGTGATATCTTATTTTTAATACATTTGCGAAAATGTCTAAAAACCTGTTTTTGCATCGTCATTATGAGGTATTGTGATGTCATTATGAGGTATTGTGATGTCATTATGGGGTATTGTGATGTCATTATGGGGTATTGTGATGTCATTATTGGGTATTATGTGTAGATTGATGAGGGGGAAATAAAACGAATCAATTTTAGAACAAGGCTGTAACGTAACAAAGTATGAAACAAGTTGAGGGGTCTGAATACTACTGTAGTAGTATATCTGCTGTCGTACTCTATGTTAGGAACTTAATTTCAATGCTGAAAGTGTTCTGGAACGTAAAGGGTATCAATCACCTTGTGAATATGAAGAAAATGATATCCTTCCTGGAAAGGAGAGGGCAGCTATTTGCTTTCTATAGGGCTGTGGTGGGGGAAAAGTACCCAATTGAGTAAAAGTAAACAGGAAATGACTCAATTAAAAGTGAAAGTCCCGGGTGGCGCAGCTGTCTAAGGCACTGCATCTCAGTGCTAGAGGCGTCACTACAGACACCCAGGCTGTATCACAACCGGCCGTGATTGGGAGTCCCATAGGGCGGCGCACAATTTGGCCCAGCGTCGTCCGGGTTTGGTTGGTGTAGGCCGTCATTGTAAATAATAATAATTTGTTCTTAACTGACTTGCCTAGTTTAAATAAAAAAATACTACTTGAGTAAAAGTCTAAAAGTATTTTGTTTTAAATGTACATAACTATCAAAAGTAAATGTAATCAAAAGTAAATGGAATGACCAGGGATGTTCTCTGTTTAGTGAGTCCACCAGGCCAGAGGCAGTAGGGATGACCAGGGATGTTCTCTGTTTAGTGAGTCCACCAGGCCAGAGGCAGTAGGGATGACCAGGGATGTTCTCTGTTTAGTGAGTCCTCCAGATCAGAGACAGTAGGGATGACCAGGGATGTTCTCTGTTTAGTGAGTCCACCAGATCAGAGACAGTAGGGATGACCAGGGATGTTCTCTGTTTAGTGAGTCCTCCAGATCAGAGGCAGTAGGGATGACCAGGGATGTTCTCTGTTTAGTGAGTCCTCCAGATCAGAGGCAGTAGGGAGGACCAGGGATGTTCTCTGTTTAGTGAGTCCTCCAGATCAGAGGCAG
Organism: Brachymystax lenok tsinlingensis; assembly: GCA_030435695.1. Taxonomy (NCBI): domain Eukaryota; kingdom Metazoa; phylum Chordata; class Actinopteri; order Salmoniformes; family Salmonidae; genus Brachymystax; species Brachymystax lenok. Next base: position 42,840,223 of record CM059786.1, on the reverse strand, counting down.
TAGGGATGACCAGGGATGTTCTCTGTTTAGTGAGTCCACCAGATCAGAGGCAGTAGGGAGGACCAGGGATGTTCTCTGTTTAGTGAGTCCTCCAGATCAGAGGCAGTAGGGGTGACCAGGGATGTTCTCTGTTTAGTGAGTCCTCCAGATCAGAGGCAGTAGGGAGGACCAGGGATGTTCTCTGTTTAGTGAGTCCTCCAGATCAGAGGCAGTAGGGATGACCAGGGATGTTCTCTGTTTAGTGAGTCCTCCAGATCAGAGGCAGTAGGGAGGACCAGGGATGTTCTCTTAATAAGAGTGTAAATGTAACGAGTACTTTTGGGTGTCAGGGGAAAATGTACGGCGTAAAAACATGCATTTAATTTCTTCACCAATGTAGTGAAGAAAAAGTTGTCAAAAATACAAATAGTAAAGTACAGATCCCCCCACCCCAAAAGCAACTTAAGTAAAAAATACTTTAAAGTACTACGTAAGTACTTTCCACCACTGCTATAGAGGACGTGTCTTTACATCTAGTTGTAGATGCTGAAACGGGGATACTACTATCTACCTCTCTATTCTATACTACTATCTACCTCTCTATTCTACCTCTCTATTCTATACTACTATCTACCTCTCTATTCTACCTCTCTATTCTATACTACTATCTACCTCTCTATTCTATACTACTATCTACCTCTCTATTCTATACTACTATCTACCTCTCTATTCTACCTCTCTATTCTATACTACTATCTACCTCTCTATTCTACCTCTCTATTCTATACTACTATCTACCTCTCTATTCTACCTCTCTATTCTATACTACTATCTACCTCTCTATTCTACCTCTCTATTCTATACTACTATCTACCTCTCTATTCTACCTCTCTATTCTATACTACTATCTACCTCTCTATTCTACCTCTCTATTCTATACTACTATCTACCTCTCTTTTCTATACTACTATCTACCTCTCTATTCTACCTCTCTATTCTATACTACTATCTACCTCTCTATTCTACCTCTCTATTCTATACTACTATCTACCTCTCTTTTCTATACTACTATCTACCTCTCTATTCTATACTACTATCTACCTCTCTATTCTATTGTTTGAAACCTGGTAACGTACCTGCATCGTTGACAGCACTTCTCATCTCGTAGCTGTTGATGATACCGGCCTGGTCCGAGTTATAGTGTTGAAAGATTCCCTGAGAAACAGACCAATTTATACATCTACAAACCTGACCATAATTTACAGTGCCATTTGGGAGTGGAGATAAACCCAGTATTCTGAAGAAGATGATGATGATTATGACGAAGAGCATTTTTCACCTGCCACTGTTTGATCTTGTTCCAGAGATGTCTGAACTCCTGCAGGTTGAGTCTGCCAGTCCCGTCCATCTGGACACGGCTTTAGTTAAGACCACAATGGCGGACGACACGTGGAAACTCACAATCACCCCTGTCAACTAAGTCACTTACTCTGAATCAGCTGTTTCAACGCTCCCTGGTTGTTACATTAGTATACGGCATCAGTTATTTGCTGTTACAACCCATGACCTTCGGCACGTGTAGCTGAGAACTACTGCAGTAAAAGGTGAATTTGGCCCGGACGTTTGTCCACCGTAGGCCCTGTCTGTGGTCCCAACAGGCTGTGCTCTCTCTAGATCGTTCAGACCTCTCGCAGGGACCCTGCTGCATGTTTCACATGTATCCCAGAGCACATCTGATTCAAATTGTAAACTAATCCTCAAGGCCTTGACTAAGTGAATCAGGTGAGCTAGTTCAGGACTACAACTAAATTGTGAAAACCTGACCCGGGCGGGTCTCTATCTACAGACAACACAACCTGACCCGGGCGGTTCTCTGTCTACAGACAACACAACCTGACCCGGGCGGGTCTCTGTCTACAGACAACACAACCTGACCCGGGCGGGTCTCTATCTACAGACAACAAAGATACAGAGGATACGTCCATGAGTGCGATCATGCTCCTGCAGCACTCCAGGCTAAAACCCTCTGTGTTCAGATCCTTATCTGTGGAAGAGCGAGAGAGGTACTGTAACTAATCAACCAATCACTAACAAACCCGTAACTTAGTTGAATCAGGTGTCAGTGCAGGGCTAGTTGTAAAACACAAACGGGGCCTTGTTGAACACCTTTCTCTAATGATACAGAGGATGACTGTAATGTGTAGTTGTAGGATGTTTCTTAACATGCATGCGAATTGGAGCACACAACAGTGAGGAGTACGAGTCCAAATCAAAGTATGCGAAATGGAGCCCTTCTCAGATTCGTACTCGGTTTGCATACATTGATCTTCAACTGAAATATTCCCAGCATTGTTGACATAATGTAATGCAACCACGTTAAAAAAAACGACTAAACATTTCCTGAAAAAAAATAATTAATGGCGACTGGTTTTGAGCTGAAGCGAGAGAAAGTTGTCCATTCACATCTCATAAGTTGCCTGACTACAATAGTTTATCTTAATACGTTAATAAATATTTACTGCGTTCATTTGGGCATGTTTACCTGCATACAGTACCAACTGTCGTGTCGTAGATCGCTGGCTACCCACAAAACATACCTTAAGCTAACGTTGACCATCTACCTTGCATAACAACATTAGTTTTGGGTCGTTTTTTTTACATGTAAAACTAGCTGGCTCGCTATATTAATACGATTCACATATAGCTTGCTGATAATTACGAAGTAGAATTTAAGATTTAGGAATATCTTGTTTCGTCTGTTTCGGTCAAAGGTAACGTTGATGCATTAACGTTAGCACAGAGTGCTTCTCAAATGTGACATTTTATGCGTTTTCCACACTATCGTCCTCACAAGAACGTACTCAAGAGAACCTCCTGGGAGAACGTACTCAAGAGAACCTCCTGGGAGAACGTACTCAAGAGAACCTCCTGGGAGAACGTACTCAAGAGAACCTCCTGGGAGAACGTACTCAAGAGAACCTCCTGGGAGAACGACCTCGGAGCATAAGCGCGTGGAGCACGGTAGTGTGCATATTGAGAAACGCGCTTTAGTCTTACGTTTGGAGACAACCCTGTTGAGTACATTCTTCAGCTCGTTGGCGGTTATTTCCATTTCCTGTGAGAGAGGAGAAAGCGGGAGAAAGACACATGAACATTGTTAATGTTTCAATGCCGGTTGTTTTTTGTGTTTATCTTTGGATGTCTGAAAGCCTCCTCACCTGATACATAGAACCTCGTCAAATTCATTTGATAACCAGATCTGAGTTCAAATAGTTGTTTTTCTTTTTGATAATACTTCAATAATTTGAGCCATTCATTGCACCAGGCAAGCTCAGTCAAGTGTAGATAAAGTATTTGAACCCAGGTCTGATAACAGTAACAGGACAGTTCTACAGGAGGTCTGATAACAACAGTAACAGGACAGTTATACAGGAGGTCTGACAACAACAGTAACAGGACAGTTCTACAGGAGGTCTGATAACAACAGTAACAGGACAGTTATACAGGAGGTCTGATAACAACAGTAACAGGACAGTTATACAGGAGGTCTGATAACAACAGTAACAGGACAGTTATACAGGAGGTCTGACAACAACAGTAACAGGACAGTTATACAGGAGGTCTGACAACAACAGTACCCTGACAGATATTGTGCATTCGGAAAGTATTCAGACCCCTTGACTTTTTTCACATTTTGTTACGTTACAGCCTCATTATAAAATGGATTAAAAAAATATAATCATCATCAATCTACACACAATACCCCGTAATGACATCACAATACCCCGTAATGACATCATAATACCCCATAATGACATCACAATACCCCATAATACCCCATAATGACAAAGCGAAAACAGGTTTTTAGAAATTTTAGCAAATGTTTTAAAATATAAAAAACACATACCTTATTTAAATAAGTATTCAGACCTTTGCTGTGAGACTCGAAATTTAGGTTACATGCATTCTGTTTCCATTGATCATCCTTGAGATGTTTCTACAACTTGACTGGAGTCCACCTGAGGTTAATTCGATGGCCCTGTGTGTAGTTAACCGACCCTATCTGCCCATTCATCGCCAGTTTACCTGTTGTTGTTGTCTTAGCTGATTAGCTGTTGTGGTCTTACCCGTTGTCGTCTTAGCTAGCTCTCCCAATCAACACCTGTGATTGCTTTATGCCTCTCTTTGTCCCTCTCAAATGTCAATATGCCTTGTATACTGTTGTTTAGGGTAGTTATCATTGTTTTATTTTACTGCGGAGCCCCTAGGCCAACTCTACATGCCTCAGATTCCTCCTTTGTCTCACCTTCCACACATGCGGTGACCTCACCCAATATTACCAGCACCTCCAGAGATGCAACCACTCTTATCATCACTTGGTGCCTGGGCCTACCTCCGCTGTACTCTCACCCCACCATACCCCTGTCTGCACATTATGCCCTGAATCTATTCTACCACGCCCAGAAATCTGCTCCTTTTATTCTCTGTCCCCAACGCACTAGACGACCAGTTCTTATAGCCTTTAGCCGTACCCTCATCCTACTCCTCCTCTGTTCCTCGGGTGATGTGGAGGTAAACCCAGGCCCTGTAGCCCCCAGTTCCATTCCTATTCCCCAGGCTCTATCATTTGTTGACTTCTGTAACCGTAAAAGCCTTGGTTTCATGAATGTTAATATCAGAAGCCTCCTCCCTAAGTTTGTTTTACTCACTGCTTTAGCACACTCCGCCAACCCGGATGTCCTAGCCATGTCTGAATCCTGGCCTAGGAAGGCCACCAAAAATTCTGAAATCTCCATCCCCAACTACAACATTTTCTGCCAAGATAGAACTGCCAAAGGGGGAGGAGTTGCAATTTACTGCAGGCATACTCTGTCATACATACATAAAGTTCTGTCATACTATCCAGGTCTATGTCCAAACAGTTCGAACTTCTAATTTAAAAGATTTATCTCCCCAAAAATAAGTCTCTCACTGTTGCCGCCTGTTATAGACCCCCCTCAGCTCCCAGCTGTGCCCTGGATACCATATGTGAATTGATTGCCTCCCATCTAGCTTCAGAGTTCGTTCTGTTAGGTGACCTAAACTGGGATATGCTTAACACCCCGGCAGTCCTACAATCTAAGCTAGATGCCCTCAATCTCACACAAATCATCAAGGAACCCACCAGGTACAATCCTAAATCTGTAAACATGGGCACCCTCATAGATATTATCCTGACCAACTCGCCCTCCAAATACACCTCTGCTGTTTTCAATCAGGATCTCAGCGACCACTGCCTCATTGCCTGCATCCGCTATGGGTCCGCGGTCAAACGACCACCCCTTATCACTGTCAAACGCTCACTAAAACACTTCTGCGAGCAGGCCTTTCTAATCGACCTGGCCCGGGTATCCTGGAAGGATATTGACCTCATTCCGTCAGTCGAGGATGCCTGGTCGTTCTTTAAAAGCAACTTCCTCACCATCTTAAATAAGCATGCCCCTTTCAAAAAATGTAGAACTAAGAACAGATATAGCCCTTGGTTCACTCCAGACCTGACTGCCCTTGACCAACACAAGAACATCCTGTGGCGGACTGCTATAGCATCGAATAGTCCCCGCGATATGCAACTGTTAAGGGAAGTCCCAACCCCGGCCAACAGCTCCACCCCCCTGCAGCTACTTGTCCGAGCCTCCCAAGCTTCCCCTTACCCAAATCCAGATAGCAGATGTTCTGAAAGAGCTGCAAAACCTGGACCCGTACAAAACAGCTGGGCTAGACAATCTGGACCCTCTCTTTCTAAAACTATCCGCTGCCATTGTTGCAACCCCTATTACCAGTCTGCTCAACCTCTTTCATGTCGTCTGAGATCCCTAAAGATTGGAAAGCTGCCGCGGTCATCCCCCTCTTCAAAGGGGGTAACACTAGACCCAAATTGCTATAGACCTATATCCATCCTGCCCTGCCTCTCTAAAGTCTTCGAAGGCCTAGTTAATAAACAGATCACTGACCACTTCGAATCCCACCATACCTTCTCCGCTGTGCAATCCGGTTTCCGAGCTGGTCACGGGTGCTCCTCAGCCACGCTCAAGGTACTAAACGATATCATAACCGCCATCGATAAAAGACAGTACTGTGCAGCCGTCTTCATCGACCTGGCCAAGGCTTTCGACTCTGTCAATCACCGTATTCTTATAGGCAGACTCAATAGCCTTGGTTTCTCAAATGACTGCCTTGCCTGGTTCACCAACTACTTTGCAGACAGAGTTCAGTGTGTTAAGTCGGAGGGCCTGTTGTCCAGACCTCTAGCAGTCTCTATGGGGGTTCCACAGGGTTCAATTCTCGGGTCGAATCCTTTCTCTGTATACATCAATGATGTCGCTCTTGCTGCGGGTGATTCCCTGATCCACCTCTACGTGGACGATACCATTCTGTATACTTCTGGCCCTTCTTTGGACACTGTGTTAACTAACCTCCAAATGAGCTTCAATGCCATACAACACTCCTTCCGTGGCCTCCAACTGCTCTTAAACACTAGTAAAACCAAATGCATGCTTTTCAACCATTCGCTGCCTGCACCCGCCCGCCCGGCTAGCATCATTACTCTGGACGGCTCTGACCTAGAATATGTGGACAACTACAAATACCTAGGTGTCTGGCTAGACTGTAAACTCTTCTTCCAGACTCATATTAAACATCTCCAATCCAAAATCAAATCTAGAATCTGCTTTCTATTTCGCAACAAAGCCTCCTTCACTCACGCCGCCAAACTTGCCCTAGTAAAACTCACTATCCTACCGATTCTCGACTTCTGCAATGTCATCTACAAAACAGCTTCCAATACTCTCCTCAGCAAACTGGATCAGTCTATCACAGTGCCATCCGTTTTGTTACCAAAGCCACTTATACCACCCACCACTGTGACCTGTATGCTCTAGTCGGCTGGCCCTCGCTACATATTCATCGCCAGACCCACTGGCTCCAGGTCATCTATAAGTCTATGCTAGGTAAAGCTCCGTCTTATCTCAGCTCACTGGTCACCATAGCAGCACCCACCCGTAGCACGCGCTCCAGCAGGTATATCTCACTGGTCATCCCCAAAGCCAACACCTCCTTTGGCCGCCTTTCCTTCCAGTTCTCTGCTGCCAGTGACTGGAACGAATTGCAAAAATCGCTGAAGCTGGAGACTTATATCTCCCTCACTATCTTTAAATACCAGTTATCTGAGCAGCTAACCGATCGCTGCAGCTGTACACAGTCCATCTGTAAATAACCCACCCAATCTACCTACCTCATCCCCATACAGATTTTATTTACTTTCTGTTCTTTTGCACACCAGTATCTCTACTGCACATCATCATCTGCTCTTTTATCACTCCAGTGTTAATTTGCTAAATTGTAATTACTTCGCTACTATGGCCTATTTATTGCCTTACCTCCTCACGCCATTTGCACACACTGTATATAGACTTTTTTATTTTTTCTATTGTGTTATTGACTGTACGCTTGTTTATTCCATGTGCAACTCTGTGTTGTTGTTTGTGTCGCACTGCTTTGCTTTATCTTGGCCAGGTCGCATGTTGTAAATGAGAACTTGTTCTCAACTGGCCTACCTGGTTAAATAAAGGTAAAATAAAATAAAAAATTATAAAATGACAGATATACAGGAGGTGTAATACAGTAACATGACAGATATACAGGAGGTGTAATACAGTAACAGGACAGATATACAGGAGGTGTAATACAGTAACAGGACAGATATACAGGAGGTGTAATACAGTAACAGGACAGATATACAGGAGGTGTAATACAGTAACAGGACAGATATACAGGAGGTGTAATACAGTAACAGGACAGATATACAGGAGGTGTAATACAGTAACATGACAGATATACAGGAGGTGTAATACAGTAACAGGACAGATATACAGGAGGTGTAATACAGTAACAGGACAGATATACAGGAGGTGTAATACAGTAACAGGACAGATATACAGGAGGTGAAATACAGTAACAGGACAGATATACAGGAGGTGTAATACAGTAACAGGACAGATATACAGGAGGTGTAATACAGTAACAGGACAGATATACAGGAGGTGTAATACAGTAACAGGACAGATATACAGGAGGTGTAATACAGTAACAGGACAGATATACAGGAGGTGTAATACAGTAACGTGACAGATATACAGGAGGTGTAATACAGTATATAATAAGGCAGGACTCAATCTGATCGTGGGTTTTAGACAATGCTGCTTTTAAAGGGAATGTTCCCGTGTCGTGAAGAGAGATAAAAGGTAAACTCTGCATATGTCGGCTCAATCTGAAAATTACCTTTAAATGTCAAGCGCGCTATAATGCGGATCTGACACAGATCGGATTGAATCCCGGCACTAAATTGGGAGCACATTGATTGACCACCCACCCCAGCAGTATACTCATACTCCCCCAAGCGCTCACTGGCCTCCCCGTACTCACTGGCCTCCCCGTACTCACTGGCCTCCCCGTACTCACTGGCCTCCCCGTACTCACTGGCCTCCCCGTACTCACTGGCCTCCCCGTACTCACTGGCCTCCCCGTACTCACATCACCGGCTATCTGCTGAAAGATGCTCCGGAACTGCTGGTCCTCCTCACTCTCCTCCCCCGCATTGGCTGGGGCCGGCTGAGAAGGAGAAGACGACACAGAGGAGAGAGAGACAGGGGGAGAGAGAGGGAGGGAGGGGGAGAAAAAGACATATGGGGAGAGGGAGGGGGGAGAAAGACATATGGGGAGAGATACAGAGAGATGGGGAGGGAGGAGAAAGAGACAGAGAGATGGGGAGGGGGGAGAAAGAGATATAGAGAGATGGAGAGGGGGAGAGAGGGAGAGGGGGAGAAAGAGATATGGAGAGATGGAGAGAGGGAGAGAGGGAGAGGGGGAGAAAGAGATATAGAGAGATGGAGAGGGGGAGAGAGGGAGAGGGGGAGAAAGAGATATAGAGATATAGAGAGATTGAGAGAGGGAGGGGGGAGAAAGAGATATAGAGGGAGGGGGGGAGAAAGAGTGTCTGAGAGGCAAATACGATCAGCTAATATCACTTCTGAATACTGATGTAAAAATGTTAACACAAAAAATAAATACTGTTCTTTTCATTTAATAGAGGCCAATTTCCTGTTTCAGGACTGACGGAATCATCCAAACTACAAAGGAGGAGGAGCACTATCTTTTCTTTATCTCTCTGATCCAAGACATGGGCTCACTGCCAGATGGTGAGCAAATAGAGACGGGAGAAGACTGACAGAAACAGGAAGTTGGACTGTGAGACAGATGAATTACACGATGTTGACAGAATAAAGAACCGAGAACTAACTCACCACCGGATGGTCAGCCTCGATCCTGTTCTCTATCTCCCTGAGTAGAAACCAACAAACCGCAGTCACCGTTGTGACACTAGCAGGACTTTACCATCTCATTGGACCATAAGCCTTCACATTTCCTGACAAAGAGCCAAACACTCTACAACATCCTAACTAAACATTTCATCACATCACAAGTGTCTATAGGTATTCCTACGTGTCTATATATCTCCTCTACTCTGTAGGAGCTTTGGCTCCAGACCTGGTCTACTCTGTAGGAGCGTTGGTCCAGACCTGGTCTACTCTGTAGGAGCATTGGGTCCAGACCTGGTCTACTCTGTAGGAGCATTGGGTCCAGACCTGGTCTACTCTGTAGGAGCATTGGGTCCAGACCTGGTCTACTCTGTAGGAGCATTGGGTCCAGACCTGGTCTACTCTGTAGGAGCATTGGGTCCAGACCTGGTCTACTCTGTAGGAGCATTGGGTCCAGACCTGGTCTACTCTGTAGGAGCATTGGGTCCAGACCTGGTCTACTCTGTAGGAGCATTGGGTCCAGACCTGGTCTACTCTGTAGGAGCATTGGGTCCAGACCTGGTCTACTCTGTAGGAGCATTGGGTCCAGACCTGGTCTACTCTGTAGGAGCATTGGGTCCAGACCTGGTCTACTCTGTAGGAGCATTGGGTCCAGACCTGGTCTACTCTGTAGGAGCATTGGGTCCAGACCTGGTCTACTCTGTAGGAGCATTGGGTCCAGACCTGGTCTACTCTGTAGGAACGTTGGGTCCAGACCTGGTCTACTCTGTAGGAGCATTGGGTCCAGACCTGGTCTACTCTGTAGGAACGTTGGGTCCAGACCTGGTCTACTCTGTAGGAGCATTGGGTCCAGACCTGGTCTACTCTGTAGGAGCATTGGGTCCAGACCTGGTCTACTCTGTAGGAGCATTGGGTCCAGACCTGGTCTACTCTGTAGGAGCATTGGGTCCAGACCTGGTCTACTCTGTAGGAGCATTGGGTCCAGACCTGGTCTACTCTGTAGGAACGTTGGCAGACAATACCTACTCAACTTGATTATATAAAATCTGACACATACTCTGTCCATGTTTCTTTAAAACAAATGGATGAAAACAGTGACTCCCAATGAGATTAAATAAAAGCCAAGACTTTGTTACAGTGAGGGGGAAAAAGTATTTGATCCCCTGCTGATTTTGTACGTTTGTGTTTTATACTTATTTCCCTCATTAAAATGCAAATCAATTTATAACATTTTTCACATGTGGTTTTCTGGATTTTTTGGTTGTTTTTCTGTCTCTCACTGTTCAAATAAACCTACCATTAAAATTATAGACTGATCATTTCTTTGTCAGTGGGCAAACGTACAAAATCAGCAGGGGATCAAATACTTTTTTCCCTCACTGTATGTCAAAACTGTTAGGGTCGGTTTCCAGACACAGACTAAAACACATTTTCAATGGAGATTCTTGCTTCATCTACGTCCAGGAAACCGGCCCATAATCAAGTTGTTGTTCCGTCTGTCATATCTCTTTACAGCTTCTTCCCTTAGGTCCCCCTCATCCATCAGAGCTAGGAGCTCCTGACGTCTAGGGTGGACATTGTTTTGGGACGCTTGGAGTCAGAGCAGGATGTTTATTTTAATACTGAAAGAAAATGGTTACCCGAGCATGCCCAAATCTGAAGTCGCTTGTCCTAAAAAGGATTCCATAACAGCTTCAAACTGTGGCTGATTCCTTCCAGCTCTACAAATCAAATCGCAGTTAAAATAGTTTGTCTTTAGCGGTCTGACCCCACCACTATAACCCCAGTAGCCTCTTCCCAAAAGGGGGCGCTCTAACCTGGCAATAACCCAACACACACCCACCCACATTGGTTAGCCCATCTTAAACATGGGGCCAGATACTGTGACATAGGGCCAGATACTGTGACATAGGGTCAGATACTATAACTGTTCACCCATCTTAGACATAGGGCGAGATACTATAACTGGGAAACAGCAGAGAAGCTGGCGATAACAAATACTAATTTCCCATCCCATACTATTACTAAGATAGCAATTAAGTAAATAGAATGGATAAATGTATTTGCATATCTATTGATATATATATATATATATATATATATATATAGTTAACCAGTGGCCAAGGAAAACATAAGCCGGGATTCAAACAAACGCAGATAAACGACCTGTGCGCTGCGATTGACTTTTTAAAAAAGGTGATTTAATCTTTAAACAACGTCACCTGCAGCGTGTTCACAGCGACACAACATGATCGCAGGCAAAACGTCTGGGAAATTGCCTTTTTAAAAAGTCTTATCGCAGTGCACAGGCCGTTTTATCTGCGTTTGTTTAAATCCCAGCCATACTGTTAATAATAAACCTCTTAGACACTTCACTAAGGCCTTGCATTGCTTTTTTTCCCCCAGGGAGACTAGGCATATTCCCCCATATTCCCTCTGTGCTCCACCACCACCCCGCTCTCTCTCCTCACTCACTCTGAGGTGTTCCTCTTTTCGGAGAAGACTCTGAGGATGAACTCTCCCTCCTTGTGAGGCTCGTACGTAGACGGGATGATGACGTACTCCCCAGGGCTCAGACGGAAGCGCTGGGTCACCTCCCTCATGTTGATGTAGGACTTGCAGCGAGCCTTGGAAGAGTTGAACAGGAAGAAGTCTTTCTGCATGTGCTGTGTGTTGCCGTGCATCTGGTCAGAAACACACAGACACAAACGAAGGAGGCAGGAGAAGAAAGACTGTGAATGAAAAAAGTACGAAAGCAAAGTGTTGAATTAGTTATTGTTGTTATACTATTATAATCATACAAACTTTCATAGTAACACATTTATAAATAAATATGGTCGGTAATGTGTATTAGAATGATAAAACCTCAATGTGTAAACAAACACATTCCACATCTCTTGTCCTTACCTCCTTCGGCACCTGCAGACAGACAGACAGAGAGAAGAGTGAGTTGTGTTTGCACCAGAAACAGTATGAGCAAACACCACTTTGCTCAAAACTAAACTGTGTTACAACAGAATGCGGCATGTACACAACGTATGTGGTCATGGCGTTAAAGGGGCAATCTGTAGTTTGTATATCCATTTTTGGACTTTTAAACGAACAATGTGCTTTGTTGTTGTTTGAACAGCAGATGTCCCCTTTAAAGAATATTATAAGTTATCTTAGATTCTTTAGTAGTGGATTTCTTTGTTTAGTAGTTGTTGGGTTTTTTTTTGGGGGAGATTGACAGAGGACACCTCGTAGATGGCGAATCCGATGGTGAAGAGATTGGCTCCCATCTTTCTCTCTTTCCGTCTGTTCTTCTGCATCAGAGAGACCACGAAGGAACACGCCACCTCGTTGTCCTCTGGATCATCATCCTCCTCCAGAAGAAGCAGGCGGTACTGAGGGTTGGTCCAGAATGTATCTGCAAGTAGGGAAGGGGTCCCAGAACCACAAACATACCACATCACTTAAAAGTACAATGCTACTGTTTTTTTTTTTGTTTGTTTTATCTTAATATAAAATCATTTCTGGATAACAATTAAATTACCTTTACTGTGATTGTTTTCAATTAAAATGGTCAAAAATAAATACATAAATAGCTTCTTAGCAAAGAGCAATTTCTCAAGCAAAACATTTCGTAGGACTGTCTGGGAGTGGTCTGAGTGGGGAGGGGAAAACTGAAAACTAGCTGTTATTGGCAGAGAGGTTTGGAACTCTCTTTGTTATTGGTCTATTAACTAATTTACAGCATGGCGATGTCACCATGGAAGGCCAAAACTCCATCCCACCAAAACAGCAGAAATTTCATGCAGTCTTTTTCAAACAGCTTTTACACACAAAAAAAAGCATTATCATAATTTTCACTGTTTCACAGTATTATTCTAACCTCACAGTGTGGAAATATATATATATAAAACAACAGGAAAATCACGTTTTTTGACTGCAATGGGCCTTTGATGGACATTGTCTACTACGTAATGGTGCCCCGTATGAGGACCATCCTATACACGACCAACCAGACCTGGGTTCAAATAACATTTGATTTAGCCTGACCGGAGTGCCAGGTGGAAGGGAAGTGCAATTGTAAAACTATTAAACTGGTTCCATTGCATCAGGCAAGCTCAATCAACCGTAGCTAAAGCATTTAAAATTAAAACAATTATTACTGTAATTACTAGCCAAGTCTGAATTCAACTAAACTAATAACAAATTACAGACGAGGGTCCATATAATACAGGGTTAGAGTTTAGAGGTTAGGGGTCATCTCCTACCTGGGTAGTTCCTGCAGCCCCCGGCAGAGCAGCCTCTGACCCAGCGACCCTCGTTCACGGACACCGTCCACTTGTGGATCTTATCGTCCTCCAGGGCATCAGGGGTCAGGTTGCAGATCTCGATCTTGGTGTAGTTCTTCTTGAAGTCCTCAAAGGACATCCTGGGGAGACAGAGGAGAGGGAGACAGAGGAGAGAAAGGAGGGGAGAGGGAGACGGAGAGAAAGGAGAGAGAGAGAGGGGAGAGGGAGACAGAGGAGAGCAAGGAGGAGAGAGGAGAGAAAGAGGAAAGAAAGAGGGAGACAAGGGAGAGGGAAAGAGAGGAGAGGAAGAGAGAGAGGAGATGGAGACAGAGGATTGGGTTAGAGAGAGGAAGGGGGAGAGGTAGGGGAGATGGAGAGGGAGAGCAAGGAGATCTGTATCTGTATGTATTAAGGATGCCCATTAGCTGCTGCCAAGGGGTCCAGTAACATTAAAGCAGTTCCAGTGCATTCGGAAAGGATTCAGACCCCGTGACTTACAGTTTCACAACCTGGTTACAGCCTTATTCTTATTCTATTCTTTTTTTCTCAACAATCTGTACACTATACCCACTAATGACTAAGCAAAATCTGTTTATTAGACATTTTTGCAAATGTATAGAGATAAAAATGTATATAACATTTACATAAGTATTCAGACCCTTTACTCAGTACTTTGTTGAAGCACCTTTGGCAGAGATTACAGTCTTCTTGGGTGTGACGCTACAAGCTTGGCACACCTGTATTTGGGGAGTTTCTCCCATTCTTCTCTGCAGATCCTCTCAAGCTCTGTCAGGTTGGATGGGGAGCGTCGCTGGACAGCTATTATCCGGTCTCTCCAGAGATGTTCAATCGGGTTCAAGTTCGGGCTCTGGCTGGGCCACTCAAGGACATTCAAAGACTTGTCCCGAAGCCACTCCTGCGTTGTCTTGGCGGTGTGCTTAGGGTCATTGTCCTGTTGGAAGGTGAACCTTCGCCCAAGTCTGAGGTCCTGAGCGCTCTGGAGCAGGTTTTCATCAAGGATCTCTCTGTACTTTTCCCTGCTACTGAAAAACATCTCCACAGCATGATGCTGCCACCACCATGCTTCACGGTAGGGATGGCGCCAGGTTTCCTCCAGACGTGATGCTTGGCATTCAGGCCAAAGTGTTCAATCTTGGTTTCATCAGGCCAGAGAATCTTGTTTCTCATGGTCTGAGAGTCCTTTAGGTGCCTTTTGACAAACTCCAAGATGGCTGTCATGTGCCTTTCAGTGAGGAGTGGCTTCCATCTGGCCACTCTACTATAAAGGCCTGATTGATGGAGTGCTGAAGAGATGGTTGTCCTTCTGGAAGTTTCTTCCATCTCTACAGAGGAACTCTGGAGCTCTGTCAGAGTGACCATCGGGTTCTTGGTCACCTCCCTGACCAAGGCCCTTCTCCCCTGATTGCTCAGTTTGGCCTAGCGTCCAGCTGTAGGAAGAGTCTTCTAAACTTCTTCCATTTAAAAATGAAGGAGCCACTGTGTTCTTGGGGACCTTCAATGCTGCAGAACATTTTGGTACCCTTCCCCAGATCTGTGCCTCGACACAAACCTGTCTCGGATCTCTACGGACAAATTCCTTCAACCTCATGGCTTGGTTTTTGCTCTGACATGCACTGTCAACTGTGGGACCTTGTATAGACAAGTGTGTGCCTTTCCAAATCATGTCCCATCAATTGAATTTACCACCGGTGGACTCCAGTCAAGTTGTAGAAACACCTCAAGGATGATCAATAGAAACCGGATGCACTTGAGTTCAATTTCGAGTCTCACAGCAAAGGGTCTGAATACTGTTGTAAATAAGGTATTTTTGTTTTTTATTTTTAATACATTTGCTAAACATTCTAAAAACCTGTTTTTGCTTTGTCGTTATGGGGTATTGTGATGTCATTATGGGGTATTGTGATGTCATTATGGGGTATTGTGATGTCATTATGGGGTCGTGTGTGGGTATGTACAGTATGTGTCTGTACCTGTGTGTGTGTCTCTTCACAGTCCCCGCTGTTCCATAAGGTCTATTTTAGTCCGTTTTTTTATCTGATTCTACTGCTTGCATTAGTTACCTGATGTGGAATAGAGTTCCATGTAGTCATGTCTCTATGTAGTACTGTGCGCCTCCCATAGTCTGTTCTGGACTTGGGGACTGTGAAGAGACCTGTGGTGGCATGTCTTGTGGGGTATGCATGGGTGTCTGAGCTGTGTGCTTGTAGTTCAAACAGACTAGTTTGGTGCATTCAACATGTCAATACTTCTCACAAATACAAGTAGTGATGAAGTCAATCTCTCCTCCATTTTCAGCCAGAAGAGATTGACATGCATATTATTAATATTAGCTCTCTGTACATCCAAGGGCCAGCCGTGCTGCCCTGTCCTGAGCAAATTGTAATTTTCCTAAGTCCCTCTTTGTGTCACCTGACCACACCACTGAACAGTAGTCCAGGTGTGACTAAACTAGGGCCTGTAGGACCTGCCTTGTTGATAGTGCTGTTAAGAAGGCAGAGCAGCGCTTTATTATGGACAGACTTCTCCCCATCTTAGATACTGTTGTATCAATATGTTTTGACCATGACAACTTAACTTGCTCAATTTCCACATTATTTATTACAAGATGTAGTTGAGGTTTAGGGTTTAGTGAATGATTTGTCCTAAATACAATGCTTTTAGTTTTTTAAATATTTAGGACTAACTTGTTCCATTCTGAAACTAACTGCAGTTCTTTGTAAAGTGTTACAGTAATTTCAGTCTCTGTAGTAGCTGACGTGTATAGTGTTGAGTCATCGGCATACATAGACACCCTATCTTTACTCAAAGTGAGTGGCATGTCGTAAAGATTGGAAAAAAGTAAGGGCACTAGACAGCTGCCCTGAGGAATTCCTGATTCTACCTGGATTTTGTACGAGAGTTCTGTCCTTGAGCTGTTCTTGTCTATTGATGTTCTGTATTATGTTTCATGTTTTGTGTTGGACCCCAGGAAGAGTAGCTGCTGCTTTTGCAACAGCTAATGGGGATCCTAATAAAATACCAAATACCATTAAATACCTCTGTGTTCTGATAGACAGGTAACTCTTTATCTACAATATAGAGGTGTAAAGCCAAAACACGGACGTTCAGCAGGTTACGATCGATAATGTCAAAAGCCGCACTGAAGTCTAACAAAACAGCCCCTACAATCTTTTTATCATCAATTTCTCTCAGCCAATCATCAGTCATTTGTGTAAGTGTGAGAGGGAGAGGAAGACAGAGGAGAGAGGGAGACAGAGGAGTGGGAGAGGGAGAGGGAGACAGAGGAGAGAGGGAGAGGGAGACAGAGGAGACAGAGGGAGACAGAGGGAGACAGAGTAGAGGAGGGAGACAGAGGGAGACAGAGGGAGAGGGAGACAGAGTAGAGAGGGAGACAGAGGGAGACAGAGGGAGACAGAGTAGAGAGGGAGAGGGAGACAGAGTAGAGAGGGAGAGGGAGACAGAGGACAGGGAGAGTCAATAACCGGCATGCTCTACTCAATCATTTGTAATCAAACATCTTTTGTTACACTGGAAAAGGAAGACTGAAACCGTCTGTACGTTGAGACGTTCTATAGCAGCAGAAGAAGTTAAAAACCGAAAGACGATTTCAGTGAGAGCGGGGTTTTCCTTTTCCAGTCGAGACAGACGAGAGGACATGAAATGTGGGTAGAGACAACAAGCGTACATTTTCAAGAGCAGCTAGAATGACTTGTTGAAGAGAGGAACAGACTCACCAGAACTCACCGTCCTCAGCACTCTGATGCTGGAGCTTGTCCTTCTCTCCCTTAGACAGAGACAGCCACTCCTTAGAGCTGTGGACGGAAGGCAACAACATCAACAACAGCCAAACTGAATCGTATGATACGTGGACCTTCCCTGACATGGGAAAATACAGCTGTAGGATCTCCATTTGATCACCTCTGTTGTTGCAGAAATTTTCCCCTGGGGCTGCAGGAAAATTCAAAAAGGAGCCTTAAGATTTACATAAATTCACAGAAAACCTTGCAGGTCTCTTTATCAGCAACGTAATCCTTTTCGGATTACTCAAAATGAGTACTGTAATATGAATACTTTGGGATTACTGTTCCTTCTAACAACCAGACATATTTTAAAATGTTTTAAAAATGTGCACCTGATCAAGCATTATTTAATTTGGTAACATAACTACTTTTAAATTGGGGACTATTGTGAGAGCATAAATATCCTATCATTCCTCCTATAGTTCTATATTCTACCGTATGTGTGAGAGTTTAGTCACAAAAAAGTAATCCGGGTTGATTACAGTTACTTCCTATTTGTAATCGGATTATGTAATCCCCGTTACTTGTAATACGTCACTACTTAACCCTGACTATATCTCACTCCTAAACTATAGCCTACTGTAGCCTATCAAAACAAAGTTGTCCTTAAGTATCACTTAAAAAAAAAAAAATAATCACTGAACAAAAATAGAAACGCAACATGTAACATGTAGGTTTTACTGATTTTACAGTTCATATCAATTGAAATAAATGAATTAGGACCTAATCTATGGATTTCACATGATTGGGAATACAGATATGCATTAAAACAAAAGGTAGGGGCGTGGATCAGAAAACCAGTCAGTATCTGGTGGGACCACCATCTGTCTCATGCAGCAGGACACATCTCCTTCACATAGAGTTGATCAGGCTGTTGATTGTGGCCTGTGGAATGTTGTCCCCACTCCTGTTCAATGGCTGTGCGAAGTTGCTGGATATTGGCGGGAACTGGAAAACGCTGTCGTACACGTCGATCCAGAGCATCCCAAACATGCTCAACGGTTGACATGTCTGGTGAGTACGCAGGCCATGGAAGATCTGGGATATTTTCAGCTTCCAGGAATTGTGTACAGGTCCTTGTGACATGGGGCCGTGCATTATCATGCTGAAACATGAGGTGATGGCGGTGGATGAACGGCACGACAGTGGGCCTCAGGATCTCGTCACGGTATCTCTGTGCATTCAAATTGCCATCAATAAAATGCAATTGTGTTCATTGTCTGAAGTTTAGGCCTGCCCGTACCATAACCCCACCTCCACCATGGGGCACTCTGTTCACAACGTTGACATCAGCAAACCGCTTACCCACACAACGCCACATGCTGTCTGCCATCTGCCCGGTACAGTTGAAACCGCGATTCCTCCGTGAAGAGCACACTTCTCCAGCAGGCCAGGGGCCATCGAAGGTGAGAATTTGCCCACTGCAGTCGGGTCGAGACCCTGGTGAGGACGACGAGCACACAGATGAGCTTTCCCTGAGACAGTTTCTGACAGTTTGTGCAGACCATCGCGCAAGTGAAGAAGCCGGATGTGGAGCTCCTGGGCTGGCGTGGTTTACACGTGGTCTGCGGCTGTGAGGTCAAATTCTCTAAGACAATGGCGTAATCAGCTTCTTGAGATGCCACACCTGTCAGATGGATGAATTATCTTGGCAAAGGAGAAATACTCACTAACAGGGATGTAAACAAATTTGAGCACGGAATTTGAGAGAAATCAGCATTTTTGTGCATATGGAAAATGTATGGGATCTTTTATTTCAGCTCATGAAACACGGGACCAACACTTTACATGTTACGTTTATATTTTTTGTTCAGTAAAAATCCTCCTGCTGCAGGATTATTTTGCTCCTGCGACGAAACTGGTCAAATTAAGATCCGACACGTACAATAATTGAGCAGAATTGCATAAATGACATTCCAATATCTACACTGGCATGGTACTTAGAAGAATGAGGCAATGTATTGGAAATGCTAGCATGGACATCGGAACGCAACCTGTGTCTATCACTGGTGCCAGTTCAAGCAATCAGTCAATCAGTCAACCAATCAGTCAACCAATCAGCCAATCAGTCAGCCAATCAGTCAACCAATCAGCCAATCAGTCAACCAATCAGCCAATCAGTCAACCAATCAGCCAACTAATCAGTCAACCAATCAGCCAATCAGTCAACCAATCAGCCAAACAGTCAACCAATCAGCCAACCAGTCAACTAATCAGTCAACCAATCAGTCAACCAATCAGCCAATCAGTCAACCAATCAGTCAACTAATCAGTCAACCAATCAACCAAACAGTCAACCAAACAGTCAATCAGTCAATCAGTCAACCAATCAGCCAATCAGTCAACCAATCAGTCAACTAATCAGTCAACTAATCAGTCAACCAATCAGCCAATCAGTCAACCAATCAGTCAACCAATCAGCCAATCAGTCAACCAAACAGTCAACTAATCAGTCAACCAATCAGCCAATCAGTCAACCAATCAGTCAACCAATCAGGTAATCAGTCAACCAATCAGTCAACCAATCAGTCAATCAGTCAACCAAACAGTCAACTAATCAGTCAACCAATCAGCTAATCAGTCAACCAATCAGTCAATCAGTCAACCAATCAGTCAACCAATCAGCTAATCAGTCAACCAATCAGTCAACCAATCAGCCAATCAGTCAACCAATCAGCCAATCAGTCAACCAATCAGCTAATCAGTCAACCAATCAGTCAACTAATCAGTCAACCAATCAGCCAATCAGTCAACCAATCA
Organism: Brachymystax lenok tsinlingensis; assembly: GCA_030435695.1. Taxonomy (NCBI): domain Eukaryota; kingdom Metazoa; phylum Chordata; class Actinopteri; order Salmoniformes; family Salmonidae; genus Brachymystax; species Brachymystax lenok. Next base: position 42,820,030 of record CM059786.1, on the reverse strand, counting down.
GTCAACCAATCAGCTAATCAGTCAACCAAACAGTCAACTATGCAGTCAGCCAATCAGTCAACCAATCAGCCAATCAGTCAACCAATCAGTCAACCAATCAGTCAAGCAATCAACCAACCAATCAGTCAACCAATCAGTCAACCAACCAATCAACCAACCAACCAACCAATCAACCAACCAATCAACCAACCAATCAGTCAACCAACCAATCAGTCAACCAACCAACCAATCAGTCAATCAATCAAGTAATTAACCAATCAATCAGGTGTGTCTTACTTGTCACTCCAGGGCCCGTTCCACTCCACCTGACCCCAGGGGTTCCTGAGGCGCACCAGACGCACCTTAGACGCCTTGTGCTGGGACTGCTTACACTGAGGAGAAACACACCGGTCAATGTAACAATCACGAAGGCAACAACCACTGGCCCATTCAGTCAGCTTTCAAAAGGCCTATAGTCATCTAATCACAGCTCTGTATCTCATGGTCTATCAATCTAATAATGTAGTCTATCTATCTATCTATCTATCTATCTATCTAACTATCTAATAATGTAGTCTATCTATCTAATAATGTAGTCTATTTATCTATCTATCTATCTAATAATGTAGTCTATCTATCTAATAATGTAGTCTATCTATCTATCTAATAATGTAGTGTATATCATGTAGTCTATCTATCTAATAATGTAGTCTATCTATCTATCTATCTAATAATGTAGTCTATCTATCTATCTATCTATCTAATAATGTAGTCTATCTATCTATCTATCTCTATCTATCTAATAATGTAGTCTATCTATCTATCTATCTAATAATGTAGTGTATATCATGTAGTCTATCTATCTATCTATCTAATAATGTAGTCTATCTATCTATCTATCTAATCTATCTAATGTAGTGTATCTCATGGTCTATTTAATAATGTAGTCTATCTATCTATCTAATAATGTAGTCTATCTATCTATCTATCTAATAATGTAGTCTATCTATCTATCTATCTATCTATCTAATAATGTAGTCTATCTATCTATCTATCTATCTATCTAATAATGTAGTCTATCTATCTATCTATCTATCTATCTATCTATCTATCTATCTATCTAATAATGTAGTGTATATCATGTAGTCTATCTATCTATCTATCTATCTATATATCCATCTAATAATGTAGTCTATCTATCTAATGTAGTGTATATCATGGTCTATTTAATAATGTAGTCTATCTATCTATCTAATAATGTAGTCTATCTATCTATCTATCTAATAATGTAGTGTATATCATGTAGTCTATCTATCTATCTATCTATCTAATAATGTATCTATCTATCTATCTATCTAATAATGTAGTCTATCTATCTATCTATCTATCTATCTATCTATCTATCTATCTATCTATCTAATAATGTAGTCTATCTATCTATCTATCTAATAATGTAGTATATCTATCTAATCTATCTAATGTAGTGTCTCATGGTCTATCTAATAATGTAGTGTATCTAATAATGTAGTGTATCTCATGGTCTATCTATCTAATAATGTAGTGTATCTAATAATGTAGTGTATCTCATGGTCTATCTAATAATGTAGTGTATCTCATGGTCTATCTATCTAATAATGTAGTGTATCTAGTAATGTAGTGTATCTCATGGTCTATCTAATAATGTAGTGTATCTCATGGTCTATCTAATAATGTAGTGTATCTAGTAATGTAGTGTATCTCATGGTCTATCTAATAATGTAGTGTATATCATGGTCTATCTAATAATGTATCTATATATATCATGGTCTATCTATCTATCTATCTATCTATCTATCTATCTATCTATCTATATATCCATCTAATAATGTAGTCTATCTATCTATCTATCTATCTATCTATCTATCTATCTATCTATCTATCTAGTCTATCTATCTATCTATCTATCTATCTATCTAATGTAGTGTATCTCATGGTCTATTTAATAATGTAGTCTATCTATCTATCTATCTAATAATGTAGTCTATCTATCTATCTATCTATCTATCTATCTATCTATCTATCTAATAATGTAGTCTATCTATCTATCTAATAGATAGGTAAGCAGCTTGGTTTGAAGAAATCAACTGTGGGAGCAATTATTAGGAAATGGAAGACATACAAGACCACTGATAATCTTCCTCGATCTGGGGCTCCACGCAAGATCTCACCCCGTGGGGTCAAAATGATCACAAGAACGGTGAGCAAAATCCCAGAACCACACGGGGACCTAGTGAATGACCTGCAGAGAGCTGGGACCAAAGTAACAAAGCTTACCATCAGTAACACACTACGCCACCAGGGACTCAAATCCTGCAGTGCCAGACGTGTCCCCCTGCTTAAGCCAGTACATGTTCAGGCCCGTCTAAAGTTTGCTAGAGAGCATTTGGATGATCCAGATGAGGATTGGGAGAATGTCAGATGAAACCAAAATAGAACTTTTTGGTAAAAACTCAACTCGTCGTGTTTGGAGGACAAAGAATGCTGAGTTGCATCCAAAGAACACCATACCTACTGTGAAGCATGGGGGTGGAAACATCATGCTTTGGGGCTGTTTTTCTGCAAAGGGACCAGGACGACTGATCCGTGTAAAGGAAAGAATGAATGGGGCCATGTATCGTGAGATTTTGAGTGAAAACCTCCTACCATCAGCAAGGGCATTGAAGATGAAACGTGGCTGGGTCTTTCAGCATGACAATGATCCCAAACACACCGCCGAACAGCGAAGGAGTGGCCGTAGAAGCATTTCAAGGTCCTGGAGTGGCCTAGCCAGTCTCCAGATCTCAACCCCATAGAAAATCTTTGGAGGGAGTTGAAAGTCCGTGTTGCCCAGCGACAGCCCCAAAACATCACTGCTCTTGAGGAGATCTGCATGGAGGAATGGGCCAAAATACCAGCAACAGTGTGTGAAAACCTTGTGAAGACTTACAGAAAACATTTGTCATTGCCAACAAAGGGTATATAACAAAGTATTGAGATAAACTTTTGTTATTGACCAAATACTTATTTTCCACCATAATTTGCATAATTTGCAAATAAATTCATAGAAAATCCTACAATGTGATTTTCTGGATTTTTTTTCCTCATTTTGTCTGTCATAGTTGAAGTGTACCTATGATGAAAATTACAGGCCTCTCTCATATTTTTAAGTGAGAGAACTTGCACAATTGGTGGCTGACTAAATACTTTTTTTCCCCACTGTATCTCATGGTCTATCTATCTAATAATGTAGTGTATCTCATGGTCTATCTAATAATGTAGTGTATCTCATGGTCTATCTATCTAATAATGTAGTGTATCTCATGGTCTAACTATCTAATAATGTAGTGTATCTCATGGTCTATCTAATAATGTAATCTAATAACTCACGATACTTGGCGTAAAGTGAATCTATATGTTTCTATAGGTGTATCTCACCTCCTCAACGGCAGTCACAGAGTAGGCGTGGCCCTTCACAAGGCCAGACACAGTACGGGTCTCAAAGCGAGCAGGAACCAGGGACTGGAGAATGGAATGAACAACAAGACAGGATCACAATATTGTGGATCGTCAATGACGGCACGAGGAACAGGAGTGATTGGATACAGTTGGTTAAACTTATGGAAGGGGATAGTTTTGAAATCGCTCTTGATCATCGATGAGTTCCAGCACTCAATACATTTTGTTAAACCTTTTTTTTTTTCCTTCAAATGTTAAAAAAAAGGCTTCCACTCCTCTTGTAATTCTACATGCTTTTATGGATAGGACAGTGAGTAGAGGGGGTAGGAAAGACAGGATAAGATATTGTTTTGAAACAGGCAATGGGATGGATTTGTACCCACACCTACAAGGGCACATGTGTGGATTTGTACCCACACCGACAAGGGCACATGTGGATTTGTACCCACACCGACAAGAGCACATGTGTGGATTTGTACTCACACCGACAAGGGCACATGTGGTTGTACCCACACCGACAAGAGCACATGTGTGGTTTGTACCCTCACACCGACAAGAGCACATGTGGTTTGTACCCACACCGACAAGGGCACATGTGTGGATTTGTACCCACACCGACAAGAGCACATGTGTGGATTTGTACCACACCGACAAGGGCACATGTGTGGATTTGTACCCACACCGACAAGGGCACATGTGTGGATTTGTACCCTCACCGACAAGGGCACATGTGTGGATTTGTACCCACACCGACAAGGGCACATGTGTGGATTTGTACCCACACCTACAAGGGCACATGTGTGGATTTGTACCCACACCTACAAGGGCACATGTGTGGATTTGTACCACACCCGACAAGGGCACATGTGTGGATTTGTACCTCACCTACAAGGGCACATGTGTGGATTTGTACCCACACCGACAAGGGCACATGTGTGGATTTGTACTCACACCCGACAAGGGCACATGTGGATTTGTACCCACACCGACAAGGGCACATGTGTGGATTTGTACTCACACCGACAAGGGCACATGTGTGGATTTGTACCCACACCGACAAGGGCACATGTGTGGATTTGTACCCACACCGACAAGGGCACATGTGTGGATTTGTACCCACACCGACAAGGGCACATGTGTGGATTTGTACCCACACCGACAAGAGCACATGTGTGGATTTGTACTCACACCGACAAGGGCACATGTGGATTTGTACCCACACCGACAAGGGCACATGTGTGGATTTGTACCCTCACCGACAAGAGCACATGTGTGGATTTGTACCCACACCGACAAGGGCACATGTGTGGATTTGTACCCACACCGACAAGGGCACATGTGTGGATTTGTACCCACACCTACAAGGGCACATGTGTGGATTTGTACCACACCGACAAGGGCACGTGTGGATTTGTACCCACACCTACAAGGGCACATGTGTGGATTTGTACCCTCACCTACAAGGGCACATGTGTGGATTTGTACTCACACCGACAAGGGCACGTGTGGATTTGTACCCTCACCTACAAGGGCACATGTGTGGATTTGTACCCACACCGACAAGGGCACATGTGTGGATTTGTACTCACACCGACAAGGGCACATGTGTGGATTTGTACTCACACCGACAAGGGCACGTGTGGATTTGTACCCACACCGACAAGGGCACATGTGTGGATTTGTACCCTCACCTACAAGGGCACATGTGTGGATTTGTACCCACACCGACAAGGGCACATGTGTGGATTTGTACTCACACCGACAAGGGCACATGTGTGGATTTGTACCCACACCGACAAGAGCACATGTGTGGATTTGTACCCTCACCTACAAGGGCACATGTGTGGATTTGTACCCACACCGACAAGGGCACATGTGTGGATTTGTACTCACACCGACAAGGGCACGTGTGGATTTGTACCCACACCTACAAGGGCACATGTGTGGATTTGTACCCTCACCTACAAGGGCACATGTGTGGATTTGTACTCACACCGACAAGGGCACATGTGGATTTGTACCCTCACCTACAAGGGCACATGTGTGGATTTGTACCCACACCGACAAGGGCACATGTGTGGATTTGTACTCACACCGACAAGGACACGTGTGGATTTGTACCCACACCGACAAGGGCACATGTGTGGATTTGTACCCTCACCTACAAGGGCACATGTGTTGATTTGTACTCACACCGACAAGGGCACGTGTGGATTTGTACCCTCACCTACAAGGGCACATGTGTGGATTTGTACCCACACCGACAAGGGCACATGTGTGGATTTGTACTCACACCGACAAGGGCACGTGTGGATTTGTACCCACACCGACAAGGGCACATGTGTGGATTTGTACCCACACCGACAAGAGCACATGTGTGGATTTGTACTCACACCTACAAGGGCACATGTGTGGATTTGTACCCTCACCGACAAGGGCACATGTGTGGATTTGTACCCTCACCTACAAGGGCACATGTGTGGATTTGTACCCACACCAACAAGAGCACATGTGTGGATTTGTACTCACACCGACAAGGGCATGTGTGGATTTGTACCCTCACCTACAAGGGCACATGTGTGGATTTGTACCCACACCGACAAGAGCACATGTGTGGATTTGTACTCACACCGACAAGAGCACATGTGTGGATTTGTACTCACACCGACAAGGGCACATGTGGATTTGTACCCACACCGACAAGGGCACGTGTGGATTTGTACCCACACCGACAAGGGCACATGTGTGGATTTGTACCCTCACCGACAAGAGCACATGTGTGGATTTGTACCACACCGACAAGGGCACGTGTGGATTTGTACCCACACCTACAAGGGCACATGTGTGGATTTGTACCCTCACCTACAAGGGCACATGTGTGGATTTGTACTCACACCGACAAGGGCACGTGTGGATTTGTACCCTCACCTACAAGGGCACATGTGTGGATTTGTACCCACACCGACAAGGGCACATGTGTGGATTTGTACTCACACCGACAAGGGCACGTGTGGATTTGTACCCACACCGACAAGGGCACATGTGTGGATTTGTACCCTCACCTACAAGGGCACATGTGTGGATTTGTACTCACACCGACAAGGGCACATGTGGATTTGTACCCTCACCTACAAGGGCACATGTGTGGATTTGTACCCACACCGACAAGGGCACATGTGTGGATTTGTACTCACACCGACAAGGGCACGTGTGGATTTGTACCCACACCGACAAGGGCACATGTGTGGATTTGTACCCACACCGACAAGAGCACATGTGTGGATTTGTACTCACACCTACAAGGGCACATGTGGGCACTGAGGGTGCCGGCATAACTGCGGGCAAGACCTCCACAGACCGGCCATATAGCTGAACATTTTGACTGAAATGGCTTCTAGGTCTGGTCTGAATCATAACTAAAGAGCGAGGCTCCCTGACGGGCTGCTCTATTGACGGTAGGCTCTTCCGTTACGGTCCATGAGACCTGTTGGGAGGTCAGGGGTCACGCTACTAAGGTCAGAGACTCACATCGATAGAGCAGCCCATCATAGAGCCTCTCTCCAGGGCCTTCTTCATGATCTTGTACAGCTCCTTAGGCGCCTCCTTCATCTCATACAACTCTGTCACGCCCCCGGTGAAGTCTTCCATGGCCTCCGTGGTGTTGCCGCCCTTCAGGGCCTCGTAGGAACCGTGAAGCCTGGGGAGGGTGAGACAGGGTGAGGGTTAGGGGTAGGTCAGAGGGTGAGAGGGTGGGGAGAGGGTCAGGGGTGTTGATGACTTACTGGTCATGCTGAACAGTATCTACCAACATTTAGAAGAGGAAAATAGCCTAGTGAAAATTTTATTCATTGACTTCAATAGCACGTTTAACACCATCCAACCCCAGCCACTGGTGATAAGCTGGTGAATGTGGCTGTCAAGTTCAACTCCGCTATCTCTACATTTCGAGCACAGGCATATAGACTAGGCAGGTGACGGCTGGGAAACTCGAGGAACTATTGTTATGTAGACAGAACGAGACTAGCTAAATTCTTTATAAACTGCTACAACTCTCCTCATGTTAATGAGCCAACTTAACAGGAGGCAGGTACGGTGGCTCCCGTAGGACATAAGGGGAGTCAAAAGGAACACAACAATATTTCACAAGGGCTCCATAGCGAACGTAACAAATACAACTGTTTATTATAGACTCTCATGACAATTAAGTTGGGATACACTACGTAGTGCATGTGAATTGACCAGGGCCTTTCATGGCCACTGAGCCGCCCTAGGGGAGACATTTTTTCCCACCCCGACTAGAAAAGCCCCAGTAAGCAAATTGACATTGAAAAGACATCCTAAAATACTTATTTTTCCAGACGTTGAAGTTAAGTTAAATTTAGGTTCTGAATGAGAGGTGAAAATATGTATTTTCCAGACGATGAAAAAGTTTTTTCCGGACGTTAATATCAGGTTCATTTTCGGTTGTGAATTAAAGTTGAAAAGAGGAACTGCGTAGACGTCTACCGGTCCGGACTGAACCTAAAAAACACGTCATGACCCCCAAAAAACAAGACAGTCCAAAAGGCGACAGCATCGGCCCGTGATTACTGAGGTATAGCCTACAGTGTTGACTGAAAATACATTTTAGGAACGCCCGTCTATGTGGTAGGCTGGACAGGACCCCCAAAAAAAAAAACTTGTGCCATCGGCCCGCCCGTGCTTACTGGGGTGTAGCCTTACCCTGTCAGCCAGCAATGGACGTTTATGAACGCCCATCCATGCGGTAGGCCCATTTGTAAAACAGGCTGTTACATTGGCTTTGTTGGTCCTGTTTCCTGTGACTAATCAAATGTGGCTATTTAAGCTCTGAATATCAGCTACCTAACTTCATCAGGAGCTATCCTGAGCCTATTCGCAATAAGTAATCGATGCGTTTACACGGCAGGAAACGCAGAAGTCTTTCGGCCTTTTTCACTATGATCAGCTTGTCAAAAAATGTACGGATACAAACTGATCGGGACAGTTTCATCCCGCGGGATGAAACTCCTGGACAGCAGTTGTGAGTAGCCTGATTGTCCATTCCATATTGTCCATTTTACTTTGACCTGTCCTGTTTTTAGGACATGTTGTTTGTTAACATGGCAGCGCATTTTTTATTTGAATAAGCACCATTTAGGTCAGGCTATTTGATAGGAGAAACCTGCACCATTTAGGTCAGGCTATTTGATGGGAGAAACCTACACCATTTAGGTCAGGCTATTTGTCACGCCCTGGCCATAGAGAGCCCTCTGGGTTTCTCTATGGTGTGTTAGGCCAGGGCGTGACTCGGGTTTTCCATGGGACTCTTATGTTTTTTTTTTTTTGTGTTGGCTCCCAATTAGAGGCAGCTGTATGTCGTTGCCTCTAATTGGGGGAATCCTATTTAAGTTGGTTTCCTTTCCCCACCTGCCTTTGTGGGTTATTGTTTTGTAGGTGTTTAGTTAGTGCCTGTGTGCGCGCTACACACAGCTAGTGCCGATCGTTGTTCTTTGTATTTGTAAGTTTCACGTCTTTATTAAAACATGTGGAACTACACCCGTGCTGCACTTTGGTCCAACCCTTCAAGCGATCGTGACACTATTTGATGGGAGAAACCTGCATGATGTAAAAAGTGTCAGTCTCATTACATTTTCATCCATTTTATTTCCAGCCTGTAGGCTACAGAAAATACCACATCCTGTTTATACCATATCCCATATCCTCTATCCGATACATGATTTATGTTTGATTATTATTTTGACTGAATGTTGGTGAAGCTCTCTCCGAGAGGCGCGCTGGGATTGGACAAGATAAATATTTTTTTGCGCCCCTGCCTTTGACACAGCTTATCACTGAGCGGGATCAGCACTCACCTACAAAGCCCATATGCCATTGGTTGAGAGAAACTGTCATTGTTTTTGGGCAGAATTATGTGTTGTTGGAGGTGCGTCTTGGTCAGTTTATCTCAGAAAATGCCCCCCCCCTCGTCAATCTTCCGGGCATAGGTGGCCTCCTAATCCTGCATAATGAGCGGGGCCGGGCCCTGGAATTGATGCTCTCTACTCTGGCACACACATTTTGAGCCGTTGACATCGTCTCTCTGGTTTCAGCATCCAACCAGCCCTGTCTGTTTTGCCACCATAGTTACCCCCACGCCCCCTGACTTCTACAGTATATAGACTTCCATTTCCCTTATCCATCTAGACTTGGCGTAAGGTTATGGGTACGTACTTGGCGTAAGCCTTCTCCAGCAGGGCGCTCCAGAACTCGTTCCTCTCGGCAGACTTGGTGAACACCAGCTGGCTGTTGAAGGTGGGGATGCGGTCGTCGATGACCACGTCAACCCAGTCGCCATAGCGCCAGAACTGGAAAAGGAGAAGATGTGCCACGCAGGAAAATACATGGTTGAAGACATTTGACAGGAGTTGATAATGTATTGCAATCAGGGTTGGGGGGGTGTTGATTTCAGTTCAATTCACTCAAGTAAACCTGGAATTCCTATCCCACTTTGGAAGAAATTCATAGAGGACAATTTCAGTTTCAAATATCAGTGTACTTCCTGAACTCACTGACCTGAAATGGAATTGAGCCCTTCCCTGATTACAATACAACATAGAAATAGACAGTCTGGGTAAAACGTATTACTGTTTATAGTTATCTAGTAACGAGGGTTGTTTTTGATTTGGTGGGTTCTGACCTGGAAGTGGAAGATTCCTCCATATCCCTCGGAGTAACTCTGTTCCTGAGGAATGACCCGGGAGAGGAGCTTCTCATTCAGAGTCAGACAAGCTATAGCAGCCAGCAGCCAGCAGTCGCCTAGGAAACGCACAGTGAGACACACACCAATAACATAGTCGTGTATTTGTATAGCAACACTGTGATGTGAATCTAAAGAATACCGATACAATATTTTCAAAGCCAGCAGTCACCTACACACACACACACACACACACACACACACACACACACACACACACACACACACACACACACACACACACACACACACACACACACACACACACACACACACACACACACACACACACACACACACATCAGCATCATCACACACTTACACACAATGAACACAGTCAATGATACTGGTAAAATGTACACAATATGTAAAATCTTTGTTCTCAGACGCCATTACAATTGATAGGAGTTAATGGACCAGAGCTGTCATTTTTTTCCTTATTGTTCGACTATTGAGTAGTGGCCATCATCCCATTGGTTGTCTCCAGATCAGACATCATCCCATTGGTTGTCTCCAGATCAGACAATCATCTCATTGGTTGTCTCCAGATCAGACAATCATCTCATTGGTTGTCTCCAGATCAGACAATCATCTCATTGGTTGTCTCCAGATCAGACAATCATCTCATTGGTTGTCTCCAGATCAGACAATCATCTCATTGGTTGTCTCCAGATCAGACAATCATCTCATTGGTTGTCTCCAGATCAGACAATCATCTCATTGGTTGTCTCCAGATCAGACAATCATCTCATTGGTTGTCTCCAGATCAGACAATCATCTCATTGGTTGTCTCCAGATCAGAAATTAATAGTATTAATATAGACTTCTGTAGCACTGGGCCTCTACTAGTATTAATATAGACTTCTGGAGCACTGGGCCTCTACTAGTATTAATATAGACTTCTGGAGCACTGGGCCTCTACTAGTATTAATATAGACTTCTGGAGCACTGGGCCTCTACTAGTATTAATATAGACTTCTGGAGCACTGGGCCTCTACTAGTATTAATATAGACATTGTAGTGTTGTGTTGGGGTCAGTGTAGTGTTGGGGTTAGTGTAGTGTTGTGTTGGGGTCAGTGTTGTGTTGGGGTCAGTGTAGTGTTGGGGTCAGTGTAGTGTTGTGTCGGGTCAGTGTAGTGTTGGGGTCAGTGTAGTGTTGGGGTCAGTGTAGTGTTGGGGTCAGTGTAGTGTTGTGTCGGGTCAGTGTAGTGTTGTGTCGGGTCAGTGTAGTGTTGTGTCGGGTCAGTGTAGTGTTGGGGTCAGTGTAGTGTTGGGGTCAGTGTAGTGTTGGGGTCAGTGTAGTGTTGGGGTCAGTGTAGTGTTGTGTTGGGGTCAGTGTAGTGTTGGGGCCAGTGTTGTGTTGGGGTCAGTGTAGTGTTGGGGTCAGTGTTGTGTTGGGGTCAGTGTAGTGTTGGGGCCAGTGTTGTGTTGGGGTCAGTGTAGTGTTGGGGTCAGTGTTGTGTTGGGGTCAGTGTAGTGTTGGGGCCAGTGTTGTGTTGGGGTCAGTGTAGTGTTGGGGTCAGTGTTGTGTAGTGTTGGGGTCAGTGTTGTGTTGGGGTCAGTGTTGTGTAGTGTTGGGGTCAGTGTAGTGTTGGGGTCAGTGTAGTGTTGGGGTCAGTGTAGTGTTGGGGTCAGTGTAGTGTTGGGGTCAGTGTTGTGTTGGGGTCAGTGTAGTGTTGTGTTGGGGTCAGTGTTGTGTAGTGTTGGGGTCAGTGTAGTGTTGGGGTCAGTGTAGTGTTGGGGCCAGTGTTGTGTTGGGGTCAGTGTAGTGTTGTGTTGGGGTCAGTGTTGTGTTGGGGTCAGTGTAGTGTAGTGTTGGGGTCAGTGTAGTATTGTGTTGGGGTCAGTGTAGTGTTGGGGTCAGTGTAGTTTTGGGGTCAGTGTAGTATTGTGTTGGGGTCAGTGTAGTGTTGGGGTCAGTGTAGTGTTGGGGCCAGTGTAGTGTTGGGGTCAGTGTAGTGTTGGGGCCAGTGTAGTGTTGGGGTCAGTGTTGTGTTGGGGTCAGTGTTGTGTTGGGGCCAGTGTAGTGTTGGGGCCAGTGTAGTGTTGGGGCCAGTGTAGTGTTGGGGTCAGTGTAGTGTTGTGTTGGGGCCAGTGTTGTGTTGGGGCCAGTGTAGTGTTGGGGTCAGTGTTGTGTTGGGGTCAGTGTAGTGTTGGGGCCAGTGTTGTGTTGGGGTCAGTGTAGTGTTGGGGTCAGTGTAGTGTTGGGGCCAGTGTTGTGTTGGGGCCAGTGTAGTGTTGGGGTCAGTGTTGTGTTGGGGTCAGTGTAGTGTTGGGGCCAGTGTTGTGTTGGGGTCAGTGTAGTGTTGGGGTCAGTGTTGTTTAGTGTTGGGGTCAGTGTAGTGTTTGGGTCAGTGTAGTGTTGGGGTCAGTGTAGTGTTGGGGCCAGTGTTGTGTTGGGGTCTGTGTAGTGTTGGGGTCAGTGTAGTGTTGTGTTGGGGTCAGTGTAGTGTTGTGTTGGGGTCAGTGTAGTGTTGGGGCCAGTGTAGTGTTGGGGTCAGTGTAGTGTTGGGGTCAGTGTTGTGTTGGGGTCAGTGTAGTGTTGGGGTCAGTGTTGTGTTGGGGTCAGTGTAATGTTGGGGCCAGTGTAGTGTTGGGGTCAGTGTAGTGTTGGGGTCAGTGTTGTGTTGGGGTCAGTGTAGTGTTGGGGTCAGTGTAGTGTTGGGGTCAGTGTAGTGTTGGGGCCAGTGTTGTGTTGGGGTCAGTGTAGTGTTGGGGTCAGTGTTGTGTTGGGGTCAGTGTAGTGTTGGGGCCAGTGTTGTGTTGGGGTCAGTGTAGTGTTGGGGTCAGTGTTGTGTTGTGTTGGGGTCAGTGTAGTGTTGGGGTCAGTGTAGTGTTGGGGTCATTAGAGTGTTGGGGTCAGTGTAGTGTTGGGGCCAGTGTTGTGTTGGGGCCAGTGTTGTGTTGGGGTCAGTGTAGTGTTGGGGTCAGTGTAGTGTTGGGGTCAGTGTAGTGTTGGGGTCAGTGTTGTGTTGGGGTCAGTGTAGTGTTGTGTTGGGGTCAGTGTAGTGTTGGGGTCAGTAGAGTGTTGGGGCCAGTGTTGTGTTGGGGTCAGTGTAGTGTTGTGTCGGGTCAGTGTAATGTTGTGTCGGGTCAGTGTAGTATTGTGTCGGGTCAGTGTAGTGTTGTGTCGGGTCAGTGTAGTGTTGGGGTCAGTGTAGTGTTGGGGTCAGTGTAGTGTTGGGGCCAGTGTAGTTTTGGGGTCAGTGTAGTATTGGGGTCAGTGTAGTTTTGGGGTCACTGTAGTTTTGGGGTCAGTGTAGTATTGTGTTGGGGCCAGTGTAGTGTTGGGGCCAGTGTAGTGTTGGGGTCAGTGTAGTGTTGGGGTCAGTGTAGTGTTGGGGTCAGTGTAGTGTTGGGGCCAGTGTTGTGTTGGGGTCAGTGTAGTTTTGGGGTCAGTGTAGTATTGTGTTGGGGTCAGTGTAGTGTTGGGGTCAGTGTAGTGTTGTGTCGGGTCAGTGTAGTATTGTGTCGGGTCAGTGTAGTGTTGGGGCCAGTGTAGTGTTGGGGTCAGTTTAGTATTGTGTTGGGGTCAGTGTAGTGTTGGGGTCAGTGTTGTGTTGGGGCCAGTGTAGTGTTGGGGTCAGTGTAGTGTTGGGGTCAGTGTAGTGTTGGGGCCAGTGTTGTGTTGGGGCCAGTGTAGTGTTGGGGTCAGTGTAGTGTTGGGGTCAGTGTAGTGTTGGGGTCAGTGTAGTGTTGGGGTCAGTGTAGTATTGTGTCGGGTCAGTGTTGTGTTGGGGCCAGTGTAGTGTTGGGGTCAGTGTAGTGTTGGGGTCAGTGTAGTGTTGGGGCCAGTGTAGTGTTGGGGTCAGTGTAGTGTTGGGGTCAGTGTAGTGTTGGGGCCAGTGTTGTGTTGGGGCCAGTGTAGTGTTGGGGTCAGTGTAGTGTTGGGGCCAGTGTTGTGTTGGGGTCAGTGTAGTGTTGGGGCCAGTGTTGTGTTGGGGCCAGTGTTGTGTTGGGGTCAGTGTAGTGTTGTGTTGGGGTCAGTGTAGTGTTGGGGCCAGTGTTGTGTTGGGGTCAGTGTAGTATTGTGTTGGGGTCAGTGTAGTTTTGTGTTGGGGTCAGTGTAGTGTTGGGGCCAGTGTAGTGTTGGGGTCAGTGTAGTATTGTGTCGGGTCAGTGTAGTGTTGGGGTCAGTGTAGTTTTGGGGTCTGTGTAGTATTGTGTTGGGGTCAGTGTAGTGTTGGGGCCAGTGTAGTGTTGGGGTCAGTGTAGTATTGTGTCGGGTCAGTGTAGTGTTGGGGTCAGTGTAGTTTTGGGGTCTGTGTAGTATTGTGTTGGGGTCAGTGTAGTGTTGGGGTCAGTGTAGTGTTGTGTCGGGTCAGTGTAGTATTGTGTCGGGTCAGTGTAGTATTGTGTCGGGTCAGTGTAGTGTTGTGTCGGGTCAGTGTAGTATTGTGTCGGGTCAGTGTAGTGTTGGGGTCAGTGTAGTGTTGGGGCCAGTGTAGTGTTGGGGCCAGTGTAGTGTTGGGGTCAGTGTAGTGTTGGGGGAAGTGTTGTGTTGGGGTCAGTGTAGTGTTGGGGTCAGTGTAGTGTTGTGTTGGGGTCAGTGTAGTGTTGGGGTCAGTGTAGTGTTGTGTTGGGGTCAGTGTAGTGTTGTGTTGGGGTCAGTGTAGTGTTGTGTTGGGGTCAGTGTAGTGTTGTGTTGGGGTCAGTGTAGTGTTGGGGCCAGTGTTGTGTTGGGGCCAGTGTTGTGTTGGGGTCAGTGTAGTGTTGGGGTCAGTGTAGTGTTGGGGTCAGTGTAGTGTTGGGGTCAGTGTTGTGTTGGGGTCAGTGTAGTGTTGTGTTGGGGTCAGTGTAGTGTTGGGGTCAGTAGAGTGTTGGGGCCAGTGTTGTGTTGGGGTCAGTGTAGTGTTGTGTCGGGTCAGTGTAATGTTGTGTCGGGTCAGTGTAGTATTGTGTCGGGTCAGTGTAGTGTTGTGTCGGGTCAGTGTAGTGTTGGGGTCAGTGTAGTGTTGGGGTCAGTGTAGTGTTGGGGCCAGTGTAGTTTTGGGGTCAGTGTAGTATTGGGGTCAGTGTAGTTTTGGGGTCACTGTAGTTTTGGGGTCAGTGTAGTATTGTGTTGGGGCCAGTGTAGTGTTGGGGCCAGTGTAGTGTTGGGGTCAGTGTAGTGTTGGGGTCAGTGTAGTGTTGGGGTCAGTGTAGTGTTGGGGCCAGTGTTGTGTTGGGGTCAGTGTAGTTTTGGGGTCAGTGTAGTATTGTGTTGGGGTCAGGTGTAGTGTTGGGGTCAGTGTAGTGTTGTGTCGGGTCAGTGTAGTATTGTGTGGGTCAGTGTAGTGTTGGGGCCAGTGTAGTGTTGGGGTCAGTTTAGTATTGTGTTGGGGTCAGTGTAGTGTTGGGGTCAGTGTTGTGTTGGGGCCAGTGTAGTGTTGGGGTCAGTGTAGTGTTGGGGTCAGTGTAGTGTTGGGGCCAGTGTTGTGTTGGGGCCAGTGTAGTGTTGGGGTCAGTGTAGTGTTGGGGTCAGTGTAGTGTTGGGGGTCAGTGTAGTGTTGGGGTCAGTGTAGTATTGTGTCGGGTCAGTGTAGTGTTGGGGCCAGTGTAGTGTTGGGGTCAGTGTAGTGTTGGGGTCAGTGTAGTGTTGGGGCCAGTGTAGTGTTGGGGTCAGTGTAGTGTTGGGGTCAGTGTAGTGTTGGGGCCAGTGTTGTGTTGGGGAGCCAGTGTAGTGTTGAGGTCAGTGTAGTGTTGGGGCCAGTGTTGTGTTGGGAGTCAGTGTAGTGTTGGGGCAGTGTTGTGGGGGCCAGTGTTGTGTTGGGGTCAGTGTAGTGTTGTGTTGGGGTCAGTGTAGTGTTGGGGCCAGTGTTGTGTTGGGGTCAGTGTAGTATTGTGTTGGGGTCAGTGGTTTTGTGTTGGGGTCAGTGTAGTGTTGGGGCCAGTGTAGTGTTGGGGTCAGTGTAGTATTGTGTTGGGGTCAGTGTAGTGTTGGGGTCAGTGTAGTTTTGGGGTCTGTGTGGTATTGTGTTGGGGTCAGTGTAGTGTTGGGGCCAGTGTAGTGTTGGGGTCAGTGTAGTATTGTGTTGGGGTCAGTGTAGTGTTGGGGTCAGTGTAGTTTTGGGGTCTGTGTAGTATTGTGTTGGGGTCAGTGTAGTGTTGGGGTCAGTGTAGTGTTGTGTCGGGTCCAGTGTAGTATTGTGTTGGGGTCAGTGTAGTATTGTGTCGGGTCAGTGTAGTGTTGTGTCGGGTCAGTGTAGTATTGTGTCGGGTCAGTGTAGTGTTGGGGTCAGTGTAGTGTTGGGGCCAGTGTAGTGTTGGGGCCAGTGTAGTGTTGGGGGAAGTGTTGTGTTGGGGTCAGTGTAGTGTTGGGGTCAGTGTAGTGTTGTGTTGGGGTCAGTGTAGTGTTGGGGTCAGTGTAGTGTTGTGTTGGGGTCAGTGTAGTGTTGTGTTGGGGTCAGTGTAGTGTTGTGTTGGGGTCAGTGTAGTGTTGTGTTGGGGTCAGTGTAGTGTTGGGGCCAGTGTTGTGTTGGGGTCAGTGTAGTGTTGGGGTCAGTGTTGTGTTGGGGTCAGTGTAGTGTTGGGGTCAGTGTAGTATTGTGTTGGGGTCAGTGTAGTGTTGGGGTCAGTGTTGTGTTGGGGTCAGTGTAGTGTTGGGGCCAGTGTTGTGTTGGGGTCAGTGTAGTGTTGGGGTCAGTGTTGTGTTGGGGCCAGTGTAGTGTTGGGGTCAGTGTAGTATTGGGGTCAGTGTAGTGTTGTGTTGGGGTCAGTGTAGTGTTGGGGTCAGTGTAGTATTGTGTTGGGGTCAGTGTTGTGTTGGGGTCAGTGTTGTGTTGGGGTCAGTGTAGTATTGTGTTGGGGTCAGTGTAGTGTTGGGGTCAGTGTAGTGTTGTGTCGGGTCAGTGTAGTATTGTGTCGGGTCAGTGTAGTGTTGTGTCGGGTCAGTGTAGTGTTGGGGTCAGTGTAGTGTTGGGGTCAGTGTAGTGTTGGGGTCAGTGTAGTGTTGGGGCCAGTGTAGTGTTGGGGTCAGTATAGTGTTGGGGCCAGTGTAGTGTTGGGGTCAGTGTTGTGTTGGGGCCAGTGTAGTGTTGGGGCCAGTGTAGTGTTGGGGCCAGTGTAGTGTTGGGGCCAGTGTAGTGTTGGGGTCAGTGTAGTGTTGTGTTGGGGCCAGTGTTGTGTTGGGGCCAGTGTAGTGTTGGGGTCAGTGTAGTGTTGGGGCCAGTGTTGTGTTGGGGTCAGTGTAGTGTTGGGGTCAGTGTAGTGTTGGGGCCAGTGTTGTGTTGGGGCCAGTGTAGTGTTGGGTCAGTGTTGTGTTGGGGTCAGTGTAGTGTTGGGGCCAGTGTTGTGTGTTGGGGTCAGTGTAGTGTTGGGGTCAGTGTTGTTTAGTGTTGGGGGTCAGTGTAGTGTTTGGGTCAGTGTAGTGTTGGGGTCAGTGTAGTGTTGGGGCCAGTGTTGTGTTGGGGTCAGTGTAGTGTTGGGGTCAGTGTGAGTGTTGTGTTGGGGGACAGTGTAGTGTTGGGGTCAGTGTAGTGTTGGGGTCAGTGTAGTGTTGGGGTCAGTGTAGTGTTGGGGTCAGTGTAGTGTTGGGGTCAGTGTAGTGTTGGGGTCAGTGTAGTGTTGGGGTCAGTGTTGTGTTGGGGTCAGTGTTGTGTTGGGGTCAGTGTAATGTTGGGGCCAGTGTAGTGTTGGGGTCAGTGTTGTGTTGGGGTCAGTGTAGTGTTGGGGTCAGTGTAGTGTTGGGGTCAGTGTAGTGTTGGGGCCAGTGTAGTGTTGGGGTCAGTGTAGTGTTGGGGTCAGTGTAGTGTTGGGGCCAGTGTTGTGTTGGGGTCAGTGTAGTGTTGGGGTCAGTGTTGTGTTGGGGTCAGTGTAGTGTTGGGGCCAGTGTAGTGTTGGGGTCAGTGTTGTGTTGTGTTGGGGTCAGTGTAGTGTTGGGGTCAGTGTAGTGTTGGGGTCAGTGTAGTGTTGGGGTCAGTTTAGTGTTGGGGTCATTGGAGTGTTGGGGTCAGTGTAGTGTTGGGGCCAGTGTTGTGTTGGGGCCAGTGTTGTGTTGGGGTCAGTGTAGTGTTGGGGTCAGTGTAGTGTTGGGGTCAGTGTAGTGTTGGGGTCAGTGTTGTGTTGGGGTCAGTGTAGTGTTGTGTTGGGGTCAGTGTAGTGTTGTGGGGGTCAGTGTAGTGTTGGGGTCAGTGTTGTGTTGGGGTCAGTGTAGTGTTGGGGCCAGTGTAATGTTGTTGGGGTCAGTGTAGTATTGTGTGGGTCAGTGTAGTGTTGTGTCGGGTCAGTGTAGTTTTGGGGTCAGTGTAGTGTGTGGGGCCAGTGTAGTGTTGGGGCCAGTGTAGTGTTGGGGTCAGTGTAGTGTTGGGGTCAGTGTAGTGTTGGGGTCAGTGTAGTGTTGGGGGTCAGTGTTGTGTTGGGGTCAGTGTAGTTTTGGGGTCCAGTGTAGTATTGTGTTGGGGTCAGTGTAGTGTTGGGGTCAGTGTAGTGTTGGGGTCAGTGTAGTGTCAGGCCAGGTCAGTGTAGTGTTGGGCTAGCCAGTGTAGTGTTAGTGTTGGGCCAGTGTAGTGTTGGGCTCAGTGTAGTGCTAAACAGTGTAGTGTTGTGTTGGGGTCAGTGTAGTGCTAGGGCCAGTGTAGTGTTGTGTAGTCAGTGTAGTGTTGGCTAGGTTAGCTCAGTGTAGTGTTGGGGTCAGTGTAGTGTTGGGGGTCAGTGTAGTGTTGGGGGCCAGTGTAGTGTTAGCTCAGTGTAGTGTTGGGGTCAGTGTAGTGTTGGGGTCAGTGTAGTGTGGGTCAGTGTAGTGTTGGTAAATCAGTGTAGTGTTGGGGTCAGTGTAGTGTTGGGGTCAGTGTAGTGCCAGTGTGTGTGGGGTCAGTGTAGTGTAGTGTCAGTGTAGTGTTGGGGCCAGTGTAGTGTTGGGGTCAGTGTAGTGTTGGGGTCAGTGTAGTGTAGGGGCCAGTGTAGTAAAATTGTCAGTGGGCCAGTGTTAAATGCGTAGTGTCAGTGTTGTGTTGGGCTTAGCCAGTGTAGTGTTGGGGTCAGTGTAGTGTTGGGGTCAGTGTAGTGTTAACCAGTGTAGTGTTGGGGTCAGTGTAGTGTTGGGGTCAGTGTAGTGTTTCAGTGCCAAATTGGTAGCTAAATGTGTAGTGTTAGCCAGTGTAGTAGCAAATGTGGGGGTCAGTGTAGATTCAGTGCCAGGTGCAGGCCAGTGTAGTGTTGGGGCTCAGTGCCAGGCTGTGGGGCACTCAGTGTAGTGTTGGGGCTCAGTGTAATAGTTGGGGTCAGTGTAGTGTTGTGGGTAAACAGTGTAGTAATTGTGTAGGCGGCTCAGTGTAGTGTTGGGTGTATAGTGTAGTTAGCTAGGTCAGTGTAGTAAATGTGTTTGGGAGTCAGTGTAGTGTTAGTGTAGGTTAAATAGTGTAGTATTAGCTCAGTGTAGTATTGTGTTAGGGTCAGTGTAGTGTTGGGGTCAGTGTAGTGTTGGGGTCAGTGTAGTGTAGGTCAGTGTAGTAAATTGTAGGGGTCAGTGTAGTATTGTGTAGGCCAGTGTAGTGTAGTGTTCAGTGTAGCTTCAGTGTGTGTAGGGGTCAGTGTGGTGTACTCAGTGTAGGGGTCAGTGTCAGTGTTGTGCCAGGTCAGTGTAGTCAGTGTAGTGTTGGGGTCAGTGTAGTGTTGGGGTCAGTGTAGTGTTGGGGTCAGTGTAGTGTTGGTCAGTGTCAGGTCAATAGTGTAGGGGTCAGTGTAGGGGTCAGTGTAGTGTGTTCAGGGGTCAGTGTAGTGTTGGGTCAGTGTAGTGTTCAGGCCAGTAGTGTTGGGGTCAGTGTAGTGTTGTAGGTGTAGTGTTGGGGTCAGTGTAGTGTTAGGGTCAGTGTGTGTAGTGTTGTGAGGTCAGTGTAGTGTTGGGGTCAGTGTAGTGTTGGTCAGTGTAGTGTTAGGGCCAGTGTAGTGTTGGGGTCAGTGTAGTGTTGTGTAGTGTTGGGGTCAGTGTAGTGTTGTGGTCAGTGTAGTGTTGGGGTCAGTGTAGTAGGTCAGTGTAGTGTTAGAATAGTGTAGTGTCAGTGTTTAAATCAGTGTAGGTTAAATTGTGTAGTCAGTGTAGTGTTGGTCAGTGTATCAGGTGTGTAGGGTCAGTGTAGTGTTGGGGTCAGTGTAGTGCCAGTGTTGTGTTGGGGTCAGTGTAGTGTTGGGGTCAGTGTAGTGTTGGGGTCAGTGTAGTGTTGTGTACAGGGTCAGTGTAGTGTTGGGGTCAGTGTAGTGTTAGCCAGTGTAGTGTCCAGTGTAGTGTTGGTCAGGTCAGTGTAGTGTCAGGTTCAGTGTAGGTCAGTGTAGTGTTGGGGTCAGTGTAGTTGTTGGGGTCAGTGTAGTGTTGGGGCCAGTGTAGTGGTCAGTGTAGTGTTGGGGCCAGTGTGTAGTTAGGTCAGTCAGTAGTGTTGGGGTCAGTGTAGTGTTGGGGTCAGTGTAGTGTTGGGGCCAGTGTTGTGTTGGGGTCAGTGTAGTGTCAATAGTGGCAGGTCAGTGTAGTGTGGGGGTCAGTGTAGTGTTGTGTCGGGTCAGTGTAGTATTGTGGTCGGGTCAGTGTAGTGTTGTGTAGTCAGTGTAGTGTTGGGGTCAGTGTAGTGTTAGGGGCTCAGTGTAGTGTTGGGGTCAGTGTAGTGTTGGGGCCAGTGTAGTGTTAAATGTGTAGTGTTGGGGTCAGTGTGTGTAGGGGTCAGTGTAAATTAGTGTTGTAGTGTGTAGTGTAGTAGGTCAGTGTAGTGTTTAGGTCAGTGTATTAGCTAAATCAGGCTAAATGTACTAAACTAGTGTAGTGTTAGCTCAGTGTAGTGTTAAATGTAGGGTTAAATAGTGTAGTGCTAGGCTCAGGCTAGTGTTGTGGGCTAACAGTGTTGTGTAGATTTCAGTGTATATGTAAACAGTGTAGTATTAAATAGCTAGTGTAGGTTAGCTAGTAGGTAAATAGTGTAGAGGTTAAATAGTGTAGGTTAGCTAGTGTAGGTGTAGCATCAGTGGTTGTAGGCTAGTTAGTCAGTGTAGTGTAGGTTGGTTAAATGTGTAGTATCAGGGTCAGTGGGATAGTGTTAGTATTGGGGTTCAGTGTAGTGTTAGGTAGTGTAGTGTTGGGGTCAGTGTAGAATAGTGTCAGTGTAGTGTGTTGGGGTCAGTGTTGTGTTGGGAGTCAGTGTAGTGTTGTGTTGGGGTCAGTGTTGTGTTGGGGTCAGTGTAGCTGTGTTTGGGGTCAGTGTAGTGTTGGGGCCAGTGTAGTGTTGGGGTCAGTGTAGTGTTGGGGTCAGTGTTGTGTTGGGGTCAGCTCAGTGTAGTGTCAGGTCAGTGTAGTATTGTGTTGGGGTCAGTGTAGGCTAGGCCAGTGTAGTGTTGGGGTCAGTGTAGTATTGTGTCGGGTCAGTGTAGTGTTGGGGTCAGTGTAGTTGTGGGGTCAGTGTAGTATTGTGTAGGGGTCAGTAGTGTTGTGGGTCAGTGTAGTGTAGTACGGGTCAGTGTAGTTGTCGGGTCAGTGTAGTGTTGTATTAGCGGGTCAGTGTAGTGTGTTTAAATCAGTGTAGTGTTGGGGTCAGTGTAGTGTTAGGGCCAGTGTAGTGTTTAGTGGGGCCAGTGTGTAGTGTTGGGGCCAGTGTAGTGTTGGGTAGTCAGTGTTAGTGTTGTGTTAGGCCAGTGTAGTGCTGTGTAGGTCAGTGTAGTGCAGTGTTGTGTTGGGTCAGTGTAGTGTTGGGTAGTGTAGTGTCAGTGTTGTGGTGGTCAGTAGTGTAGCCAGTGTAGTGTTGGGGTCAGTGTAGTGTTGGGGTCAGTGTAGTGTTGGGGTCAGTGTAGTGTTGGGTCCAGTGTTGTATCAGTGTAGTGTTGGGGTCACAGTGTAGTGTTGGGGTCAGTGTAGTGTAAATCAGTGTAGTGTTAGTCAGTGTAGTGTTAGGTCAGTGTAGTGCTTGGGACCAGTGTCAGTACAAATCAGTGTAGGTTGGGGTCAGTGTTGTTTAGTGTTGGGGTCAGCTAGTGTAGTGTTGGGGTCAGTGTAGTGTTGGGGTCAGTGTAGTGGCAATGTAGGGGGCTCAGTGTAGTATTGTTAAATGGCTAGGTTAAATAGTGTAGTTACAGTGTAGTGTTGGGGTCAGTGTAGTGTTGTGTATTAGTCAGTGTAGGCTTAGTGTTGTAGCTAGTGTCAGTGTAGTGTTGGCCAGTCAGTGTTGTGTTGGGGTCAGTGTAGTGTTGGGGTCAGTGTTGTGTTGGGGTCAGTGTAGTGTTGGGGTCAGTGTAGTATTGTGTAGGGGTCAGTGTAGTGTTGGGGTCAGTGTAGTGTTGGGGTCAGTGTAGTGTTGGGGTCAGTGTTGTGTTGTAATGTCAGTGTCAGTGTAGTGTAGTCAGTGTAGTGTTGGGGTCAGTGTGTAGTGTTGTGGGTCAGTGTAGTATTGTGTCGGGTCAGTGTAGTGTTGGGGTCAGTGTAGTGTTGGGGTCAGTGTAGTGTCGGGTCAGTGTAGTGTTGGGGTCAGTGTAGTGTTGGGGTCAGTGTTGTGTAGTGTTGGGGTCAGTGTAGTGTTGGGGCCAGTGTTGTGTTGGGGTCAGTGTAGTGTTGGGGCCAGTGTAGTGTTGGGGTCAGTGTAATGTTGGGGTCAGTGTAGTGTTGGGGTCAGTGTTGTGTCGGGTCAGTGTAGTGTTGGGGTCAGTGTAGTGTTGGGGTCAGTGTTGTGTCGGGTCAGTGTAGTGTTGGGGTCAGTGTTGTGTTGGGGTCAGTGTAGTGTTGGGGCCAGTGTTGTGTCGGGTCAGTGTAGTGTTGGGGTTAGTGTAGTGTTGGGGTCAGTGTAGTGTTGGGGTCAGTGTTGTGTTGGGGTCAGTGTTGTGTTGGGGTCAGTGTAGTGTTGGGGTCAGTGTAGTGTTGTGTTGGGGTCAGTGTTGTGTTGGGGTCAGTGTAGTGTTGGGGTCAGTGTAGTGTTGGGGTCAGTGTTGTGTTGGGGTCAGTGTAGTGTTGGGGTCAGTGTAGTGTTGGGGCCAGTGTAATGCTGGGGTCAGTGTAATGTTGGGGTCAGTGTAGTGTTGTGTTGGGGTCAGTGTAGTGTTGGGGTCAGTGTTGTGTCGGGGTCAGTGTAGTGTTGGAGTCAGTGTAGTATTGGGGCCAGTGTAGTATTGGTGTCAGTGTAGTGTAGTGTAGTGCGGTGTAGTTATTATTTACCAAGGTCTCCCTGGCAAATGTCTGTCCTGCTGGCTCCGCCCACAATGAACTGAGGGTTCTCACAGATCTCCTGAAGACACACAGAAACACACAGACAAGGTGGATTAGCTGACTGGGGGGGATATATACTGAAGACACACAGAAACACACAGACAAGGTGGATTAGCTGACTGTGGGGAAAATATATATCTGTCACTTTAGGTTTGCATGTCTTCTGAACTAGTTCACTGTTGTGAAATAGTTCACCACTACAGTGAATAACACTGTAACAGCGACAGTATGGCGCTGATGAAGCACTGTCATTGTTTGGAAATAGAAGGAACGTACCGGTACACACTATGCCAACACTCACACAGAAACACAGACACATGGATTAACTAACATGTGATCTAACCGGGTGGTTCCAGCCCTGAATGCTGATTGGGCTGACAGCTGTGGTATATCAGACCGTATATCACGGGTACGGCAAAATATTCATTTTTTGCTAGCTCTAATTACGTTGGTAGCCAGTTTATAATAGCAATAAGGCACCTCGGGGGTTTGTGCTATACGGCTAATGTACCACGGCTTAGGGCTGTGTCCAGGCACTCCGTGTTGCGGCATGCGTAAGAACAGTCCTTAGCCGTGGTATATTGGCCATATAAGACACCTTCTCAGGCCTTATTGCTTAAATATTCTATACTGGACAGAAATATAACCGCAACATACAACAATTACAAAGATTTTACTGAGTTACAGTTCATATAAAGGAAATCAGGCAATTTAAAATAAACTCATTAGGTCCTAATCTATGGATTTCACATGACTGGGCAAGGGTGCAGTCATGGGGTGGGCCTGGGAGGGCATAGGCCCACACACTTGGGAGCAAAGCCCACCCACTGGGGAGCCAGGCCCAGCCACTGGGGAGCCAGGCCCAGCCAATGAGAATTCGTTTTTTTCCCTACAAAAGGCCAATCACAAGGCTTTATTACAGACAGAAATAGTTCTCGGTTTCATCAGCCGTCCGGGGTGGCTGGTCTCAGACGATCCTGCAGGCGAAGAAGCCGGATGTGGAGGTCCTGGGCTGGGGTGGATACACGTGGTGTACGGTTGTGAGCCCGGTTGGACGAACTGATAAATTCTCTAAAACTATGTTGGAGGCGGCTTATGGTAGAAAAATGAACAATCAATTCTCTGGCAACAGCTCTGGTGGACATTCCTGCCGTCAGCATGCCAATTGCACACTCCCTCAAAACTTGAGATATCTGTGGCGTTGTGTTGTGTGACAAAACTGCACATTTTAGAGTGGCCTTTTGTTGTACCCAGCACAAGGTGCACCTGTGAAAAGATCATACTGTTTAATCAGCTTCTTGATATGCCACACCTGTCAGGTGGATGGATTATCTTGACAATGTTAACAAATTTGTGTACAAAATTGGAGAGAGATACGCTTTTTGTGTGTATGGAACATTTCTGGGATCTTTTATTTCAGCTCATGAATCATGGGACCAACACTTTACATGTTGCGTTTGTATTTTTCCTCCGTGTAGTTCACTGCTGTAAGGGAACCATTACACTGTAAATAACAATATAACAGCGAAATGGACAAGGTGACGCAACACTGTCATCACTGACATAAACAATACGCTAATGATAACCTTAAACACCCCGAGCAGCCGTTTTGATTGATCTAGACTGTAAAGTATCGTTCAACTCGATCACATTCCCAACGTTATTTTGTTTTCAACATTACACTGGTCCTCATTGTTGGGGCTAATGTATTGTTTTTCACGTGACTGCCACCGTAGCGCTATATACAAGTAACAAAGGTAGTTCACTTAGAGTCGTAACGGTACGTATATTCATACCCAAACAGTTCGGTGTGGGGACCTCGGTTCGGTCCGCACTGTGAACTCGAATTAATACATTACACAATCAATCAAATGTATTTTATAAAGCCCTTCTTACATCAGCAGCTGTCACAAAGCGCTGTACAGGAACCCAGCCTAAAACCCCCTAAACAGCCAAGCCATGCAGGTGTAGAAGCACTGTGGCTAAAGCAGAGCTGGAAAAAACATTGTAGGCTATTCTGTTAAACAACTAGTGCCAGTCCACATGGTGTAATCAACACTGGACTCTTAACTGGTGGATTTCCAACCATCTCATTGGAGAGCCGCAGCTGGGAACTCTGTATGGTGGCGGGAGGGTCGATAAACCACCATTGGAGGATCCTCCACCAATGTTTAAATCTCCAGTTTGGTTACATTTTTTTGGGCTTGAAAAGTCGATTACAACGGCGATGGACAGAGAGTCGTGGATGAAACGCTGACCGTACGTTCTCCGCTGCTCAACGAGGATAGCCTCTGCAGAGCGGAGCGTGTGTTGCTTGTTGTCGGCCAATCACAAGTCATCAGAACGCCACTACAGTCATGGAGCGTGTGGGAATGCAAATGAATAGAGATGATCTCAGATGCAATTCAAATGGAAATAAAAGTGAAGTATATGCTACAACGAACATGAGCCAGTAGGTACGCTGCTATTTACTAATCTGAATGGGAGTGTTGTTAGTTGTAACCTGTAGGACAGGAAGAAAGCGCATGCAGGCTCAATTAGCCTAGCTAGCTAATTGAACTATCTAATTGAACTAGCTCATTTGACTAGCTCATTGAACTATCTCTATGCGGATGACACACAGCTGTACATTTCGATGAAACATGGTGAAGCCCCAAAATTGCCCTCCCTGGAAGCCTGTGTTTCAGACATAAGGAAGTGGATGGCGCCAAATGTTCTACTTTTAATCTCTGACTAAACAGTGATGCTTGTTCTAGGTCCCAAGAAACAAAGAGATCTTCTGTTGGACCTGACAATTCATCTTGATGGTTGTACAGTCGTCTCAAATAAAACTGTGAAGGACCTCGGCGTTACTCTGGACCCTGATCTCTCTTTTGACGAACATATCAAGACTGTTTCAAGGACAGCTTTTTACCATCTACGTAACATTGTAAAAATCAGAAGCTTTCTGTCCAAAAATGATGCAGAAAAGTTAATCCATGCTTTTGTCACTTCTAGGTTAGACTACTGCAATGCTTTACTTTCCGGCTATCCGGATAAAGCACTAAATACACTTCAGTTAGTGCTAAACACGGCTGCTAGAATCTTGACTAGAACCAAAAAATGTGATCATATTACTCCAGTGCTAGCCTCTCTACACTGGCTTCCAGTTAAGGCATGGGCTGATTTCAAGGTTTTACTGCTAACCTACAAAGCATTACATGGGCTTGCTCCTACCTATCTTTCCGATTTGGTCTTGCCGTACATACCTACACGTACGCCACGGTCACAAGACGCAGGCCTCCTTACTGTCCCTAGAAATTCTAAGCAAACAGCTGGAGGCAGGGCTTTTTCCTATAGAGCTCCATTTTTATGGAATAGTCTGCCTATCCATGTGAGAGACGCAGACTCGGTCTCAACCTTTAAGTCTTTATTGAAGACTCATCTCTTCCGTAGGTCCTATGACTGAGTGTAGTCTGGCCCAGGAGTGTGAAGGTGAATGGAAAGGCACTGGAGCAACGAACCACCCTTGCTGTCTCTGCCTGGCCGGTTCCCCTCCACTGGGATTCTCTGCCTCTAAACCTATTACAGGGGCTGAGTCACTGGCTTACTGGTGCCGTGGCGGAGATCTTGTGGGCTATACTCGGCCTTGTCTCAGGATGGTAAGTTGGTGGTTGAAGATATCCCTCTAGTGGTGTGGGGGCTGTGCTTCGGCAGAGTGGGTGGGGTTATATCCTGCCTGTTTGTCCCTGTCCGGGGGTTTCGTCGGACGGGGCCACAGTGTCTCCCGACCCCTCCTGTCTCAGCCCCCAGTATTTATGCTGCAGTAGTTTATGTGTCGGGGGGCTAGGGTCCGTCTGTTATATCTGGAGTATTTCTTATCTGGTGTCCTGTGTGAATTTAAGTATTCTCTCTCTCTCTCTCTCTCTCTCTCTCTCTGTCTCTGTCTCTCTCTCTCTCTCAGGACCTGAGCATTAGGACCATTCCTCAAGGCCTACCTGGCCTGATGACTCCTTGATATCCCGAGTCCACCTGGCCGTGCTGCTTCTCCAGTTTCAACTGTTCTGCCTGTTTTATGAACATTTTAAAATCTTGTCCATGTTCTGTTATAATCTGCACCCGGCCCAGCCAGAAGAGGACTGGCCACCCCTCACAGCCTGGTTCCTCTCTAGGTTTCTTCCTAGGTTTTGGCCTTTCTAGGGAGTTTTTCCTAGCCACTGTGCTTTTACACCTGCATTGCTTGCTGTTTGGGGTTTTAGGCTGGGTTTCTGTACAGCACTCTGTGACATCAGCTGATGTAAGGGGGGCTTTATAAATAAATTTGATTTGATCTCATTGAACTATCCAATTGAACTATCCAATTGAACTAGCTCATTTAACCAACTAGCATCTCTCGGTTTGACGCGGTCAAGACAGGTACTAGTAATCCTATTCGATGATAAATAACTTAGTTATGACAAGCTAGAAGTTAGTCAACTACAGCAAATCGTCTCGGTTCTGTGCTTCCACTCCCTCCCCCCTTGCTCCCGTTTCACTCAGTCGGTCCCAGTTGACACACCACACGGCCCCTCGGCTGCCTGCTGCGCTTCCCTCACTCGGATCCGACCACGTCTATATGGAACTGGTCGTCCTTGGGTCCGTTCGGGAACGGGTCTCTATATTGAAA
Source organism: Brachymystax lenok tsinlingensis (assembly GCA_030435695.1). NCBI lineage: Eukaryota > Metazoa > Chordata > Actinopteri > Salmoniformes > Salmonidae > Brachymystax > Brachymystax lenok. Next base: position 42,792,028 of record CM059786.1, on the reverse strand, counting down.
AATGTATTTATATTTATCTGGGTGGGAAAGCCCCAGGTCCATTTCGGGAACTGGTCCAACTTTTTAGACCTCTACTTGAGGCCCAACATGACAATGCTAGGAACATTGGGAATTATGTCACAGAAACTGGGTTTTGGCCACAAATAGGGTGCTTTTAATTTAGTGTATTTTGCCAAATAAACAAAAAAATTCTCTACAGTAACTGTTGGAATTTAATTTTTACGCTGTACAGTAACCGAAACCAAACCGTAACCCCAAAAACCGCAATGCATACTGAACAGTGGGTTTGGTGAACTGTTACTCTCCTATAGTTCACCCATTCATTACCTTGCATCAACACCTGCCCGCCCGACCAGCTTCACTACTCTGGACGGTTCTGACCTAGACTATGTGGACAACTACAAATACCTAGGTGTCTGGCTAGACTGTAAACTCTCCTTCCAGACTCACATTAAATATCTCCAATCCAAAATTAAATCTAGAATCGGCTTCCTATTTCGCAACAAAGCATCCTTCACTCATGCTGCCAGACATACCCTCGTAAAAATGACCATCCTACCGATCCTCGACTTCGGCGATGTCATTTATAAAATAGCCTCCAACACTCTTCTCAGCAAACTGAGAACATATTCCTATCACAGTGCCATCTGTTTTGTCACCAAATCCCCATATACTACCCACCACTGCGACCTGTTTGCTCTCGTTGGCTGGCCCTCGCTTCATACTCGTCGCCAAACCCACTGGCTCCAGGTCATCTACAAGTCCCTGCTAGGTAAAGCCCCGCCTTATCTCAACTCACTGGTCACCATAGCAGCACCCACCCGTAGCACGCGCTCCAGCCGGTATATCTCACTGGTCACCCTCAAAGCCAATTCCTCCTTTGGCCGCCTTTCCTTCCAGTTCTCTGCTGCCAATGACTGTAATGAACTACAAAAATCACTGAAGCTGGAGACTCATATCTCCCTCACTAGCTTTAAGCACCAGCTGTCAGAGCAGCTCACAGATCACTGCACCTGCACATAGCCCATCTGTAAACAGCCCATCCTACTACCTCATCCCCATACTGTATTTATTTATCTTGTTCCTTTGCACCCCAGTAACTTGCACATTCATCTACTGCACATCTACCATTCCAGTGTTTAATTGCTATATTGTAATTACTTCGCCACCATGGCCTATTTATTAACCTACCTCCCTTATCTTACCTCATTTGCACTCACTGTGTATATACTTTAAAAAAAAAAAGTATTCTACTGTATTATTGGCTGTATGTCTGTGTATTCCATGTGTAACTCTTTTGCTGTTGTATGTATCAAACTGCTTTGCTTTATCTTGGTCCATGTCGCAGTTGTAAATGAGAACTTGTTCTCAACTAGCCTACCTGGTTAAATAAAGGTAAAATAAAAAATAAAATAAATAAAATAATTCAGAACGATTTCTAACCATTCTTTAACCATATGATTCAGAACCATTTCTAACCATTCGTTAACCATATGATTCAGAAACATTTCTAACCATTCGTTAACCATATGATTCAGAACCATTTCTAACCATTCGTTAACCATATGATTCAGAACCATTTCTAACCATTCGTTAACTATATGATTCGGAACCATTCTTTAACCATATGATTCATAACAATTTCTAACCATTCTGACACGTCCATGTTTCAAGCAGCCAAAACAACAGGTTATTCTAGCACATAATGCTAAACATTTCCATCCAGATAAGATTATACAAAATCTGTGAGAAATATTTGTTTTGCCATCATGAATCCCTTTTAAAACATCATAATGTGGACTTGGTATTGTAGATATCATCCCACCTCCCACCTTGCGTGTCCATTCCTTTCCTTCTTTATTCAATCATCCCCACCCCCACCCCCACCCCCCTACCTTGGGTCTCTTCCAGACTATGTTCTTGACCTTGTTGGACTTATGTCCAAGCTCCTTGTATCCCAGAGACTCCACGGAGGCTGGGAAGGTGTCATCCTCAAACAGGCAGTTCTTGGTGAGGCACTCCTGTTTCAGTGCGGCAAAGTCCTGTCCGCTGAAGCGCAGGGGCTTGCCGAGGGATCCTTCTCCGTCTCTTCTCTCTCTCTCCCGGATCAACCGGTCACAGAAGAAGCCGGACGGTGTAAAGGGCATTCTGGATTTTTTTTTTTTTTTTTTTAAGACTGGCTTTTGCCACTTCCACTAAAGTCTTACAAGCCTGAAAAATCGAACCTATGATTGGCTGTGTCTTTGAACGACGTCCCCCCTCCCTCTTGGTCATAGAGCGAAAAAAAGACTCCACATGCATTCACATTCACCTGAATTAACACACACACACTGACACACACGCAGACACACACACACACACACACACACTGACACACACGCTCTCACACACACACACACACACACACACACACTAGTGCACACACACACGCTCTCACACACACAAAAAAAGGTTGTCTATTTGTTGCATTCCCATTGGTTCCCGAACAATGCTCCCAACGTTCCTTAGCAGTGGTCATTCCAGTGCCGTTATTATGTGGCCACACAAAGGGGTGGTGTGCCGGGCCGCGCCACAGCCCCTGTAAACAGTGGTCAGTAGATGGTCTGCCTCTGCAGAAGGCATTCAGTCCATTTAGCCCTGTCCCATTCTCTCCATGGTGCTCAGTATACAGCGGGTCTCAGCACATTTCCACTGCAGCAGCATGCCGATCTCTCTGAGGTAAACTAGCTAGCGCTGTGAGGGGGGGGAACTTCAACTTCCAATGATATACACAGAGACCTTGGGACTATAAGGTTCTACCCGCACAAAGCATAGTTCTGAGATATTGAGCATCAAAAGTTTTCACATCACAAGATTTCAGAACTGTTTTGTAGTGAATTCTTCTTTCATAACTCATTATAAGGTCCTCGCCTTAAAGCTACCTAATGTACAGACTATCAAAATCCGGAGACATTTTGTAAATCAGTTTTATTAGTAGGGTGAAATCACAGATAGGTAGAACCTTTACGGCTCTGAAATGTCAATCTGTGTTCAACCATAAGGTTCTACCTGGAACAGAACGTTACAATTCATTTCAGTAGAAAAGTACAAACATTTAACGTTTAAATGAATAGAATACGCTTCCTTTTCTAATCACATCATCAAATATATTAATTCATGTCCATCACACATTTGTTAAAGCGATAGTTCCCTTAAAATGAAAAAGGAAAAATACACTATATCCTATGGATGACTAGCAACGTTGCTAAAGCTTTGTTCTGGATGAGTAAACTGATATATTATTTCTGGTCTCTGACACCCAAATGGCAGTAAACTACTTGCTTGTTATCAAATAAAATGTGTCAAGTTTAAAATTTTAGTAAAATACTCCTTCCATGGAGGTTTTTCCGTACTGATATAGATCCAGACAAACAGCCGTGCCTCTCCTAAGGGTCGAAAAAACATTCTCTAAGGCACCTGTTTGTATTTGGTTAATATCATGAAGAACTTACATTATTGGCCATTCTTCTGAAAAAGTGGTGATTTTTTTTTATTTTAAGTAAATTGAAAAAGAAGACCAGGACCTAATGATATGAAAAAATCAAGGACTTGGGACTGTCTGAACAATGTATAGTTTTGAGATTCTGAGTATATTTCAAGTCCCAGATGTCAGAACTGTTTTGTGATGTCTTCCTCTTTCATGACTCAATAAGTATCACTTTACATACAGTTATTTTTGATTGTAGTCACGGATTCCTCCAGAACTTTCATTATGCACACCTGGCCCCTATTCCCAGTGATTGGTAATTGTATAAGTGTGCCCTCGGTTCAACCATTGGTGCGTTCAATTATTGTTCAGCTGATTACAGTTTTTCGTCCCGTGTGAATATCATTGTGCGCGTGTGTTATTTACTCGAGGTACTTCTCGCTCTTTTGTTTTGGGTTTCTACCCTGTGTTTTTATTTGTTACGTGCTTGTCTGGTCTTCGTCTCTGTGCCTTTACACGGCACGCCGTCATTTTGTGCTTTAATAAAAAAAAAAAATTACGCATTCGTGCGCCTGTCTCCCGAGCTCTTCATACCAATGTGACAGATTGACAACCCAGCGTTGTCTGATTGGATTTGCAGATAGAGCCTTATAGCACCAAGTTAAAATGGTGTTTGCGCATATTTTTTTTATTTTTTTTTTATCGTAAATGAACTTAATAATCTAAATAAAATAAATAATGTAAAGAAGCACCTAAAATAGCAACTCCATTTGAACAACTCATTTTTTTGATCAAAATCTCAGATGTGACCTTGGGACTATAAAGGTTCTGACATAGTCAAAACTGGACACAACAGTAATTCTCACTCATCACCCCACTGGATGTCGCACCAGTCTACGACAGTGTGGTATTCATTAAATAGTATATTGTGGACGACGTTGCTATGACTTCGGCCATTCATCATAAAGCAGCGATAGATGGTGTAATAACAGGGTATCAGTACCCTAACCCTGACCTCCCATGACAAAAAACAGCTGACCACATCCATCTCCTGTTCTTCAATGACCCCTGACCTTTAGAGATCAAAAGGATAGGTCAGCACTCACAGCCTGGTCTCATAGGCTCGACGTAACATAGTAAACGTAAATCCGGGCCATTCAAATTGGTATGATATGTTACGTTTGGTACGGTTACATATGTTTTTTTTCTAGAGCGTTACTCGCATCTTTTCTAGAGCACGTATTCCTAAACTGGGGTACGCGCAATGCCGTCGAGGTTACGCCAAATAACATTCACATTTTTTAAAAATATATAAAAATAAATAAATATGTTTTGTATTTTTTTCTTATTTTTTTTCACATTTTCAAACAGTCCATTTATATTTTCCAACGGGGCTATACATTTGGGGAAGTTTATTTTCTTGCCTGAGTAGCCTCGTTTCACTGCCCAAAATAAAATGAAACCATCTAGTGTTCAGCGAAATAACAACACAATGTAAAATACAGGTAGCCTGGTCAAATAATTAACATCCAATCACATTAACCGTTACTCTCTCACGGGAATTCCACTAACGGTCCGTATGTAGCCAAACGTAGCTGCTGCTCATGTTGGTATCTGTTCTGATGGCGCAAAAGCCTTGACAGGGAGACATAGTGGAGTGGTAACGCGCGTGCAAGCAGTTGCTCTCGTCGCCACTTGGGTCCACTGCAGCATCCACCGATATACTTGTTCTGAGAAATGAAGGCTATTCCATGCGAGAAATTGCCAAGAAACTAAAGATTTCGTACAACGTTGCAAAAGGGTGTGCTTTTCTTTCTTGCAAGCCTCCCCCTTTTCCCTCCAAACATAACGATAGTCATTATGGCCGAACAGTTATATTTTTGTCTCATCAGACCAGAGGACATTTCCTCAGGTTATGTTGATATAGGACTCATTTTTACTGTAGATATAGATACTTTTGTACCTGTTTCCTCCAGCATCTTCACAAGGTCCTTTGCTGTTGTTCTGGGATTGATTTGCACCAAAGTACGTTAATCTCTAGGAGACAGAACGCGTCTCCTTCCTGAGCGGTATGACGGCTGCGTGGTCCCATGGTGTTTATACTTGCGTACTATTGTTTGTACAGATGAATGTGTTACCTTCACGTGTTTGGAAATTGCTCCCAAGGATGAACCAGACTTGTGGAGGTCTACAATATTTTGTCTGAGGTCTTGGCTGATTTCTTTTGATTTTCCCATGATGTCAAGCAAAGAGGCACTGATTTTGAAGGTAGGCCATGAAATACATCCACAGGTACACCTCCAATTGACTCAAATGATGTCAATTAGCCTATCAGAAGCTTCTAAAGCCATGACATAATTTTCTGGAATTTTCCAAGCTGTTTAAAGGCACGGTCAACTTAGTGTATGTAAACTTCTGACCCACTGGAATTGTGATACGGTGAATTATAAGTGAAATAATCTGTCTGTAAACAATTGTTGGAAAAATTACGTGTGTCATGCACACAGTAGATGTCCTAACCGACTTGCCAAAACTATAGTTTGTTAACAAGAAATTTGTGGAGTGGTTGAAAAACGAGTTTTAATGACTCCAACCTAAGTGTATGTAAACTTCCGACTTCAACTGTAGATACATATACACACAAACCCTACCACCCCTCCCCAATTGGAGTAAACTAATAAACAATATCACATAGGTTTCTCCCTTCAGTTTATACATATTATACACATTCTACAGACACAATCTATTTTACAATAGTTATATTTTGTTTGTTTTTAGTCATTCCTCTATTTCTGATGTCCGTCCAGTTTGATTTATATTTGTAACTGTGCTACTTCACAACATTTCTGAACCTATTTACATTTTACAGACCCCCGTATGTTTTACATTAGTTATCTTGTTATTAGTCCCACCCTTCAGCTCCATTCAACCCCTCCCATTGGTTATCGTGTTGTTATAAGTCCCACCCTTCAGCTCCATTCAACCCCTCCCATTGGTTATCTTGTTATAAGTCCCACCCTTCAGCTCCATTCAATCCCTCCCATCTATCTCTTAACGCCATCCATTTTGGGATTTCTATCTGCCATATATTTTTCAACTGTGCTTTTCAAAAGTACTGAACCTTTCTAGTCTCATAGTTTCTACCGATTGTAAATGAAAGATAAACATTTTTGCTAAAATAATTATTATAATTATTGATCGATTGCATTTTCCCCCATATTCCATTCAGTTCGCTTTATTTTTGTAATATATTACACTGGATCTTTCTTGAATAGGTTTCTCCATTTCTTTTTGTTTTTCCTCTAATTTATTCTGAGCCTCTCTGGTACTGTTGGACCTTTTAAAATCCTTTGTTAATATGGACTCGTTTGGCCTAAATTGATTTTGTTTTATAGATGAGTATTGAATTGCACGCCCTCTAAAGGCACATTTTAAAAGTGTCCCAGACAATAAGGGGATCTGCTGTACCTGTGTTTTATGTCTGAAAAAGTCAGTTATACATTCCTCTGTCCTAGTAATGAACAATTTATCATCCAGTAGGCGTTGATTAAATTTCCAATATCCTCGCCCACGTGGAAATTCTCTAAGAGTAATGTATATGCCAATTATGAGATGGTCCGACCTCATTTTGTCCCCTATCAACACTTTTTAAGCTTTTGGTGCCAGAGAGAATGGCATAAGAAAGTAATCAAGACGACTAACTTGATTAAGCCTCCGCCATGTATATCTCACTAGGTCAGGATATTAAACCTCCATGTATATCCCACTAGGTCAGGATATTAAACCTCCTCCATGTATATCTCACTAGGTCAGGATATTAAACCTCCTCCATGTATATCTCACTAGGTCAGGATATTAAACCTCCTCCATGTATATCCCACTAGGTCAGGATATTAAACCTCCTCCATGTATATCTCACTAGGTCAGGATATTAAACCTCCTCCATGTATATCTCACTAGGTCAGGGTATTTAAGCCTCCATATACCCACTAATTCCAATATATCCATGACATTCATGATTTCCTTAAGTGCCTGAGGGTGACAGTTTGTAGTGTGATTTCCTCGTCCATTAGAGGTATTTAAAACCGTATTGAAGTCTCCCGCCATAATAATATAATCTAGTGTTGCTTGTAGAGTTGATAAATTGCAAATATATATAATAAAAAAGCTTGGATCATCTTTATTTGGACCTTATAGGTTAATCAGCCATATCTGTTTATGGTCCAATAACATATTTAAAATCATCCATCTACCTTGAGGATCTGTTTGGACAATTTGCACATTTGGATCAAAATTACTGTTAATTAATAACATCACCCCTTTTGAGTTTCTTTGCCCATGTGCGAAGTATATCCCCCGCCCTTTTCCACAAAACTTCATCATATTATATTCCTTCTCTTTTAGCCAGGTAAATACTGATAGTCTTTTCTTATTATCTGCTGAGCCATTACAATCTGTCACGTGTGCTCCCTCTCCGGCCTCTAGGTCACCAAGCTGCTCGAATTGGCGCACACCTGTCACCATCGTGACGCGCACCTGCGAGTCATCAGACTCGCCTGGACTCCATCACCTCCCTGATTACCTTCCCTGTATATGTCCCTCCCTTTGGTTCCTTCCCCAGGCGTTGTTGTTTCTGTTCTAGTTCATGTCTGTGCGTTGTTTGTATTACGTTACAGTTATTCATTAAAACAAACTCACTCCCTGAACTTGCTTCCCGACTCTCAGCGCACATCGTTACAACAATTATAACTGGCTATACTTATTTCACCACTTACCATAATGAGACACAAGTTTCAATTCTATCTATCAAAATAGATGTTTGTAAACGTACCATTAAAAAGTTACATGATGATTGAGTGTCTATATAGGTGTACCATGATATTTGCATTGCTACTAAGTAAACCTCCAGTTGGTCCCCACTATTCCACCCGCTAAAAGCCCTCCTCATCCCGAGTTGGGTTGTCATCCCAATGCCCGGCAGACCCCCCCGGATCTCATGGCCCAGGACCCATCCTTCGAAAAGAGCACACAGTGCCACCCACAGAACAGAGGCAAAGAATGACCTTGGTGTACATTTATACATTATGTTATCCAAGAATAGAATCAGTGGTTCAATAATTGAAATGACCATTATTCCCAGATCCCAGACTGTAGCTTTAAGCTTCAACTTCTGTAGGTCTACCCATCCATTCAAAAAAGCTCCTGCCTACATGGGCAGAGAATCATGTGGAAGTTAGGTTAGGTTACTATGGTGACATAGGTTAGGTTACTATGGTGACCATAGGTTAGGTTACTATGGTGACCATAGGTTAGGCTACTATGGCTACCATAGGTTAGGTTACTATGGTGACCAGAGGTTAGGTTACTATGGTGACCATAGGTTAGGCTACTATGGCTACCAGAGGTTAGGTTACTATGGTGACCATAGGTTAGGCTACTATGGTGACCATAGGTTAGGTTACTATGGTGACCATAGTGCATCAAAGCTGGGACAGAGAGACTGAAAAACAGCTTCTATCTCAAGGCCATCAGACTGTTAAACAGCCATCACTAACATTAAGTGGCTGCTGCCAACATACTGACTCAAATCTCTAGCCACTTTAAACAATTTTGTATATAATGTTTACATATCCAACATTACTCATATCAAATGTATACACTGTACTCTAAACCATCTACTGAATCTTGACTATGCCGTTCTGCCATCAACTCAAATCTCTAGCCACTTTAATAATTATAATTGGATGAAATAAATGTATCACTAGCCACTTTAAACAATGCCATTTATATAATGTTTACATATCCTACATTACTCATCTCATATGTATATACTGTACTCCATACCATCTACTGCATCTTGCCTACGCTGATCAGCCATCGCTCATCCATATATTTATATGTACATACTCGTATTCATTCCTTTACTATTGTGTGTATAAGGTAGTTGTTGTGAATTTGTTAGATTACTTGTTAGATACTACTGCATGGTCGGAACTAGAAGCACAAGCATTTCGCTACACTCGCATTAACATCTGATAACCATGTGTATGTGCCCAATAAAATTTGATTTGATTTGATTTATGGTGACCATAGGTTAGGTTACTATGGTGACCATAGGTTAGGTTACTATGGTGATCATGGGTTAGGTTACTATGGTTACCAGAGGTTAGGTTACTATGGTGACCATAGGTTAGGCTACTATGGTGACCATAGGTTAGGTTACTATGGTGACCATAGGTTAGGCTACTATGGTGACCATAGGTTAGGTTACTATGGTGACCATAGGTTAGGTTACTATGGTGACCATAGTGCATCAAAGCTGGGACAGAGAGACTGAAAAACAGCTTCTATCTCAAGGCCATCAGACTGTTAAACAGCCATCACTAACATTAAGTGGCTGCTGCCAACATACTGACTCAAATCTCTAGCCACTTTAAACAATTTTGTATATAATGTTTACATATCTGACATTACTCATATCAAATGTATACACTGTACTCTAAACCATCTACTGAATCTTGACTATGCCGTTCGGCCATCGACTCAAATCTCTAGCCACTTTAATAATTATAATTGGATGAAATAAATGTATCTCTAGCCACTTTAAACGATGCCATTTATATAATGTTTACATATCCTACATTACTCATCTCATATGTATATACTGTACTCCATACCATCTACTGCATCTTGCCTACGCTGATCAGCCATCGCTCATCCATATATTTATATGTACATACTCGTATTCATTCCTTTACTATTGTGTGTATAAGGTAGTTGTTGTGAATTTGTTAGATACTTGTTAGATACTACTGCATGGTCGGAACTAGAAGCACAAGCATTTCGCTACACTCGCATTAACATCTGCTAACCATGGTCACTCAGCCCTATCCAGACCATTCACCCAGTTCAGTCACTCAGTCCTATCCAGACCATTCACCCAGTTCAGTCACTCAGTCCTATCCAGACCATTCAACCAGTCCAGTCACTCAGTCCTATCCAGACCATTCAACCAGTCCAGTCACTCAGTCCTATACAGACCATTCACCCAGTCCAGTCACTCTGTCTCTTTCTAATGTTGTGTGGTATTACCTATAGATGATTCCTTAGACACTTTCACATTGTTTGCCTCTGAATTGTTGTCCATATCAGGCTATTTACTTACTTTATTTACTCTCTCTCTCTCTCTCTCTCTCTCTCTGTCTCTCTACAGAATACATTAGGGGAAGTTCCTTTGCTGTTGGCACCAATCCACCGCTGCCAGGCTGCCAGATATCGGCTTTATCCCCCTCATCCTAAACAAACTCTTGTTCAACTGCTCTTTCAACCGGTTTAATTAAATAGTAAGAAGGACCAAGGCACTCTTCATATAATTAATTAAAATGCCTTTATTGGTATGGCATGTTCAAATAGAAACAAATTTTTTAAAAACCGACGCGTTTTCAGCTGCATGGCCTTCGTCAGGGAGTATAAAGAAATAATACAATGTCCTCTTTTAGAACAGCTTTTCCAATTAGCCCTAATTTGAAGAGGGAGTGGTTACAAAATTGATAGGACACACCTAGTAAGCAATACTATACACATTGAATAGTGAAATACTGTAGCTATGTTATCAAGAAATACAACTCCAAGCTGGGAGTATCAGAACGCCTAGAACGGTAGTTCTAACCTTCAATATGACTGGGAGGAGTGTCAAAAAAAAGAAAGCAATATATACCATAGTACACTAGAAAACAGCAAACTTGAACAACAGTCCAAACATAGCTGAGGGTAATTGAGCAAAATGTCCACTAGATAGCAGCAGATGGACCTATCAACACTACAGGAAGGGTGAGAAATCCATATCTTCATTAAAACCAGGGTCCTTAAGTGGCCTGGAGTTTGTCCATCCAAAAACCTTCCCTTTGGTTTAACTGTTTAAGACGGTCCCCTTTTCTAATCAAGGCCGGAACATGATCAATACCCAGAGCTTGTAGGGAGGCAGGGTTGCCATGGTGTAAGGACTTGTAGTGTCTTGCCATGGGGTAGTCTTCATTACCTATCCTTATGGCGTACTTGTGTTCCGCTAAGCGGTCTTGAAGGCGTCTCTTTGTCCGTCCAATGTAGAACACCCTGCACTGGGGACATTCCCATCTATAGATGACATGAGTGGTTTTGCAGTTAATGAAATGCTTAACTTTATACTCTATTTTAGAAGCTGTGTCAACAAAATACTTTTTCTGTGCATTATTTCTGCAATGGTTGCACTGGTTACATTTAAAAGCTATGGGTATTGATCATGTTCCGGCCTCCAAGTCATTTTGCACATTATAAAGCGAACATTTATTTTTACCTCACGATCGTTTCCTTTCTGCCATTTCGGTAATAATTCGCTAATAGTGCTGTTGTTGCCGGTGTAAAAAACAGGTGTAAAATATACTTTATGTATTTCACTGAAAAAACCCTCATATTTATTTTGAATGTATTATTTTTAAGGTTATTTTAAGATGTATTACATTTCTTTCAAGAGTGAATGAGTTTATTGTATTTCTTTGGTAAATTGTGTTAATGCTGTGACGTCATTAACGGGAGCCACGCTCTTCCTCCTCAGTTTGCTCAGAGCGTGATGATGATGAGGAGGAGGAGGAGAGCAGGTGTGTGTGTGTGTCCGTCCGTCCGTCCAGACTGCAAGCAGGAACCTTTGCCCTGAAATGTTGTATCCGTTCCATGCAGTCATTAAGAGAGAGAGAGACAACCGGCAGAATTGTGTCCCAGGAACCGGTTACACTAAGCGGGCAACAACAAATGGCAGATAATACAAAGACCTTAAAAGAAATACACGTATTAATTGTTTTAACAGCTTTTTGTTATTGGGAGAATGTAGAATGGTCTTAATGTAGTGCTCGAACTCCTTATAGAAAACACGGAATAGTGTTTTTTTTTTGTATTATTTTGTATTCTTTTTGTATTCGTTTGATAATATAAATTTTATTTTTTTGTGCATTTATTGATGACATTTGCCCATTAACACAATTAGTATTATGAGGTGAAATAGATTTTCTTTCTACTTCTTCTACATGTTATCGTCTCCACAGTGCGCGACGTCATCCGTGTCCGTACAGCCTCTCCCTCGCCAAACACAGCCCGGACCGGAACGGACTGGACTGGGGAACTGCTTCGTGCAACGAACTAAAATGACACATGTCACGGTGTATTTGTCGTGTTCCTTGTTTTTTATTGCGATTTTGCGTCCAGGGATCGGGGCAGAAGTGTCCTTGTGGAATGTCGACATTAACTCGGTGAGTAGATGCGACACGACTGTCCCGTGGTGGTGTTGTTAACGTGTCGTAGCACGACGCTATTTCATTATTCAGCTCCAGCAGGTATAGATAGTCCCCCTAGCCTAGCAGCACAGTCAAGCCCGGGCTGAGGGATGTTGTCGGGAGGTTTTCTCACGGACCAGACACCTGTGTACGTACTGAAAGCTTACCGTCTACACGGTCTGCTTGTTTTCACGATTCAATATATTACATGGCATTGATCTGGGAAGACCGGCTACTAGCTAACTACCCAACTACCCGCAGATGAGCCCAGGCGACCCAGTTGTGTCCTACAATAAGCGGACAATACTGCATGTAGTGTGTAGGTGAACTCCTACCTCGATACCTCTGCTCCAACTCCTCCAAGGTCTGCTAGATGAATGGAATATTTCGTCCAGCTAGTTTCCTCCATGCTATTTGGTGGGGTGCTATTTCATAAATGGAGAATAAGACTAATGCTTGATAATAACATGCCAACTAGCTAGTTGTCCGATGTCTGTGTTTTTTGGTTTTTTTTGTATTGCACAACCATGAAAAGTATTTACATTGGAAAACTTTCTCTTTTAATTGTCACCATGATTTGGTAAGAGGTTTGGTCCAAGGTGCCTGCTGCCGTGGTAACTTGATGTGTTCCGTTTCCTTAGTCCCAAAATGCGGTCTTCAGGAAGACGTTGTATGCCAACACAACCATCTCCATGAGGTGTAAGTATTAAAAGCCTTTGGAAGACAACAAAGATAATTTGTTTACGGATAATAAAAAAAAAAGATTGATTGACAGCTGTAGTTAAACGGGGTTTTCCTGTTTCTCCTGTCGTTCAACTTGCTCATCAGGCTTTGTCTGAAATGGCACACTGTTCCTTAACCGCTCCCTGGTCAAAAATAGTGCCCTATACTGTATAGGGAATATAGTGCCATTTTTTTTTTTTTGGGACACACCCTGACCACATGGCTGTGTTTCTCCCTGTGTCCTTCATTTCACTGCGAACACTTGGTACGGTACGGGGGCCTTTACACTTTTCCCATCCCGTTACAAATCACTACACTTCATATAACCTAGCCGTGCGTTGCGTTGCCCCTCTTTCCCCATGTTTCTGCCGTTGACTCTCCTCCTCCTCCTCCTCCTCCAGTCCAGGGCGACTTGGCTTCATGTGATCCCACCCTGGCCTTCAACATCAGTTGGTACCTCCGTTCCTCAATCTGCTACAATGAAGTCTTTAATACTCCAGTGAGTACAATCCCTTCTTCTTCTGCTTCTTCTTCTGCTACCCATTCTCATAGGCAGACTCGTCATAACCTCGTACACGAAACCACTGGTAGCGCACAGAGAGAAAACAGTGCTGCATATCCAACTGTGCCGTCACTTCAGTGTTGTGATAGCAGCACCACAGAATAGTGTGTTGCCTGGAATGCTTAGACCCCCTGTCGTTTCTACGTTAGAAGAGACGTGCCCCTTTTAGTGTTCTCCTATTCTTCTTCTTCTTCTTTTTAAAGTGCCTAATCAGTGAGTTCTATTTGTGCTCTGTGCAGGACAACAAGGCCCTGACTATGTTTGGTCGGGATCACATGCTGAAGGAGGACTGGAGCGGCTTCTACAGCCAGGGATACATGTACTTTGACAACTGCTCAGCTCTTTTACTACCCAAGGTGGGTTGACTATTCTGTTGTTGTTGTTGGGGGGGGTTGCCATACACTGACTTACAATTCTTGGTTGATGTATTATATCTGTCTCCTCCCCCTCCATTCATCTCCTCCCCTCCATTCCTCTCCTCCCCTCCATTCCTCTCCTCCCCCTCCATTCCTCTCCTCCCCCTCCATTCCTCTCCCCTCCCCTCCATTCATCTCCTCCCCCTCCATTCCTCTCCCCTCCCTCCATTCCTCTCCTCCCCCTCCATTCCTCTCCTCCCCCTCCATTCCTCTCTCCTCCCCCTCCATTCCTCTCCCCTCCCCTCCATTCCTCTCCTCCCCCTCCATTCCTCTCCTCCCCCTCCATTCCTCTCCCCCTCCATTCCTCTCCCTCCCCTCCATTCCTCTCCTCCCCCTCCATTCCTCTTTCCAGGTGTACTACACAGACTTCAGCCCCTATCAAGCCCTCATCAGCCCACAGGTATTATACAGTGTATTCAGATGCCTTGTTACGTTACAGCCTTATTCTAAAATAGAATAACACATGATAAAAACTGTTTTAATAACAACGCAAAAAAAGAATGTACATTTCCATAAGTATTCAGACCCTTCACTTGGCAGCGATTACAGCCTCGAGTCTTCTTGGGTATGACGCTACAAGCTTGGCACACCTGTATTTGGGGAGTTTCTCCCATTCTTCTCTGCAGATCCTCTCAAGCTCTGTCAGGTTGGATGGGGAGCGTCGCTGGACAGCTATTTTCAGGTCTCTCCAGAGATGTTTGATCGGGTTCAAGTTTGTGTTCTGGCTGGGCCACTCAAGGACATTCAGAGACTTGTCCCGAAGCCACTCCTGCATTGTCTTGGCTGTGTGCTTAAGGTCAGTGTCCTGTTGAAGAGGTGAACCTTCGCCCCAGTCTGAGGTCCTGAGGGGACCTTCAATGCTTTTTGGTACCCTTCCCCAGATCTGTAGCTCAACACAATCCTGTCTCGGAGCTCTACGGACAATTCCTTCGACCTCATGGCTTGGTTTTTGCGCTGACATGCACTGTCAACTGTGGGACCTTATATAGACAGGTGTGTGCCTTTCCAAATCATGTCCCATCAATTGAATTTACCACAGGTGGACTCCAGTCAAGTTGTAGAAACACCTCAAGGATGATCAATGGAAACATTTTTGAGTCTCATAGCAAAGGGTCTGAATACTTATTTACATAAGGTATTTCTTTTATTTTTGTTTGACTTCTTCTACCGTTGGGCAAAAATCTAGAGAATGTTTAGTTCAAATCAAGAGGTGAGGTCAAAAAGTGATTTTTGAAATCAAAAAGGATAACTCCTCTGTATGCTGACTGTCACTCTGTTGTTTAGAGCGAGGAAGGCAGGCCTTCCAATCAGAGCGCTCCACAGGGGTGGCTGGAAAAGCCGGTAAGCCAATCAGAAGTCTGTTTTTACAGTGTGTTTATTATATATTCTGTGAACAGGTTGTACATAGTCATGCCTGTTGTCTAAAGATGTTTTTTGTATTGAAAGTGTGCTTCCGAAATGGCAGCATATGGGCCCTGGTCAAAAGTAGTGGACTAAATACAGTGGTGTAAAGTAACTTAAGTTGTTTTTTTGGGGTGTCTGTACTTTATAATTTATATTTTTGACAACTTACTTTTACGTCTCTACATTCCTAAAGAAAATAATGTACTTTTTACTCTGTACATTTTCCCCTGACACCCAAAAGTACTTGTTACATTTTGAATGCTGAGCAGGACAGGTAAATGGTCCAATTCACACTCTTATCAAGAGAACATCCCTGGTCATCCCTACTGCCTCTGATCTGGAGGACTCACTAAACAGAGAACATCCCTGGTCATCCCTACTGCCTCTGGCCTGGTGGACTCACTAAACACACATCTGAGTGTTGGAGCGTGTACCTTCCTATCCATATATTGTCTTGTCATGTGTCCCCTGAAGGATATAGGTGCCGTGGCCAAGGCGTGGTCCGACAGCCCCTACCTGTTTATAGTGAAGGTACAGCCGCAGCAGCGTGGAGATGCCAGCGGGGGGCGACCTGGAGCAGATGAGGAGGAAACTAATGATGTCCAGGGAAACTTGGCCTTCATCAGTCAGTATTACCATAACTCTCTATGAACGTAGGCCTTTGACTTAGTGCTTCGTCCTTGAAGTGCCCTTCTGTCTGCAGAGCAATGAGAAATTGATGTTGTCTGACTGCCTTTCTGACTGCCTGTCTGCATGCCTGTCTGACTGCCTGTATGCCTGTCTGACTGCCTGCCTGTCTTTACAGTGACCGTGGAGATGAAGGGGCCTCGTGAATACTCCTCCCCTGCAGACTGGCCTCTTATGATGGTATGTTTTAAAGTTTTATTCGTCACATGCGCAAGTACAGTGAAATGCTTAACTTGCAAGCCTGTCCCAACAGTGCAGTATTCAATATCAAAATAGTGTAACTGTCAGGTCTAGGGCCAGGGTCAGGTCTAGGGCCAGGGTCAGGTCTAGGGTCCAGGCCAGGGTCAGGTCTAGGGTCAGGTCAGGGTCAGGTCTAGGGTTCTACATAGTATATTATGATGGTATGTGTTATTTAGGATGGTATATTATGATGGCATATTATGGTATTTGTTAGGATGGTATATTGTGATGGTATGTGTTAGTTAGGATGGTATATTGTGATGGTATATTATGGTATGTGTTAGGATGGTATATTGTGATGGTATGTGTTAGTTAGGATGGTATATTATGATGTATTCGTGTGTTAGGATGGTATATTGTGATGGTACGTGTTAGGATGGTATATTATGATGGTATTCGTGTGTTAGGATGGTATATTGTGATGGTACATGTTAGGATGGTATATTATGATGGTATTTGTGTGTTAGGATGGTATATTGTGATGGTATTTGTGTGTTAGGATGGTATATTGTGATGGTATTTGTGTGTTAGGATGGTATATTGTGATGGTATTTGTGTGTTAGGATGGTATATTGTGATGGTATTTGTGTGTTAGGATGGTATATTATGATAGTATATTATGATGGTATTCGTGTGTTAGGATGGTATATTATGATGGTATTCGTGTGTTAGGATGGTGTATTGTGATGGTATTCGTGTGTTAGGATGGTATTCGTGTGTTAGGATGGTGTATTATGATGGTACATGTTAGGATGGTATATTATGATGGTACGTGTTAGGATGGTATATTATGATGGTACATATTATGATGGTATTTGTGTGTTAGGATGGTATATTATGATGGTATATTATGATGGTACATATTATGATGGTATTCGTGTCTTAGGATGGTATATTATGATGGTACGTGTTAGGATGGTATATTATGATGGTACGTGTTAGGATGGTGCATTATGATGGTACATGTTAGGATGGTATATTATGATGGTATTCGTGTGTTAGGATGGTATATTATGATGGTATTCGTGTCTTAGGATGGTATATTATGATGGTACGTGTTAGGATGGTATATTATGGTATTCGTCAGTGAAGACGGTAAATTATGATGTCATGTTTTAATGTCTGGAACAGCTGCTCTGTTTCTTCCTATACCCGCCTCTCTCTGACGTGTGGGTGAATGTTCTACATAGTAATGTGTATGTTCTACTACAGTTCTACATAGTAATGTGAGTGTTCTACTACAGTTCTACATAGTAATGTGAATGTTCTACTACAGTTCTACATAGTAATGTGAGTGTTCTACTACAGTTCTACATAGTAATGTGAATGTTCTACTACAGTTCTACATAGTAATGTGAATGTTCTACTACAGTTCTACATAGTAATGTGAATGTTCTACTACAGTTCTACATCATGTGTTAGGATGGTATATTGTGATGGTATGTGTTAGGATGGTATATTATGATAGTATTCGTGTGTTAGGATGGTATTCGTGTGTTAGGATGGTATATTGTGATGGTATTTGTTTGTTAGGATGGTGTATTATGATGGTATTCGTGTGTTAGGATGGTATTCGTGTGTTAGGATGGTATATTGTGATGGTATTCGTGTGTTAGGATGGTATATTGTGATGGTATTTGTGTGTTAGGATGGTGTATTATGATGGTATTCGTGTGTTAGGATGGTATTCGTGTGTTAGGATGGTATATTGTGATGGTATGTGTTAGGATGGTATATTGTGATGGTATGTGTTAGGATGGTATATTGTGATGGTATATTGTGATGGTATATTGTGATGGTATTTGTGTGTTAGGATGGTATTTGTGTGTTAGGATGGTATTTGTGTGTTAGGATGGTATTTGTGTGTTAGGATGGTATATTGTGATGGTATGTGTTAGGATGGTATATGATGGTATTTGTGTGTTGGGATGGTATATTGTGATGGTACTCTGTAGTCCAAGATGGCGCCAGTGTTTGGCCGGCTGTCTGGTACAGAGCAAATTGTTTGTGATTTTACTCTTTGTGTCACTGTTTATGCACTGTACCGACTCTCTGCTGGTTTATGATCGCCAAACGCTGTTTGACTACCGTCTCGCGTTGGAGAAATCGCCCAAGTGTGATTGGGGTGGTCAGAGAACTTTTCTCCCTCCCTTTCTGCTGAACATACCTGCTTACCTCGTACGCAATCCGGCTTCCCTTGTCCGGAGTAGACGCTCTAGACGCCGTGGGAAGCGCAGCGGCCAGCTGGTGAAGCTGAAAGCTTACCTAGCGGATTATCCTGCCCTGGAACCCGCCGTCACTCTGGTTGGTTTCAAGATCGCTATGTTTCCTGGCGTGCCTTGGATCCTGCCGGCACCTGGCTGGTACCAATTCTCGGCTCGGATATGGAGTATTCTCGCCAACGCTCACCTCGTCCTCGTAGAGGCGGCGTTAACTGTGGACATCTTCGGTCGTTGAGCCATGTAACCCGCACGGCCAGTTCTCCTGCTCCTGTCAGAGCTGCCCTGGTCAACGCTAGATCGCTGGCGAATAAGACCTTTATTTTAAAGGACCTTTTTTCCCGGCATAACTTGGATTTCCTTTTCGTGACTGAAACTTGGTTAAATGCTGCTGATTCGAGCTCTTTTTCTGAACTTTTACCACTTGACAGCACATATTTTAACTCCCCGAGGACTACTGGTCGAGGAGGAGGACTTATGGTTATTTTTAAGGATAAGTACAATTGCAGGAAGTTGTCAATGACTACATTTTCTAGTTTTGAAATAACAATGTTTGAATTGGGCAAATCTCAGCCCGTTCTGTGTGCACTTATCTATCGACCTCCTAAATACAACAAGAACTTCATTGGAGATTTTTCTGAATTATTGTCTGAAATCATGCGGAAATATGACCGGATTTTAATTTTAGGAGATATGAACATTCATGTATGCTGCCCTACAAATCTGCTGGTTAAAGATTTTTTAAATCTTATTGATGCTTTTAACCTTACACAGTTTGTAAGTGGCCCCACGCAGATCCATGGCCACACATTAGATCTTGTTTTGTCATGCAGTTTGCCTATTTTAAATATTGAAATACATGAAGCTGTCTTTTCTGACCATGCACCTATTTTATTTGACTTTTCCCTTCCTAGCAATACTGTTAAGCAATGCACTCTGCCTCGTCTCTGCAGGATGATTAAACCTGCCACTGCTGCACAATTCTCCGAAACGTTTAGTATTGTTATGGAGACTATAGGGTCCTCCGCTTGTCTAGATACAGATGAGTTGATTTCCTCTTTTTTATCTACCTGTAGAATAATTCTCGACAAAATTGCACCACTAAAATCTAGGCATTCCAAATCTAATTCTGAACCTTGGATTAATGACTCAACTCGAGCTGCTAGGCAAAAGTGTAGGAAAGCTGAGCGCCAATGGAAAAAACATAAATTGCAGGTATTCTACGATATCTTAAAGGATTGTTGGCGTAATTATCAGAGAACTGTTAAAGCTGAAATGGCTAAATACCTCTCTGATGTTATAAATAAAAATTGCCATAAACCTTATGTTCTTTTTAGCACAATCAACTCTGTTCTTCATACGCCCCAATCCAAAAAGCAGGAAGAGTCTTCTGTAGCCTGTGAAAAATTTCTCCACTTTTTTGTGGAAAAGATTGCTAGCATTTTACTTCCAGCTTTTGACCCTTCCATTTCCAGTGTGTGCAGCAGTTTTCATTAAGTTTGAGCCTGTATCCCTCTCGGCCCTTAATGACATTGTTACACGTTTAAAACCTTCAATTTGTCCCGCTGATATTGTCCCACCTCGTCTTTTTAAAGAGGTGTGGCCCACTATTGGACCAAGCATCCAAGCAATTATTAATAGTAGTCTTACTTCTGGTTATGTGCCACTTTGTTTTAAAGAGGCAGTGGTGCAGCCCCTTATCAAAAAGCCAAATCTGGACAACTCAATTCTTGCAAATTATCGTCTGATCTCTAAACTTCCTTTTATGTCTAAGATTTTAGAGAAGGCAGTCCTTGTGCAGTTACAATCTTTTTTAGATCTGCATGGTATTCTTGAGGTGTTCCAGTCTGGCTTTAAAGCTTTTCATAGTACAGAGACTGCACTTATAAAAGTTAACGATCTTTTAATTTCAACAGACTCTGGAGATTCTGCAATCCTTATGCTTTTAGATCTCACAGCAGCATTCGATACTGTCGACCACTGTGTTCTTATCTCTCGTCTTGAGCACAGCGTGGGAATTAAAGGTACTGCACTAGAATGGTTTCGATCATATCTTTCAGAGAGAGTGTTCAAAGTTGGTGTTGGTGGTTCTACTTCCCCCGCAGCACCACTGTCATGTGGAGTTCCTCAGGGCTCTATTTTGGGGCCGATTCTCTTCTCTCTTTATTTGCTTCCTCTTGGATCCATCTTAAAGAAGCATAACATCAGTTTCCATTTTTATGCAGATGATTCACAGATCTACTTGCCTATAAAAAGTAAAGGAGATAATTCCTAAAAGACTGTTAGATTGTTTTTATGACATTAAAGCCTGGATGGCTTTAAACTTTTTACATTTTAATGAAAGTAAAACAGAAGTCATGATTTTTAGACCTAGTAGTTCTACTGGCGCCTCCCAATTGGACCCTATGTCAAGCCTATGGTAACTAACCTCGGTGTTAAGATGGATTGTGATTTTCAATTAGAGAAGCAGATTAATTCTGTTGTAAAAGCTAGTTTCGTTCAACTCCGGCTGCTTACCAAACTAAAGCCATTTTTATCTTTTGTTGATTTTGAGAGGGTAATACACGCTTTTATTACAACTCGCCTGGATTATTGTAATGCTTTATATGTAGGTATTAACCAGGCCTCCCTCTCCAGATTACAAATGGTTCAAAATGCTGCCGCTCGACTCCTTACCGGAACTCGCAAACGAGATCATATTACGCCTGTTCTTGCCTCCCTTCATTGGCTACCGGTTTGTTTTAGAATACATTTTAAGATTCTGTTTGTTTTTAAATCCCTTTATGGTCAAACCCCAGCTTATATCTCTGAACTACTGAAGCCGCATACGATCCTCTGAGGTCACTAAGGTCTGCTGACCAGCTACTTTTTTTGTCCCTAGAACAGTTGATAAATAGGGAGATGGAGCGTTTTCAGTCGTGGCCCCA
Source organism: Brachymystax lenok tsinlingensis (assembly GCA_030435695.1). Classification (NCBI taxonomy): domain Eukaryota; kingdom Metazoa; phylum Chordata; class Actinopteri; order Salmoniformes; family Salmonidae; genus Brachymystax; species Brachymystax lenok. Next base: position 42,770,082 of record CM059786.1, on the reverse strand, counting down.
AGGCTGTGGAATGATTTGCCTCTGCATGTCAGATTGGCCCCCAGTCTTCACATTTTTAAATCACGACTTAAAACTCACTTTTATTCATTGGCTTTTAAACCTGCTTGAGAATTGTATTGTGCATTCTATTTTCTAGTTTGTCCCATGAATGTTTTTTTTTTTTGTTACTCGTGATTTATAAATCTGTCCGAAATATGTCCAGCACTTTGGTCAATCTTGGTTGTTTTAAATGTGCTTTACCAATAAAGTTGTATTGTATTGTTAGGATGGTATATTATGATGGTACGTGTTAGGATGGTATATTATGATGGTATTTGTGTGTTAGGATGGTATATTATGATGGTGTGTGTTAGGATGGTACATGTTAGGATGGTATATTATAATGGTACATGTTAGGATGGTATATTATGATGGTACGTGTTAGGATGGTATATTATGATGGTACGTGTTAGGATGGTGTATTATGATGGTACGTGTTAGGATGGTGTATTATGATGGTATTCGTGTGTTAGGATGGTATTCGTGTTTTAGGATAGTATATTATGATGGTATTTGTGTGTTAGGATGGTATATTATGATGGTATTTGTGTGTTAGGATGGTATATTATGATGGTATTCGTGTGTTAGGATGGTATATTGTGATGATATTCGTGTGTTAGGATGGTGTATTGTGATGGTATGTGTTAGGATGGTATGTGTTAGGATGGTATATTGTGATGGTATTTGTGTGTTAGGATGGTGTATTGTGATGGTATTTGTGTGTTAGGATGGTGTATTGTGATGGTATTTGTGTGTTAGGATGGTGTATTATGATGGTACGTGTTAGGATGGTACGTGTTAGGATGGTGTATTATAATGGTACGTGTTAGGATGGTATATTATTATGGTACGTGTTAGGATGGTACATATTATGATGGTACGTGTTAGGATGGTATATTATGATGGTACGTGTTAGGATGGTTTATTATGATGGTATTCGTGTGTTAGGATGGTATATTATTATGGTATTCGTGTGTTAGGATGCTATATTATGATGGTACGTGTTAGGATGGTGTATTATGATGGTACATGTTAGGATGGTATATTATGATGGTACGTGTTAGGATGGTATATTATGATGGTACATATTATGATGGTACGTGTTAGGATGGTATTATCTACATAGTAATGAGTGTTCTACTACAGTTCTACATAGTAATGTGTATGTTCTACTACAGTTCTACATAGTAATGTGTATGTTCTACTACAGTTCTACATAGTAATGTGTATGTTCTACTACTGTTCTACATTTCTACATAGTAATGTGATTGTTCTACTACAGTTCTACATAGTAATGTGAATGTTCTACTACAGTTCTACATAGTAATGTGAGTGTTCTACTACAGTTCTGCATAGTAATGTAAATGTTCTACTACAGTTCTACATAGTAATGTGTATGTTCTACTACTGTTCTACATTTCTACATAGTAATGTGAGTGTTCTACTACAGTTCTACATAGTAATGTGAGTGTTCTTCTACAGTTCTACATAGTAATGTGAGTGTTCTTCTACAGTTCTACATGGCGATGTGTATAGTGTATGTGTTCTTCGGTGCGCTCTGGCTCTTCTGGTCGGCCTGTTACTGGAAGGACCTGTTGAGGATCCAGTTCTGGATCGGAGGAGTGATCATCCTGGGCATGCTGGAGAAAGCAGTCTTCTACTCCGAGTACCAGAGCATCCGCTACAGAGGAGATTATGGTCGGTTAAATTCACGCTCTTATTTTGAAATGCACTCTCCGTTGTTTTACATTTTTTGTTAAGTCAATCGGTTGATCGATTTTTATTTTTATTTTTAAAATTTTTAAAGCATAGCTGCATCATGGTCATTCTCTTTTTTTTGTAAATTACTTCCAACTCACATCTACCTACAAAATAAAAATGTTGTCCCTCCACAGTCCAAGGTGCTGTAATCTTTGCCGAGTTGTTGTCTGCTCTGAAGAGATCTCTGGCTCGGATCCTGGTGCTCATAGTCAGTCTAGGCTACGGCATCGTCAAGTGAGTTCATCCCATACTGTCACGCATCCCAAATGGAACCCTTATTCCCCCTTTTTGTTTTTTTTATGGTGCACTATGTTTTTAAAGGAATAGTGTGCCATTTGGAACGCATGCAGTGTGAATACTGTTACCGACTGCGATTACACTATTCTATGGGTTCAGAACTGTACTGCTGTCATTGTCAATCGCCTATTGACTGTATGGTATCAATATTTACCCATGGGGGGATTCTCCTACTCTCACACTACAATATTTTACATGTGTTTGCATGTACAATGAGTTGTGACACACACACACACACACACACACACAGCATAGGTTTTTACTATCCTTGTGGGGACTTTTGGTGATTTCCGGTACCCATGAGGGTACTAATACAAGCCCAAACACACACACACACACCAACGCCCTGGTGTTATGGCCTAGCTTTTGCCCACACATCAGGGCCCGTATTCACAAAGCGTCTCAGAGTAAGAGTGCTGATCTAGGATCAGAACCTCCCATCTTTTTTTCAGTGTGATTTTTTTTAAAAGGGGAAGCTGATCCTAGATCTGTACCGTCCTATCAACAAACCATCGTAATACTCTGAGACTGTTTTGTGAGTACAGGCCCTGATCTCCCCCCCCTTGTCTCTCACAGACCCAGGCTGGGCACCACAGTCCACCGGCTAGCAGCAGTGGGTCTGCTCTACCTGCTCTTCTCCTCTGTGGAGGGTGTGCTGCGCGTCACAGGAGTGAGTAGCAACAGTTTGGAGAATTACTACACTTTTCATCTAGTGCCGGTTCTTATATCACTTTTGAGACACCTTGTGAAGTTTGTGGATGCATCTCTCGCTCCTGCTCACGTGTTCTCTCTCTCTCTCTCTCTCTCGGACTTTGAACTGTCCCTCTGTCCTCGATCTCTCTCGATCTCTGTCTCTCTGTCTCTTCAGGGTTTCTATGGGACCGTAGCCCTAGTGGCTAACCTGAGTCTCTCTCTCATTGACTCCTGTGTCATGTGGTGGATCTTCATAAGCCTGTCCCAGACCACTCGTCTTCTGAAGCTGCGTAGGAACGTGGTGAAGCTGTCTCTGTATCAGCATTTCACCAACACACTCATCTTCTCTGTCCTGGGTGAGTCGGAGGAATATTTATGGATGGGTTTTTAATGTCACGATGCTATGAGAGGTGCACAGCTTTTCAATTTGATATGATTTTGTTGTACTCGGGCACTTACTTAGAAAAAAATAGATTCTGTAATCTCAATATTGACTTATTGAATAAATGAAGGATAAATTAATCAAATAACTTTTCACTTTGTTTTGTTCCCGTAGCTTCTATTATCTTCATCATCTGGACGACCAAAGTGTTTAAGCTGGTGGACTGCCAGAAGGTCAGTTGGTAGATTTTACACTGAAACAAAAATACAGCGTTGGTCCCGTGTTTGCCATGAGCTGAAATAAAAAGATCTCAGAAATTGTCCATACGCACAAAACTCTTATTTCTCTAAAAATGTTGACTACAAATTTGTCTACATCCCTGTTAGTGAGCATTTCTCTTTTGCCGTAATATTCCGTCCACCTGACAGGTGTGGCATATCAAGAAGCTGATTTAAACAACACGATCATTACACAGGTGCACCTTGTGCTGAGGACAATAAAAGGTCATTCTAAAAGGTGCTGTTTTGTCACACAACACAATGCCACAGATGTCTCAAATTTTGAGGGAGTGTGCAATTGGCATACGACTGCCAGAATGTCCACCAGAGCTGTTGCCAGAATGTTCATTTTTCTACCATAAGCCGCCTCCAACATAGTTGTGTACAATTTGGCAGTACGTCCAACCGGCCTGTGTATGGCGTTGTTTGGGTGAGCGGTTTGCTGATGTCAACGTGGTGAACAGGGTGTCCTGTGGCGGTGGGGTTATGATATGGGCAGGCATAAGCTACAGACAACGAACACAATTGCATTTTATCGATGGCAATTTGAACGTACAGAGGTACCAAGACGAGGTCCCGAAGGCCCACTGTCGTGCCATTCATCCAACGTCATCACCTCATGTTTTAGCACGAGGTCCAATGTCGCAAGGATCTGTACACCATTCCTGGAAGCTGAAAATGTCCCAGATCTTCCATGGCCTGCGTACTCACCAGACATGTCACCCGTTGAGCATGTTTGGGATGCTCTGGATCGACGTGTACGACAGCGTGTTTTCCAGTTCCCGCCAATATCCAGCGACTTCACACAGCCATTGAAGCGGAGTTGGGGGACAACATTCCACAGGCCACAATCAACAGCCCTGATCAACTCTATGTGAAGGAGATGTGTCATGCTGAATGAGGCAAACGGTGCCTTTCTGAACCACGCCCCCACCCTGTGACCAACAGATGCACATCTGTATTCCCAGTCATGTGAAATCCATAGATTAGGGCCCTAATTAATTTATTTAAATTGACAGATTTTCCTTATGAACTGCAAATCTTAGACATTTTTGCAGGTTGTATGTTTTTTATATTTTTGTTCAGCTACATATTCTAAACAAATGATAATTGATTATGATGTACTGTCTGCTGTTGTCTTGTGTTTTTAATACACTGTGTCTGCCTGTGTGTCTCAGGGCTGGAGGGACCTGTGGGTGGACGATGCGTTCTGGCGTCTCCTCTTCTCCACAATCCTCCTGGTCATCATGGTGTTGCTACGACCCTCCGCCAACAGTCAGAGGTAAAAAAAAAAAATTAACAGGCTATGTACCTGCCTAATGTTTTTATATAGGTCAGAGGTCATTTGTAATAACACTAGTAGTATATACATATACAATAGTAACGGTGTAGTAACATACATATACAATAGTAACGGTGTAGTAACATACATATACAATAGTAACGGTGTAGTAACATACATATACAATAGTATAGGTGTAGTAACATACATATACAATAGCAACGGTGTAGTAACATACATATACAATAGCAACGGTGTAGTAACATACATATACAATAGCAACGGTGTAGTAACATACATATACAATAGCAACGGTGTAGTAACATACATATACAATAGTAACGGTGTAGTAACATACATATACAATAGCAACGGTGTAGTAACATATACAATAGTATATAGCACCTGTCTGAGGCTGTGTTGTGTTCTCGCAGGTTCTCCCATTCCCCTCTGATCGATGAAGACGATGAGGAGGATGAAGCCAAGGAACCCATGCTGAATGAAGCTTTTGGTGAAAGACTTTAACCAGTTTAACGTTGGGAATTCCTGCTGTGTTGATGTAATATGACAGCAGGGCTGGGGTCAATTCCAGTCTAGCCGGGCTGGGGTCAATTCCAGTCTAGCCGGGCTGGGGTCAATTCCAGTCTAGCCGGGCTGGGGTCAATTCAGAAAGTAAACCAAATTCCACATCTTCCTATTTGAAAGGCATTGAGGAGAATTGGAATTGGAATTTCAGTGTACTTCTTGAATTGACCCCAGCCCTGGTCTCTACAGAGCCTTCAAAATGGATTCACATGTTGTGTTACAGCCTGAATTCAAAATGGGCTAAATAAAATATTGAATCCATTTTGAATTCAGGCTGGAACAACAACAACATGTGGAATAAGTGAAGGGGTGTGAATCTATTTTGAAGGTTCTGTATCTAACTCCACATTTCTGTTCCAGAGGGGATGAAGATGAGAGGCACCAAGGCTGAGACTAATGGATCCCAGTCACAGAAACTACTGAGTAAAGAGGCGAGTCCATTCAATTCAAAACTACTGAGTAAAGAGGCGAGTCCGTTCATTCAATAAAAACATATATGATATCCCAGAGGGGTAATTACTTTGGGCTTGTCTGCAGCAACAAAATCAAGTGTCTAGTATAAGATTGGAATGATCAATTAATGAAATGTATTTATAAAGCCCTTTTTACATCAGCCGATGTCACAGTGCTGTACAGAAACTCCCCCAAACAGCAAGCAATGCAGAAGCACGTTGGCTACGAAAAACTCCCTAGAAAGGCCAGAACCTAGGAAGAAACCTAGAGAGGAACCAGGCTCTGAGGGGTGGCCAGTCCTCTTCTGGCTGTGCCGGGTGGCGATTATAACAGAACATGGCCAAGATGTTCAAATGTTCATAGATGACCAGCAGGGTCAAATAATAATAATCACAGTGGTTGTAGAGGGTGCAACAGGTCTGCACCTCAGGAGTAAATGTCAGTTGGCTCTTCATAGCCGATCATTCAGAGTTAGAGACAGCAGGTGCGGTAGAGAGTCGTAAACAGCAGGTCCGGGACAAGGTAGCATGTCTGGTGAACAGGTCAGGGTTCCATAGCCGCAAGCAGAACAGTTGAAACTGGAGCAGCAGCACGACCAGGTGGACTGGGGACAGCAAGGAGTCATCAGGCCAGGTAGTAATGAGGCATGGTCCTAGGGCTCAGGTCCTCCGAGAGAGAATTAGAGGGAGCATACAGACACCGGATAAGACAGGAGAAATACTCCAGATAACAGACTGACCCTAGCCCCCCGACACAAACTATTGCAGCATAAATACTGGAGGCTGAGACAGGAGGGGTCAGGAGACACTGTGGCCCCGTCCGACGATACCCCTGGACAGGACCAACCAGGCAGGCTATAACCCCACCCACTTTGCCAAGGCACAGCCCCCACACCACTAGAGTGATATCTTCAACCAGCAGCTTACCATCCTGAGACAAGGCCGAGTATAGCCCACAAAGATCTCCCCCACGGCACGAACCTGAGGGGGGCGCCAACCCAGACAGGAAGATCACGTCAGTGACTCAACCCACTCAAGTGACGCACCCCTCTTGGGGACGGTGCGTCACCAGTAAGCCAGTGCACCACTAAGCCAGTGACTCAGCCCTCGTAATAGGGTTAGAGGCAGAGAATCCCAGTGGTTCGTCGCACCAGTCCCTTTCCGTTCACCTTCACACCCCTAGGCCAGGGCTCGTTTTCGGAGCAAACAAAGCGCGGCAAATTCAAAATAAAAATTCGTAATATTTAACATTCATCAATATACAAGTGTTGCATAGCCATCAAAAGCTCTGCTTCTTGGCAATATCACAGCGTTGTCAGATTTCAACAAGGCTTTACGGCGAAAGCACAACATTTGATTGTTTGAGGATAGCACCTCACATATTTTCCACATTAGCATAAATTCATATCCAGCTCGGGTCTCACAAAACCCATATCACAGCTAAAATAAATCGCTTACCTTTCGAAGAACTGCTGAGGGCTTCCCAAGTGTCCAAACAAGAGAATCCATGGTTCTTTTGTTAGAAAAAGTAATTTATTATATCCATAAATCTCCGTTTGGTTGCCACGTTATGTTCAGCTACTCCACCAAGCATTTCCAGTATTCTCACCCGTTGTACAGTGAAGAGAACGCGTTCAAATTATACCTAACCTTTTCCCAAACAAATCAAAGATCAATAATAATGCATCCTTAGGTATCCTTTTATGAATAATAGCAATAATATTTTACACGGATGGTAACCGAAAAGTTATAAAAGGAAAAGAAAGTGGGGCGCGCTCGCGTTCTCGTGACCGGACACTCTTGTTTACATTTTCTCCTTCCTGCAGTGTTTCTTCTTCTGTATGGTTCTGCTCAGGGCTATAGCTTCCAGACACTGTCCAGAGACTGTTGACATCGAGTGGAAGCCATAGGTACTGCAACCTGTGCCCTATCTCCCTATGAGGTATATAACCAGACATTCAAAGTGAGCAAAGGTCAAAAGATTTTTTATTTCCGGACAGAAATTTCTCTGGTTTTTGCCTGCTATATCAGTTCTGTTATACCCACAGACATTATCTTACCGGTTTTAGAAACTTCCGAGTGTTTCCTATCCAATGCTACTAATTATGTGCATATCCTAGTTTCTGGGCCTGAGTGGCAGGCATTTTACTTTGGGCACGTCAGACAGGCGAAAATTTGGAAAATGGGACCCTAGCCCTAACAAGTTAACATTATGTTTCCAAATGACATCACCAAGAGGTAAAATGTATCGTGAAAACAATAGTGGTCCTAAAACGGAACCTTGAGGAACACCGAAATGTACAATTTGATTTGTCAGAGGACAAACCATCCACAGAGACAAACTGATAAGATCTAAACCAGGCCAGAACTTGTCCTCATAGACCAATTAGGGGTTCCAATCTCTCCAAAAGAACGTGGTGATCGATGTTATCAAGGTCTAGGAGCACGAGGACAGATGCAGAGCCCAAGTCTGATGCCATTAAAAGGTCATTTACCACCTTCACGAGTGCAGTCACAGTGCTATGATGGGGTCTAAAACCAGACTGAAGCATTTCGTATACATTGTTTGTCTTCAGAAATCTCATTTTATGTCACATGGTTAGCAGATGTTAATGCGAGTGTAGCGAAATGCTTGTGCTTCTAGTTCCGACAGTGCAGTAATATCTAACAATTCCCCAACAACAATGGTGGACATCTTGAAGCATGTCGGGACAGCCGACTGGGATAGGGAGTGATCGAATATGTCCGTAAACACACCAGCTAGCTGGCTTTTTCAAGAGAGGCTTTATTACTGCCACTTATACTCAATTTGGTACACATCCGGATAGGGAGCCATTTATTATGTTCAACATAGGAGGGCCAAGCACAGGACGCAGCTCTTTCAGTAGTTTAGTTGGAATAGGGTCCAGTATGCAGCTTGAAGGTTTAGAGGCCATGACTATTTTCATCAATGTGTCAAGAGATATGGTACTAAAGAACTTGAGTGTCTCTATTGATCCCAGGTCCTGGCAGTGTTGTGCAGACTCAGGACAACTGAGCTTTGGAGAAATACGCAGAGTCCATAATTTGCTTTCTAATGATCGATGATCTTTTCCTCAAAGAAGTTCATGAATGTATTACTGTTGAAGTGAAAGCCATCCTCCCTTGGGGAATGCTGCTTTTTAGTACTTTTTAACTTTGCGACAGTATCAAAAATAAATGTTGGACTGTTCTTATTTTCCTCAATTAAGTTAGGATGATCCAATAAAAATAGGATGATCGAGCAGCAGTGAGGGCTCTTCGATACTGCACGGTACTGTCTTTCCAAGCTAGTCGGAAGACTTCCAGTTTGGTGTAGCGCCATTTCCGTTCCAATTTTCTTGAAGCTTGCTTCAGGGCTCGGGTATTTTCTGTATACCAGGGAGATAGTTTCTTATGACAAATGTTTTTAGGGGTGCGACTGCATCTAGGGTATTACGCACAAGTTCAATTTAGTTCTTCAGTTAGGTGGTTAACCGTTTTTTTGTACGTCCTTGGGTAGGTGGAGGGAGTCAGGAAGGGCATCTAGGAATCTTTGGGTTGTCCGAGAATTTATAGCAGGGCTTTTTGTCTGATCCTTGGTTGGGGTCTTAGTAATCTTTTCACAGTCCAATCTGATTCAAGACACTGTTTGCGTATAGACAAATAAATAAATAAATAAATGAATGTATCCATTCTCTTGTTCTCAGGATGAAGACCTGAAATGGGTTGAGGAGAACATTCCCACAACTGTTGCTGATGTGTGAGTAGGAAAGAAAGGGGACATTTTGCGGTGTATTTTCATTGGTCACCTCTGCGCTCTCTCTCTCTCTCTCTCTCTCTCTCTCTCTCTCTCTCTCCTCTCTCTCTCTCTCTCTCTCTCTCTCTCTCTACTCTATCTCGCTCTCTCTCGCTCTCGCTCTCTCTCTCTCTCTCTCTCTCTCTCTACTCTATCTCCGCTCTCGCTCTCTCTCTCTCTCTACTCTATCTCCGCTCTCGCTCTCTCTCTCTCTCTCTCTCTCTCTCTACTCTATCTCCGCTCTCTCTCTCTCTCTCTCTCTCTCTACTCTATCTCCGCCTCGCCTCTCTCTCTCTACTCTATCTCCGCTCACTCCTCCGCTCTCTCTCTCTCTACTCTATCTCCGCTCTCACTCTCCGCCTCTCTCTCTCTCTTTCTACTCTATCTCGCTCGCTAGCCTCTCTCTCTCTCTCTCTCTACTCTATCTCCGCTCTCGCTCTCTCTCTCTCTCTCTCTCTCTACTCTATCTCCGCTCTCACACTCTCGGCCTCTCTCTCTCTCTCTCTCTCTCTCTACTCTATCTCCGCTCTCACTCTCCGCTCTCGCTCTCTCTCTCTCTCTACTCTATCTCCGCCTCACTCTCCGCTTCTCGCCTCTCTCTCTCTCTACTCTATCTCCGCTTCACTCTCGCCTCGCCTCTCTCTCTCTACTCTATCTCCGCCTCACTCTCGCTTCTCGCTCTCTCTCTCTCTCTACTCTATCTCCGCTTCTCACTCTCGCTCCGCCTCTCTCTCTCTCTCTCTACTCTATCTCCGCCTCACTCCCGCTCTCTCTCTCTCTCTCTCTACTTTATCTCCGCTCGCTCTCTCTCTCTCTCTCTACTTATCTCCGCTCTCGCCTCGCTCGCTTCTCTCTCTCTCTCTCTACTCTATCTCCGCCTCGCTTTCTCTCTCTCTCTACTTTATCTCCGCTTCGCCTTCTCGCTTCTCTCTCTCTACTCTATCTCCGCCTCACTCTCCGCTTCTCGCTTCTCTCTCTCTCTCTACTCACTTTACTCACTCTCCGCCTCGCTCTCTCTCGCTCTCTCTCTACTCTATCTCCGCTCCTCACACTCCGCCTCGCTTCTCTCTCTCTCTACTCTATCTCCGCTCTCTCTCTCTCGCCTCTCTACTCTATCTCCGCTTCTCACTCTCGCCTCGCTTCTCTCTCTCTCTACTCTATCTCCGCCTCACTCTCCGCCTCGCTTCTCTCTCTCTCTCTCTCTCTCTACTTATCTCCGCCTCACTCTCTCTCTCTCTCTCTCTACTCTATCTCCGCTTCCCTCCGCCTCTCTCTCTCTCTCTACTCTATCTCCGCTCACCTCCGCCTCGCCTCTCTCTCTCTCTCTCTCTCTCTCTCTACTCTATCTCCGCTCTCACTCCGCTCGCCTCTCTCTACTCTATCTCCGCCTCACTCTCCGCCTCGCTTCTCTCTCTCTCTCTACTCTATCTCCGCTTCTCACTCTCCGCCTCGCCTCTCTCTCTCTCTCTACTCTATCTCCGCTTCTCACTCTCGCCTCGCTCTCTCTCTCTCTACTCTATCTCCGCCTCGCTTCTCTCTCTCTCTCTACTTATCTCCGCTTCACTCTCCGCTCCGCTCTCTCGCCTCTCTCTCTCTCTCTCTACTCTATCTCCGCCTCACTCCTCCGCCTCACTCTCCGCCTCTCTCTCTCTCTCTACTCTATCTCCGCTCACTCTCCGCCTCTCTCTCTCTCTCTCTCATTCTCCGCTCGCTTTCACTCTATCTCCGCTTTCTCACTCGCTCGCTCTCTCTCTCTCTCTACTCTATCTCCGCTCTCACTCTCCGCCTCGCTCTCTCTCTCTCGCTTCTCTCTACTTATCTCCGCCTCGCCTCTCTCTCTACTCTATCTCCGCCTCGCCTCCGCCTCGCTCTCTCTCTCTCTCTCTACTCTATCTCCGCTCTCACTCTCCGCTCTCGCTCTCTCTCTCTCTCTCTCTCTCTCTCTCTCTCTCTCTCTACTCTATCTCCGCTCTCACTCTCCGCTCTCGCTCTCTCTCTCTCTCTCTCTCTCTACTCTATCTCCGCTTCCTCACTCTCCGCTTCTCGCCTCTCTCTCTCTCTCTCTACTTATCTCCGCTCTCACTCTCCGCCTCGCTTTCTCTCTCTCTCTACTCTATCTCCGCTCTCGCTCTCTCTCTCTCTCTACTCTATCTCCGCTCACACTCCGCTTCTCTCTTTCTACTCTATCTCCGCCTCACTCTCCGCTTCCTCGCTTTCTCTCTCTCTCTCTATCTCCGCTTCACTCTCCGCTTCGCTCTCACTCTATCTCCGCCTCACTCGCTTCGCTCTCGCTTCTCTCTCTCTCTACTCTATCTCCGCTTCACCTCCGCCTCGCTCTCTCTCTCTCTCTCTCTACTCTATCTCCGCTCACCTCCGCTTCGCTCTCTCTCTCTCTCTCTCTCTCTCTCTCTACTCTATCTCCGCCTCGCTTCTCTCTCTCTCTACTCTATCTCCGCTCGCTCACTCTCCGCCTCGCTTCTCTCTCTCTCTCTCTATCTCCGCTATCTCCGCCTCGCTCTCTCTCTCTCTCTCTACTCTATCTCCGCTTTCTCTCACTCTCCGCCTCGCCTCTCTCTCTCTCTCTCTCTACTCTATCTCCGCCTCACTCTCGCCTCTCTCTCTCTCTCTCTCTACTCTATCTCCGCCTTCTCGCTTCTCTCTCTCTCTCTCTCTCTCTCTACTCTATCTCCGCTCTCACTCTCCGCTCGCTTCTCTCTCTCTCACTCTATCTCCGCTCTCGCTCTCTCTCTCTCTCTACTTTATCTCCGCCTCGCTTCTCTCTCTCTCTACTCTATCTCCGCCTCACTCTTCGCTTTCTCTCTCTCTACTCTATCTCCGCTCTCGCTTCTACTCTATCTCCGCTCTCACTCCGCTTCTCTCTCTCTCTCTACTCTATCTCCGCCTCGCTTTCTCTCTCTCTCTCTACTCTATCTCCGCCTCTCGCCTCGCCGCTCTCTCTCTCTCTACTCTATCTCCGCCTCACACTCGCCTCGCCTCTCTCTCTACTCTATCTCCGCCTCACTCTCCGCCTCGCCTCTCTCTCTCTCTCTCTACTCTATCTCCGCTTCACTCTCCGCCTCGCTTCTCTCTACTCTATCTCCGCTTCTCACTCTCGCTTCCGCTTTCTCTCTCTCTACTCTTATCTCCGCCTCACTCGCTTCTCTCTCTCTCTCTCTCTCTACTCTCTCACTCTCTCCGCCTCGCTTCTCTCTCTCTCTCTCTCTCTCTCTACTCTATCTCCGCCTCGCTCTCTCTACTTATCTCCGCTCTCACTCTCGCTCTCGCTTCTCTCTCTACTTATCTCCGCCTCACTCTCCGCCTCACTCTCTCTCTCTCTCTCTCTCTCTCTCTACTCTATCTCCGCTTCTCACTCTCGCTTCTCTCTCTCTACTCTATCTCCGCTTCTTCACTCTCGCTTCTCTCTCTCTCTCTCTCTCTACTCTATCTCCGCTCTCACACTCCGCCTCGCTTCTCTCTCTCTCTCTATCTCCGCTATCTCCGCTCTCACGCCTCCGCCTCTCTCTCTCTCTCTACTCTATCTCCGCTCTCACTCTCCGCCTCTCTCTCTCTCTCTCTCTACTCTATCTCCGCTCTCACTCTCGCTCTCGCCTCTCTCTCTCTCTCTACTCTATCTCCGCTCTCACTCTCGCTTCTCTCTCTACTCTATCTCCGCTCTCACTCTCCGCCTCGCCTCTCTCTCTCTCTCTCACTCTATCTCCGCCTCGCTCTCTCTCTCTCTACTCTATCTCCGCTCTCACTCTCGCTTCTCTCTCTCTCTCTACTCTATCTCCGCTCTCACTCTCCGCTCTCGCTCTCTCTCTCTCTCTCTCTACTCTATCTCCGCTTCACTCGCCTCGCTTCTCTCTCTACTCTATCTCCGCTCTCACTCTCGCTCTCGCTCTCTCTCTCTCTCTCTCTACTCTATCTCCGCTCTCACTCTCCGCTCTCGCTCTCTCTCTCTCTCTCTACTCTATCTCCGCTCTCACTCTCCGCTCTCGCTCTCTCTCTCTCTCTCTCTCTACTCTATCTCCGCTCTCACTCTCCGCTCTCGCTCTCTCTCTACTCTATCTCCGCTCTCACTCTCGCTCTCGCTCTCTCTCTCTCTCTCTCTCTACTCTATCTCCGCTCTCACTCTCCGCTCTCGCTCTCTCTCTCTCAATTCAAGAAATGCTTTATTGGCATGAATGGTGGTTGTCATTGTTTCTAAAGCAATGTATATTAATAATTATATACAGTACCAGTAACAGTTTGGACACACCTACTTATTCAAGGCTTTTTCTTTATTTAGACTTTTCTACATTGTAGAATAGTGAAGACATCAAAACTATGAAATAACACATGGAATCATGTCGGAACCCCCCAAAAAAAGTGTTAAACAAATCAAAATATATTTTAAGTAGCCACCCTTTGCCTTGATGACAGCTTTGCACACCTTTTTGGCATTCTTTTAACCAGCTTCAATTAACTTCTTAAGGAGCAGCAAGGTGCGCTGGGGCGCTAGCGCCCCACTCCCGACACTACCAGGTGAAATGCAAGGCGCCAAATCCAAAAGTTGAATTATTAAACATGCATCAATATACAAGCTCTGCTTCTAGGAATTATCACAGCGTTGTCAGATTTCAAAAAGGCTTTACGGCGAAAGCACCACATTTGATTGTTTTGAGGGTAGCACCTAACATATTTTACTATTACCATAAAGTCATAAGCCTCCACGGTTCACAGCGAAAACAAATCAATTACCTTTTGATGAACTTCTGCTGAGGGCTCCCCAAGTGTCCAACGAAGACAATCCATGGTTCTTTTGTTATGTATCCATAAATCTCCGTTTGGTTGGCGCGTTATAATGAGAAAACATAGTGTCGACTCCTCCATTGAAACGTGAAGAGAACTCGTTCAACTTATACCTATAAACTGTCCAAGAACAATCAAACATAATTTTAAATGTATCCTTAGGAACACTTATGTATAATATTTCAACCAGAATATAAACTGGGCGATAAGAAAGGAAAAAACCAAAGAACGCGCCAGCCGGGAGCGCGCATTTACTTGTATTGACATCTGTGTGGCCACTTCCTTATTCGTCTTCTCTGCTCTAAAAGCATCTAAAAATAATCAGAACACTTTCTCGAGACTGTTGACATCCAGAGGAAGTGATAGGTACTGCATTCATATGCCCTTATATGGGCATTTTCATATACGGGAGGGGTTCTAAATGAGGCATTCTGTCAAAACCACTTTTTCCAGGACAGAAATTCCTCGGGTTTTCGCCTGCCATATCCGTTCTGTTATACTCACAGACAAAATGTTAACACTTTTAGAAAATTGAGTGTTTCCTATCCAATGGTACTAAATATCTGCATATCCTATTTTCTGGGCCTGAATGGGAGGCATTTTACTTTGGGCACGCCAGGCTCTCCAAAATGGTCACCTCGTGCGCTGCTCCCAAAGAAGTTAACAGGTGTAACTTGTTAAGTTAATTTGTGGAATTTCTTTCCTTCTTAATGCGTTTGAGCCAATCAGTTGTGTTGTGACAAGGTAGGGATGGATGTCTATAGTATTCTCTCTGGTATGCAATCTGGTTTCCGCTCAGGTTATGGATGTGTCACTGCAACCTTAAAGGTCCTCAATGATGTCACCATTGCCCTTGATTCTAAGCAATGTTGTGCTGCTATTTTTATTGACTTGGCCAAAGCTTTTGATACGGTGGACCGTTCCATTCTTGTGGGCCAGCTAAGGAGTATTGGTGTCTCTGAGGGGTCTTTGGCCTGGTTTGCTAACGACGTCTCTCAAAGAGTGCAGTGTACAAAGTCAAATCTGCTGTCTCAGCCACTGCCTGTCACCAAGGGTGTACCCCAAGGCTCAATCCTAGGCCCCACGCTCTTCTCAATTTACATCAACAACATAGCTCAGGCAGTAGGAAGCTCTCTCATCCATTTATATGCAGATGATAGTCTTATACTCAGCTGGCCCCTGTTAAGTTCATGTTTTAAGTATCCCTATATTTGGGTTATTACGGGGGCTATCACTCAGTTAAGAGTGCGCCTGCGCGTGAGGTCTTGTTGTTGATGGACCATAGCCTTGAGTGGAATGGCTACCTTGTAGTGTGTTCATATGGTGTAGTAAACTTTGTTAAACTGGAACCTTGTCGTTGTGTCATTTCGAGTTAACATTGGTAGCAGAGGATGGTTAATAACTACAATGTGCCACCTCGCTTCGACGAGAAGAGGTCGTACGAAAGTTGGAAGTTGGAAAAATTTACTTGGAATCTGGACACGTGTTACTAATCTGGACGCGAAAAAGCAAGCGCTTGCGGTGGTATTATCGCTGGAGGGAAGAGCGAGAGATACAGCGCTGGATATATCCCCCGGAGGATTTGAACAAGGATGATGGTATGGGAACTTTGATCAGAGCACTGGATTCTGTATTTCTCCAAGAAGAGAAAGACCGTGCCTACGAGGCATATTCAAACTTTGACAGTGTTTACGAGAGATATTCTGGTCGCAATGACGGACTACATCATTGATTTCGAACAGAGGTACAACAGGATGCGCAAGTACGACATGGTTCTCCCGGATGCAGTGTTAGCTTTCAAGTTGCTAGATACTGCCTGTCTAGATGGTGGGGAAACAGGGAAACAGTTGGCTTTGACTGCTTGTACTGTGCTGACTTTTGCATCAATGAAGTCGGCACTAAAAATAATTTTTGGTGAAAAGACGTCTGTAGCGCCAATAACAGGAATGCAAGTGAGTGGCGGAGCATATTACACCGAGCGGCAGAGAAAAGGCGGCAACAAGTCACGTCCTCAAGACAACCAGAAGAGGGCGCCATTGCCCGGAACAAATCCACTGGACAGATATGGAAGGAGATCAAAATGTGCTATTTGTCAAAGCACTTACCATTGGGTTAAAGACTGTCCTCATGAAAATAAACAAGTTTAAACTAACAGAGGAAAATGTAAACACAGAGATAGAGCAGTGTAACATTACACTGTTTTCAAACCAATCTGCTTCTGATACTGAGATTTTTATAGTTGAATCTTTAGGATCTGCTGTGATTGATACTGCATGTACACGGACAGTGTGTGGTGCAACATGGCTTGATGGCTATGTTAGTGAACTAAATATGAAAGAAGTACAAAATATGATTGACACACCAAGCAACAGAGCTTTCAGATTTGGAGATGGGAGAATCGTCCATTCTACCCAGAGAGTTAAGATACCAGCAGAAATTGGTCAGATTAAGTGTCACATTGAAACGGAGGTGGTCCCTGCAGATATCCCCTTACTATTAAGCAAAGCTTCCCTCAAGAAGGCAGGGGCTGTACTTGACATAAAAAATGACAAGGCAGTGATGTTTAAACAACCGGTGACTCTTGAACTTACCACCTCGGGCCACTATTGTGTAAACATTTTAGACCGAGACATCACACAGAGTCCATGTAAAAATGAGATTCTGATGGACACAGAGCACATGGACATTCTGTCAGTCACAGAGAACATGAACACAAAAGAAAAACACAAAGTATTGTTAAATCTTCACAAACAGTTTGGACATGCTACAGTTGACAGACTTCAGAAATTACTCAGCAGTTCAGGGAATGATGATGAGTATTTCCATTCTACAGCAGCTAGTTAACAGTTGTGAGACATGTCAGAAATACAGTAAACCTAAGCCCAAACCAGCTGTTGGTTTGCCGCTGGCTTCCAAGTACAATGAAACCGTGGCTGTGGATCTACATGCAGCAAGAAAAGCGTTCACTGAAGCAGAGTGCTCAGAGAGAATTCGCAGGGCTCTGCGTAAACAGCTTCGACCCACCGATGAGAAGTACGAAACTGGAAACAAAGTGTACTACAAACGAGTTGACTGTCAAGAGTGGAAAAGAACCGGGAGTAGTCGTTGGCCGAGATGGCGTGGTGATATTTGTTGAGGCACGGAGGCACCGTGGTCAGGGTGCATCACTCAACATTGAGGAAAGTAAATGATCAACAAGATGTTGCTGAGAATCAGTCTCCTACTGAAAATGACAAAAAAGGACACCGTAACAGACGCAAACTTGTCGGATCCAATGATACGGACACTGAAACTGACACAGGAAATGGAGCAGAGACCTTCAACCATGACACAGATAATACTGTTGAGTGTTCAAATGAAGAAAACATTCAACAGCCACATGTGTTAAGACAGCATGGTTGTTCCAATCTGAAAACTGGACAAACTGTTAAATACATGGACAGAGGAAGTGGTGTTCCACATACAGCAACCGTCATTGGACGAGCAGGAAAAGCCAAAGGAAAACACCAGAACTGGTACAACTTGCAGTTCTCTGAACCACGTGCACTTTCTGGTACAACAGGGTCAGCTGACCTGTCACTTGTAGATAATCTCAGAATTGAACCAATGGAAAAATCGAGAAAAACAGAATGACGTTCAAAAAGATGATGTACTAGAAACTAAGGACGTGTCATTTGACTCGGCTAAGCTAGATGAGCTCAGTCATTGGAGGAAAAATTGAATGTTTGAGGAAGTCAAAGACATTGGCCAAAAATGTGTCTCAACAAGGTGGGTGCGTACCCTTAAAGAATCCTTAACTGGAATAGTGGCTAAAGCACGTCTAGTGGCTAGAGGTTTTGAGGAGCTGGCTGCTAAAGAACTCCCAAAAGACTCACCGACGTGCGCCTCAAGAGTCACTCAGATTGCTGATGACAGTGATCTGCCAGAAAAAATGGAAACTTAATTCCATAGACATCAAATTTGCATTTTTGCACTGAACAGAGCTGTCAAGAGATATTCACATCCGACCTCCGCCTGACGCTAAGAGCGAAGGAACACTGTGTGGAAACTAAAAAAAAGTGTATGTATGGCCTGGCAGGTGCATCACTCTACTGGTACAACAAAGTCAAGGCAACAATGCTGAGTACAGGTGGGAACATGTCACAAATGGATCCTGCAGTCTTCTATTGGCTTGATCAAGACTGCAATGTGACTGGAGTACTTGCCTGTCATGTTGATGACTTTATCTGGGGTGGCTCACAGACCTTTGCTACAACTGTGATTCCACACCTCAAAACTGTTTTCCAGGTCGGCCGTGAGGAGCATGATCATTTTTGTTATGTTGGCATAGAGTTTTTAATACAGTTGATGGAACAATACTGATGCAACAGGAGAGAATCTTCAACCCCATCCACATGGATTCTTCAAGAGCCGTACAAAGGAATTCCCCTCTCTGTGGAATTGAAGCTAAACGTTTAAGGTCAAAGATAGGACAAATTCTATGGGTTGCTAGGCAGAGTAGACCTGATGTAATGTTTTATGGTTGCAACTTGGCATCTAACACAAAACACGCCACTGTACAAACCATTCATGAGGCAAACAAAGTTGTTCGTAAACTGAAATCACAACAAGTGACTTTAAAGTTTCAGCATGTTGGAAAAGATGACTCTGAAACTAGTTGTCTTCAGTGATGCTTCCCTAGGGAACCTTACAGATGGAGGCACACAAGGTGGACATCTAATCGTGTTAATGGGTGAAGGAGGAAGATTCTCACCTATCTGTTGGCAGTCAAAAAGGATCAGAAGGGTTGTCCGAAGCACACTTGCTGGAGAAACACTTGCTCTTGCGGATGGAATTGACATTGCTGTCTTTCTTGCAACTCTGTACTCAGAGCTTACCACTGGTGAGACAAAACGGCACATTCTAACTGTAGTTTGTGTCACTGACAACTACTCATTAGTTGATGCTGTCAAGTCCAACCAAGTCTGTCACAGAGAAAAGACTTGGTCTTGAGTTTAGCAGCATCAAGGAACTTATTCAAGCCCAGAGAATCCAGCGGATTCTGTGGTCGACCACAAAGGAACAGCTTGCTGACTGTCTGACTAAAAAAGGAGCATCCGGTCTTGTGCTCCTCCAGGCTCTCAGTAATGGAAAGTGGCAGCTTGAGTAATATAAATAAAAACCTTGTCACACAACCCATTTGTAATGGGGAACTTGAATAATACTTGGACATTTTAATTATGTTGTTTTATTTGTCTTTAAAGAAAAGTGGGAGATTGTTAAGTTCATGTTTTAAGTATCCCTATACTTCTGTTATTACGGGGCTATCACTCAGTTAAGAGTGCGCCTGCGCGTGGAGTCTTGTTCGTTAATTGACCTAGCCTTGAGTGGAATGGCTACCTTGTAGTGTGTTCATATGGTGTAGTAAACTTTGTTAAACTTGAACCTTGTCGTTGTGTCATTTCGAGTTAACAGCCCCTCCCCGGATTTTGTGTTAAACGCTCTACAACAAAGCTTTCTTAGTGTCCAACAACCTTTCTCTACCCTTAACCTTGTTCTGAACACCTCCAAAACAGAGGTCATGTGGTTTGGTAAGAAGAATGCCCCTCTCCCCACAGGTGTTATTACTACCTCTGAGGGTTTAGAGCTTGAGGTAGTCACCTCATACAGGTACTTGGGAGTATGGCTAGACGGTACACTGTGATGTATTGTTGTCTCTACCTTCCTGCCCTTTGTGCTGTTGTCTGCGCCCAATAATGTTTGTACCATGTTTTGTGTCGCTACCATGTTGTTGTCATGTTGTGTTGCTGCCATGCTGTGTTGTCATGTTGTGTTGCTGCCATGCTGTGTTGTCATGTTGTGTTGCTGCCATGCTGTGTTGTTGTCTTTAGGTCTCTCTTTTATTTAAAAAAAAAATAAAATAAAAATGTTATCCAAACCCCCCGTCCCCGCAGGAGGCCTTTTGCCTTTTGGTAGGCCGTCATTGTAAATAAGATTTATTTTCTTAACTGACTTGCCGAGTTAAATAAATAAATAAATAAATAAATAAATAAATAAATACAAATACATACAGAAGATGGTCCTTTTTACCAAATAGGACCAAGTCCATATTACGGCAAGAACAGCTCCAATAAGCAGAGAAACAACAGTCCATCATTTACTTTAAGACATGAAGGTCTGTCAATCTGGAAAATTTAACAACTTTGAACGTTTCTTCAAGTGCACTCGCAAAAACAATCAAATTGACACTCATGAGAAACGCCACAGGAAAGGAAGACCCAGAGTTTTCATTTATGTAACCTTTTATTTAACGAGGCAAGTCGGTTAAGAACAAGAATTCTTATTGACAACGACGGCCTACACAGGCCAAACTCTCCCCTAACAACGCTGGGCCAATTGTGCGCCGCCCTGTGGGACTGTAGTATTCGAATCAGGGTCTGTAGTGACTCGATGCAGTGCCATTGACCGCTGTGCCACTCGGGAGCACCTTACCTCTGCTGCAGAGGATGAGTTCATTCGAGTTCACTGCACCTCAGATTGCAGCCCAAATAAATGCTTCACGGAGTTCACGTAACCGACTCCTCTCAACATCAAGTGTTCAGAGGAGACTGTGTGAATCAGGCCTTCATGGTCGAATTGCTGTAAAGAAACCACTACTAAAGGACACCAATAATAAGAAGAGACTTGCTTGGGCCAAGAAACACAAGCAAATGACATTAGACCGGTGGAAATCTGTCCTTTTGGTCCGGAGTCCAAATTGAAGATTGTTGGTTCCAACCGCCGTGTCTTTGAGACGCAGAGTAGCTGAACGGATGATCTCCGCATGTGTGTTTTCCACCGTGAAGCATGGAGGAGGTGGTGTGGGGGTGCTTTGCTGGTGACACTGTCAGTGATTTATTTAGAATTCAAGGCACATTTAACCAGCATGGCTATCACAGCGATACTTTGATGAATCTCAAATATAAAAGATATTTTGATTTGGTTAACACTTTTGGTTACTACATGATTCCATGTGTTATATCATAGTTTTGATGTCTTCACTATTATTCTACAATGTAGAAAATAGTACAAATAAAGAAAAACCCTTGAATGAGTAGGTGTTCTAAAACTTATGACTGGTAGTGTACATTTTAAAAATCATACATGAACATAATATATATATATACAAAATAAAACAAACAAGCAATTACCTGTCTCCCTCTCTCTCTGTCTCCTCTGCAGTGCCCTCCCAGTAATGCTTGACGAAGAGGAGGTAAATAAGGAACTACTCTCTCATAATTTTTTTTTATACATAATGTTTTATTTCACCTTTATTTAACCAGGTAGGCCAGTTCACCTTTATTTAACCAGGTAGGCCAGTTCACCTTTATTTAACCAGGTAGGCCAGTTCACCTTTATTTAACCAGGTAGGCCAGTTCACCTTTATTTAACCAGGTAGGTCAGTTGAGAACAAGTTCTCATTTACAACTGCGACCTGGCCAAGATAAAGCAAAGCAGTGCGACACAAACAACAACACACAGAGTTACACACAGAATAAACAAACGTACAGTCAATAACACAATAGAAAATAAATCTATATACAGTGTGTGCAAATGAGGTAAGATTAGGGAGGCAAGGGTGAAGTAGTGATGACTGCTGGTCACAATTTTGTCTATATATATATAAAAAAAAAAGCTCACAGTCCAAGTCATATTGTGTTACCATCATTCAACAGACACGTGTTTCTCTCGCTTTTTGTCCCCAGGAAATTCTGAAAACCAAGATGGAGAGATCCAAAATGGAATGACCGAGAGGACGGTTTCACTGAGGCAGCCATTGATGGAGTTAAATGAAGTGGCCCATCAGATCCTATATTTATGGACAAAACTTTTTTTTATGTTCCTTCATTTTGAGCACCGCCATGCAGCCGCTAATAAACTCTACGGCTTTGCCAAATGGCCCCCTATTCCCTCTAGTGCACTACCTTTTGACCACGGCCCATAGTGTCCCATCTGGCCATGATGCTGTATCCTCAGATAGGAGTGGCAAGTCGATGGATATTTTTTATTTAACTAGGGCAAGTCGGTTAAGAACAAATTCTTATTTACAATGACGGCCTACCGGGGAACAGTGGGTTAACTTGTTCAGGGACAGACAAACAGACTTTTACCTTGGTCAGCTCGGGGATTCGATCCAGGCTGCCTGCCGCCCCCAATTTAGCCAATAGTATCTCCTTTCTCTTGAAGTGTTCACTCGTTCACTACCTCCCATGAATCTAAAAGCATTGGATTGGTGGAGGCATGGACTAGTGGGAGTTTCCACCCATTTCCTTTAAAACCAGTGAAGGGAAGTGAAGAAGTGCACACTTTGGGAGGAAGGAGAGATAATTGGGATATAGTGAGGGAGGGAGTGGGCTGGGCCAGCAGCAGTGCTGTAGAGTGACGTACTGCATGTATAGTATTATATTTGTGACCATGTGAAGATTTGCAGTTTGGTAAATCTAAGGTCTGTATCCTAAATTGATAGCACTACCTTTGGCCAGGGCCCTGGTCTAAAGTAGTGCACTACATTGGGAATAGGGTTCTATAGGGCCCTGATCTAAAGTAGTGCGCTACCCTATGGGCCCTGGTCTAAAGTAGTGTACTACATTGGGAATAGGGTTCTATAGGGCCCTGATCTAAAGTAGTGCGCTACCCTATGGGCCCTGGTCAAAAGTAGTGCACTACATAGGGTGCCATTTGGGATGCCGCCTGTCACATGGCCCAGTGAGTCAGTCAGTCTGCCATTGACACCTATCTATAATAGTATTGACACAGTGCAGTCTGATAATTTGTCTATTTGCTAAATGCATTATTATGTGTCACTGTGAGGCTTTTTATGTCAGTTTCTGCCACCACCTCCCAAGATAATTAACTTGATGTCCCACCCCCAATGCTGGCGCAGTGCAAGTTACTGCAATATGGCTGTGTACACAGCAAAATATCAGAATTGGGCTGCCTTTGTAAACGCAGCCTGTGGCCAGACTAGGCCCACTGGCCCAGTAATTTATTCTACAGACAGCATATGGTTTTGTATTGTTAAATTGTCATGCATTGCATAGTTTTTTTTGTTGCAGGAAATAAGGACAGCGTCTAATGTACAGTAAAGTGGGTCTGCGTTGTGATTTATTTGGTACATTATTGTATGCCCTTTTTGCTGTTTTATTCTGGGATTAAAGTTTATATTAAAACCTCGTCATAATCATGTAAATTTAATACAATCTGTGTATAGTATTACATGAAATGTACCTTTTTTTATAGGGGGGGGTCACCAGAGATGCGCATTGCTCTGTACTACGAGCCTGTGCTAGAACTCCGGTGAAGGTTCGCCTTGTTATATATATAATTTGTCCCGTCGTGCTTGTACTGACATCAAATCTAATTTATTTATAAAGCCCCCCTTACATCAGCTGATGTCACAGAGTGCTGTACAGAAACCCAGCCTAAAACCCCAAACAGCAAGCAATGCAGGTGTAGAAGCACGGTGGCTAGGAAAAACTCCCTAGAAAGGCCAGAACCTAGGAAGAAACCTAGAGAGGAACCAGGCTGTGAGGGGTGGCCAGTCCTCTTCTGGCTGTGCCGGGTGCAGATTATAACAGAACATGGACAAGATTTTAAAATGTTCATAAAACAGGCAGAACTGGAGAAGCAGCACGGCCAGGTGGACTCGGGACATCAAGGAGTCATCAGGCCAGGTAGGCCTTGAGGAATGGTCCTAATGCTCAGGTCCTCCGAGAGAGAGAGAGAAGAAGAAAAAAAAGAGAGAGAGATAATTAGAGAGAGCATACCTAAATTCACACAGGACACCAGATAAGAGAGGAGGAACACTCCAGATATAACAGACGGACCCTAGCCCCCCGGCACATAAACTACTGCAGCATAAATACTGGGGGCTGAGATGATCCATTTATGTTCGAGTGGCCGCTTTAACAATGGAAATACATGTCCTGTAAAAGACGTAAAAGATGAGAGGAGGCGAGATCAGGAGAGACTCTTCTAGACAGATACGCACGGAAAACAAGGCACAACTTCGATATAAAGGGTTTTATTGTTTGGGATGTCATGCGTCCTAATTTTTTTTTTTTTTTAATTTATACCAGTACACTCGTAACAACCTAAGCATTGAGAAACTTCTATTCGATTAAATAAACCATTACATTGTTTGGTTAAATCAAATTGGACACCCCCCCCCCCATAAAGAAGAAAACCCCCTCCTGGTTTTGTAAGGGGGGGAAACAACGCCTGCTGCTGGAGGAGACAGATTTAAGGCCGAGGGAAACATCTCGCCTCGCCTCTTCCTCTCTGTTCGCCTAATATACATCTTTTATTTATGCATGATCTCCTGTGGTAGCTTCTCGACTAGCGGGACATTTTTTTTTTTGTTCGTAGGAAAATAATGAGTATTTAGCTACTTGTTGCAGATGTATTGTCAATTTTAAAGTGTATTTACGAGGTCGGTGAAGACCAACATGGGCTGATAGGGAGCTAAGCTAACGCGTTAGCATTATTTAGTGTACGCTCGATAACACAGCTAGTTAGTTAGCTAATCCATTTATATATATATTTATATTTATCGCTATTTTGTTCGGATATCATGGCTTCAACGAACGACAGGAATTGTCTCTTTTTTTAAGGTTACCTTCACGGAGTTTGTTTTGTTGACATTTTAAGGACGGGGTAGTGTTTTGTTATTGTCACTTCACGTTACTTAAGTTTTTCCAACGCTACGCTAACCGTAACCGACTAAACTAAACGTTTAGCTTTAGTCTGAAGAAAGAAAAAATAACAAAACCGAAACCATCGACTGGTTTGATCCAATATTTAGTCGGAACCTTCGACTAGGCTGGTGAACTACCGGAGAGTCGACAATGCACGACGCCTACGAACCGGTCCCGATCCTGGAGAAACTGCCTCTCCAGATCGACTGTCTGGCGGCTTGGGGTAAGTCCACGGCGTCGGGCAAGATAACCAGTTTATTGTTACCATAAACCCACCTAACTAGTTCAACTAGGCAAGGGGGTACTAAGCTAACCGACGGATAACTCTCTGCCCAGTTAGTTAGTTGTAGCCAAAGTTAACTTGATGAGTGGTTTTGTTGTTGAGGTGACCTGACAAAATTGTAAACAAAACAACCCTGTCTTGCACATGGTCGAGGACTTGGGAGAGTATATATATATAATAATTAATACCCGTTGTTATAATATCGCTCAGCCCTGTGTAGTGCACTACATTTTGGGATGTTGTCATTCTTACTGACCAGCACCTTCTCTCCCCTATCACATCACAGAGGACTGGCTTCTGGTAGGGACTAAACCAGGCCATCTCCTGCTCTACAGGATAAAAAAGGATGCAGGTGAATAAGAGAGAGAAGTCTGCCGTCTGTGTGTCCCAGGCCCTGTCTCTGTGTGTGTCCCAGGCCCTGTCTCTGTGTGTGTCCCAGGCCCTGTCTCTGTGTGTGTCCCAGGCCCTGTCTTTGTGTGTGTCCCAGGCCCTGTCTCTGTGTGTGTCCCAGGCCCTGTCTCTGTGTGTGTCCCAGGCCCTGTCTCTGTGTGTGTCCCAGGCCCTGTCTCTGTGTGTGTCCCAGGCCCTGTCTCTGTGTGTGTCCGTCCCAGGCCCTGTCTCTGTGTGTGTCCGTCCCAGGCCCTGTCTCTGTGTGTGTCCGTCCCAGGCCCTGTCTCTGTGTGTGTCCGTCCCAGGCCCTGTCTCTGTGTGTGTCCGTCCCAGGCCCTGTCTCTGTGTGTGTCCGTCCCAGGCCCTGTCTCTGTGTGTGTCCGTCCCAGGCCCTGTCTCTGTGTGTGTCCGTCCCAGGCCCTGTCTCTGTGTGTGTCCGTCCCAGGCCCTGTCTCTGTGTGTGTCCGTCCCAGGCCCTGTCTCTGTGTGTGTCCGTCCCAGGCCCTGTCTCTGTGTGTGTCCGTCCCAGGCCCTGTCTCTGTGTGTGTCCGTCCCAGGCCCTGTCTCTGTGTGTGTCCGTCCCAGGCCCTGTCTCTGTGTGTGTCCGTCCCAGGCCCTGTCTCTGTGTGTGTCCGTCCCAGGCCCTGTCTCTGTGTGTGTCCGTCCCAGGCCCTGTCTCTGTGTGTGTCCGTCCCAGGCCCTGTCTCTGTGTGTGTCCGTCCCAGGCCCTGTCTCTGTGTGTGTCCGTCCCAGGCCCTGTCTCTGTGTGTGTCCGTCCCAGGCCCTGTATATGGGTGTGTGTCCGTCCCAGGCCCTGTCTCTGTGTGTGTCCGTCCCAGGCCCTGTATATGGGTATGTGTGTCCCAGGCCCTGTCTATGTGTATGTGTGTCCCAGGCCCTGTCTATGTGTATGTGTGTCCCAGGCCCTGTCTATGGGTATGTGTGTCCCAGGCCCTGTCTATGGGTGTCCCAGGCCCTGTCTATGGGTATGGGTGTCCCAGGCCCTGTCTATGGGTGTCCCAGGCCCTGTCTATGGGTATGGGTGTCCCAGGCCCTGTCTATGGGTATGTGTGTCCCAGGCCCTGTCTATGGGTATGTGTGTCCCAGGCCCTGTCTATGGGTATGTGTGTCCCAGGCCCTGTCTATGGGTATGTGTGTCCCAGGCCCTGTCTATGGGTATGTGTGTCCCAGGCCCTGTCTATGGGTATGTGTGTCCCAGGCCCTGTCTATGGGTATGTGTGTCCCAGGCCCTGTATATGGGTATGTGTGTCCCAGGCCCTGTCTATGGGTATGTGTGTCCCAGGCCCTGTCTATGGGTATGTGTGTCCCAGGCCCTGTCTATGGGTATGTGTGTCCCAGGCCCTGTCTATGGGTATGTGTGTCCCAGGCCCTGTCTATGGGTATGTGTGTCCCAGGCCCTGTCTATGGGTATGTGTGTCCCAGGCCCTGTCTATGTGTGTGTGTCCCAGGCCCTGTCTATGTGTATGTGTGTCCCAGGCCCTGTCTATGTGTATGTGTGTCCCAGGCCCTGTATATGGGTATGTGTGTCCCAGGCCCTGTATATGGGTATGTGTGTCCCAGGCCCTGTATATGGGTATGTGTGTCCCAGGCCCTGTATATGGGTATGTGTGTCCCAGGCCCTGTATATTGGTATGTGTGTCCCAGGCCCTGTATATTGGTATGTGTGTCCCAGGCCCTGTATATGGGTATGTGTGTCCCAGGCCCTGTATATGGGTATGTGTGTCCCAGGCCCTGTATATGGGTATGTGTGTCCCAGGCCCTGTATATGGGTATGTGTGTCCCAGGCCCTGTATATGGGTATGTGTGTCCCAGGCCCTGTATATGGGTATGTGTGTCCCAGGCCCTGTATATGGGTATGTGTGTCCCAGGCCCTGTATATGGGTATGTGTGTCCCAGGCCCTGTATATTGGTATGTGTGTCCCAGGCCCTGTATATGGGTATGTGTGTCCCAGGCCCTGTATATGGGTATGTGTGTCCCAGGCCCTGTATATGGGTATGTGTGTCCCAGGCCCTGTATATGGGTATGTGTGTCCCAGGCCCTGTATATGGGTATGTGTGTCCCAGGCCCTGTATATGGGTATGTGTGTCCCAGGCCCTGTATATGGGTATGTGTGTCCCAGGCCCTGTATATGGGTATGTGTGTCCCAGGCCCTGTATATGGGTATGTGTGTCCCAGGCCCTGTATATGGGTATGTGTGTCCCAGGCCCTGTATATGGGTATGTGTGTCCCAGGCCCTGTATATGGGTATGTGTGTCCCAGGCCCTGTCTATGGGTATGTGTGTCCCAGGCCCTGTATATGGGTATGTGTGTCCCAGGCCCTGTATATGGGTATGTGTGTCCCAGGCCCTGTATATGGGTATGTGTGTCCCAGGCCCTGTATATGGGTATGTGTGTCCCAGGCCCTGTATATTGGTATGTGTGTCCCAGGCCCTGTATATTGGTATGTGTGTCCCAGGCCCTGTATATGGGTATGTGTGTCCCAGGCCCTGTATATGGGTATGTGTGTCCCAGGCCCTGTCTATGTGTATGTGTGTCCCAGGCCCTGTATATGGGTATGTGTGTCCCAGGCCCTGTATATGGGTATGTGTGTCCCAGGCCCTGTATATGTGTATGTGTGTCCCAGGCCCTGTATATGGGTATGTGTGTCCCAGGCCCTGTATATGGGTATGTGTGTCCCAGGCCCTGTATATGGGTATGTGTGTCCCAGGCCCTGTATATGGGTATGTGTGTCCCAGGCCCTGTATATGGGTATGTGTGTCCCAGGCCCTGTATATGGGTATGTGTGTCCCAGGCCCTGTATATGGGTATGTGTGTCCCAGGCCCTGTATATGGGTATGTGTGTCCCAGGCCCTGTATATGGGTATGTGTGTCCCAGGCCCTGTATATGGGTATGTGTGTCCCAGGCCCTGTATATGGGTATGTGTGTCCCAGGCCCTGTATATGGGTATGTGTGTCCCAGGCCCTGTATATGGGTATGTGTGTCCCAGGCCCTGTATATGGGTATGTGTGTCCCAGGCCCTGTATATGGGTATGTGTGTCCCAGGCCCTGTATATGGGTATGTGTGTCCCAGGCCCTGTATATGGGTATGTGTGTCCCAGGCCCTGTATATGGTATGTGTGTCCCAGGCCCTGTATATTGGTATGTGTGTCCCAGGCCCTGTATATGGGTATGTGTGTCCCAGGCCCTGTATATGGGTATGTGTGTCCCAGGCCCTGTATATGGGTATGTGTGTCCCAGGCCCTGTATATGGGTATGTGTGTCCCAGGCCCTGTATATGGGTATGTGTGTCCCAGGCCCTGTATATGGGTATGTGTGTCCCAGGCCCTGTATATGGGTATGTGTGTCCCAGGCCCTGTATATGGGTATGTGTGTCCCAGGCCCTGTATATGGGTATGTGTGTCCCAGGCCCTGTCTATGGGTATGTGTGTCCCAGGCCCTGTATATGTGGGTATGTGTGTCCCAGGCCCTGTATATGGGTATGTGTGTCCCAGGCCCTGTATATGGGTATGTGTGTCCCAGGCCCTGTATATTGGTATGTGTGTCCCAGGCCCTGTATATTGGTATGTGTGTCCCAGGCCCTGTATATTGGTATGTGTGTCCCAGGCCCTGTATATGGGTATGTGTGTCCCAGGCCCTGTATATGGGTATGTGTGTCCCAGGCCCTGTATATTGGTATGTGTGTCCCAGGCCCTGTATATGGGTATGTGTGTCCCAGGCCCTGTATATGGGTATGTGTGTCCCAGGCCCTGTATGGGTATGTGTGTCCCAGGCCCTGTATATGGGTATGTGTGTCCCAGGCCCTGTATATGGGTATGTGTGTCCCAGGCCCTGTATATGGGTATGTGTGTCCCAGGCCCTGTATGTGGTATGTGTGTCCCAGGCCCTGTATATGGGTATGTGTGTCCCAGGCCCTGTATATGGGTATGTGTGTCCCAGGCCCTGTATATGGGTATGTGTGTCCCAGGCCCTGTATATGGTATGTGTGTCCCAGGCCCTGTATATGGGTATGTGTGTCCCAGGCCCTGTATATGGGTATGTGTGTCCCAGGCCCTGTATATTGGTATGTGTGTCCCAGGCCCTGTATATGGGTATGTGTGTCCCAGGCCCTGTATATGGGTATGTGTCCCAGGCCCTGTATATGGGTATGTGTGTCCCAGGCCCTGTATATGGGTATGTGTGTCCCAGGCCCTGTATATGGGTATGTGTGTCCCAGGCCCTGTATATGGGTATGTGTGTCCCAGGCCCTGTATATGGGTATGTGTGTCCCAGGCCCTGTATATGGGTATGTGTGTCCCAGGCCCTGTATATGGGTATGTGTGTCCCAGGCCCTGTATATGGGTATGTGTGTCCCAGGCCCTGTATATGGGTATGTGTGTCCCAGGCCCTGTATATGGGTATGTGTGTCCCAGGCCCTGTATATGGGTATGTGTGTCCCAGGCCCTGTCTATGGGTATGTGTGTCCCAGGCCCTGTCTATGGGTATGTGTGTCCCAGGCCCTGTATATGGGTATGTGTGTCCCAGGCCCTGTATATGGGTATGTGTGTCCCAGGCCCTGTATATTGGTATGTGTGTCCCAGGCCCTGTATATGGGTATGTGTGTCCCAGGCCCTGTCTATGGGTATGTGAATGTTTGGCGTCTACAAGCAAAGTTTCCGGCGTCATTGTTTTTTTGTTTTTTTCCCTCATTCCGTAGCAGGTGTTTCAAACAAGGAAACATATCCCATCTCTCTTTCTTCCTCGTAAGGTACCAACAGGTTTGAGGTGACTCTGGAGAAGTCCAACAAGAACTTCTCCAAGAAGATCCAGCAGGTACATTAGTCAGGGTGAGACTTCACATTCTGTTGATGTGACAGTCATTTTTTTATTTATATTTTTTTCAAATTAGGTATGTCAGATTTAAAGAAATATAGTAGACACTCTAGCCTGGTTCAGCCTGGTTCACTCTAGCCTGGTTCAGCCTGGTTCAGTCCTAGCCTGGTTCAGTTGCTGCCGTTGTCGAGCCAAACATGGTATGACAATGACTGACAAGGATTTGGTGTGTGTTTTCGCGTCGTGTGCCTAGCTTAACCCCATTTAGTATCCTCCCTCTCTATATGAGAATACAACTCCGGGTAAACGGCTCATGCCACCGCTTGAACACGTGATGCTACAGTACAACAACATCAAGGATCCTCCTCGATGGCACACATTTTGCCGTTGACATTTGGCATCTCTTGGCAGGAGCTTACGAGACCCGTCCTTATACCCGGCCGTTTTATTCTACCGTTCTCCTGCTGTCGAAGTAGACTTGAAATCGCTGACCACTTTAATAAATGGATCACTAGTCACTTTAATAATGTTTTACATATTTGTTTTATTCATCTCATATGTGTATGTACTGTATTCTGTTCTACTGTATTTTAGTCAATGCCACGCCGACATTGCTCAATCTAATATTTTATATATATATATATATATATATATTTTTTAATTCCGTTCTTCTACTTTTAGATTTGTGTGTATTGTTAGATGTTACTGCACTGTCGGAGCCAGGAACACGAGCGTTTCGCGACACCCGCTATAACATCTGCTAAGTATGTGCATGTGACCAATAAAAATGAGATTTGTTGTTCGACCTCATTTGTCTCTCCTTCTCACAGCTGTTTGTTGTGTCGCAGTACAAGATCCTCATCAGCCTGTTAGGTAGGGTGAAACATATATTCTCTTCGGGCAAACAAGCAGGCATGTTGTTTACTTGAACATGTGGTTGTTAATCTCAGTAATCCATAGGTTGTATGTTTTTCAAAATATTGCTTTTGTGCGTGTGTGTGTGTGCACATACCGTTCTCTCCCCTTACAGAGAACAACATCCACGTCCATGACCTTTTGACCTTCCAGCAGATTACTGTGGTCTCTAAGGCCAAAGGGGCAACGCTCTTCGCCTGTGACC